>CM033693.1:2434272-2893624 GCA_019514585.1 Dendrobium officinale | reverse complement strand
TTAGAAGGACCATCATGCAACAATAGTTTATAATGAAATACTTCTCAAACAAATTAAATTTAAATTAATTATATATATTTAAACTTTTATTTTTTATGTATTGGGGTACTAAAGATTCTTCATATTATATATATATATATATATATATATATATATATATATAATATATATATATATATATATATATATATATATATATATATATATATATATATATATATATATATATATATATATATATAGTTAAAACCCGCTGTGAGGCCTACGCGTTGATATCAAAAAAAATCGGTTACACAGTCCTTAGAAAGATCCTCCAGCTCGCTACTGCTCGAAAACATGCTCGAAAGAGCTACAAGTGAAAAAGAAAACAAAAATCCTATGAGCCAGTGGATCCTTATACTACGATTACAAAAAGAACCAAAATTACAACTTGGGCTGTGAGTAGACAGCACCCAAAAAAGTAAGCGCGGGATAATACCATTCAGCACAGACTTCCTGCCAAAAAGAAGACGACAATGATAAAAGGAAAACGACAAATAAGAGAAGAATACCTTGCGATCATTGAAGCTCCAAAAAAGATAAATCTTGAGATACTTGCAAAGCATTCTCCCAAAAAAGGTGTGAGAGAAATAATAGTAACTGGAAAGACAACCCCTACTATAATCCTTGATAGAATCTAACTTAATAAAATCAAAAGAACACCTCAAAATGCCCGGCAGAGGTAATAAAAACTCACTACAGTTCCAAAAGGTTTTATTAGAGACCTAAAAATTCACCCTAGTAGCACCAAACATAACCCAGAAAACTTTCCTCCAGCTCAAGCCAAAACACTTAAAATAGAAATCATAACAATGATCGTAAAACTAGCCTATAGCAATCCCAGCAGTAGTATAATTAGCATGGTCAAACAACCTCCTCCACGAAGATAAATCAACCTGCTCAGACGAGCGATTCACAACCACACCATACAAATGAAACACATAGATAATAACCAAGATAAACTTATCCCAACAAGTAAGATGCTGCCACTCAAAGGGGTAGGCGAAATTCTCGAGCCCCCACATCACAAACCCATAGAACTAAAAATGAATAAGAAGTAAAAACCAGACCTCAAAACTCATCTTCCTAGAGACGAACCCAATGATATAGAAAAATAGAAATAGTTCCACCTCCAGCAATCTGCAGAAAGCACATATGCCAAATAATTATTCAACCACGAAATAGTGCAGTAACCCACAAATAACGTCTGCCAGCAAATATAGCATTTCCAGCAAATAGAAAACTTACTGATAATAGAATGGACCGTATTAAAGAGAGAAGCAGAGATAACTTTAGCACAAAGAAAGACAACAACAGCTAAAGAAAAAAAAAATACCCTCAACATAACTCAGCCTGTCAACAAAATTGCAAAAAGCAAAGCGAGAAGGAACAGGACAACAATCCATCCTAAAGTAAATACAACATGAAATATGAATACAGTAGGAGTTAAGTAAAATATAGAAAATCAGAAAAATCCAACCAGTAATAAAAACCGAGAAATCAACCATGACGCAGGTAAGGTAAACCAGATTTATCTAAATTAATCATGCCTTGTAACTGAGGATGCAGACGACTAATGTCTAACTCCTCAAAATTGTGAATATTGTAACCTCTTTTAGCTAACCAATCAGCACAAACATTGGCTTCACGATAAATATGAGAGATATAGAAAGTGAAACTAGAAAGAGATTGCTTAATCTTCCTAATGAGATAGAAATTGTTCGGATTGCCGGGGATAATATTGTTAATAATTTGAATAAGAAGAAAAGCATCCACCTCAATCTAGATAAAATCAAAACCCAAATTGGTACAGATATTCAGCCCGTATAACAGAGCATTAAGCTCAGCAAAAATCGCAGAACAAGTAGGAATGGGGGTAGAGTAAGTAGCAATAACATTACCAATACAATCTCTAATAATCCCACCAGTACCGTTGGGACCAACAGAACCATCAGAATTCAGCTTGATATAAGGAGGTTTGGGTTTGATCCACTTCACAATTTTATCAGCAGAGTTAACATAAATATCAGAAAAGGTAAGACCCAAGTTATTAGCAAAATCCTTACAGTTACTAAAATTATTAATAGAAATAAGCTTGTAAGAATGAAGCTAAGAGATTTTATGCTTCACATTAGAAATGATGATAGAAGCATCCATCTTAATCCCTTGGTGCTTAGCCTCATTACGCGCTTTCCAAATGTACCAGACAATAAGAAGGGGAATGAGATTAAAAATGTGACCTTTGGAGCCATTCACCCAACTTTTGATAACCGAATTGAAATTGTTATAAGAAGTGTGAAGAGATTTGTTAGCTATAATATCAAAGAATTTCCACACGTTTTGCACAATTAAGCCACTAACAAAAAGATGATCAATGCATTCTATGTTAGAACAACAAAAACATTTAGAGGTAAGCTGAATACCTTTCTTTTGAAGCATACAGTCAACCGAAATGTACCCTTTAATGCATCTCCAAACTAAAATGGAGTAAGAAAGAGGAAAATTTTTATGCCATATTGTCGAAAATAAAACCAAAGTATCATGCTTGCTTCTAAAGGTGTCCCAAACATTTTTCAAAAGAAATTTGCCTGAGGAAGAAAGAGAGCATAAAATAATATCTTTTTCATTCAATTGTAATGAAACCTTTAAAATTTTCTCAACAATAAAAGGAGGAACCATCTCCAAAAGCTTAGAAATATCCCAACTGTCGTTAGTGATAAAAGAGGAGACTTTGATGTTGCTTAAAGAACACGTATTAAGTAAAGAGTCAAATAGAAGAATATCCTAACCAGTTATCTTGCCAGAAAAAGACATTACCTTGACCTAAACCCCATTGAATGTACTGGTCAACCTGCCATTTAATCTTGCATAGTCTCTTCCAAATCAAAGAGTCAGTATTTCTATGAAAACATAACGAATGATGCATATTGTTACAATACTTAATAATCATCAAACGAGCCCATAAACTGACACTAGTTCTAAAGGAGAACCATAATTTGTAAGAAAAAGCTTTAGCAGTATCATGTAAAGATTTGCAACCAAGGCCTCCTTCATTAAGCACACCACAGTTTTTCTCCTAGGAAGACCAACGAATGCCATTGTTATTGAATTTAGAGCCCCAAAAAAATTTGTTAAAAATCTTTTCTAATCTAGTACAAGTAGAAATAATCGAAAGTAAGGTGTGAAATAGATAAATAGGCATAGAATTTAACACAGACTTGATAAGAACAAGTCTACCACCAAAAGATAAGAAATTAGAAGACCAATTGTTTAACTTCTTTTCCACTTTAATAAAGATATCATAAAACAAAAAAAATTTCTTTTTACCTTTGTAAATGGGGGTACCAAGATAAGAAATGGGTAAATTTTTGGACATAAAACCACACTTTCTTTGAATAGCATGAATTCTATTAAGATTAACAGACTTACTCACAATAAAGGAGCTTTTATCCTTATTGATAGATAACCCACTTTGTTTATAAAAACTGAAAAGAAAGTTGAAAAGCATAGTAACATTGTTAATAGAACCATTCGTGAAAAGAATAAAATTGTCAGCAAAATTAAGGTGGGAAATAGGAAATCCCCTAATTGTATGGAAATTCAAATTAGGATGTCTCATGAATAAGTCATTCAAGCCTCTAGAGATATATTCCATAGCGATAATGAAAAGAGCAGGAGACATTGTATCACCTTGTCTAAGACCTTTGGAAGATTTGAAAAAACCATTGTTCTTACCATTAATGATCACCGAGAAATAACAATGCTCGATACTATTCTTGATAAGAGAAATAAAAATATTATTGAAACCAAATAAAGATAAGACGTTGTAAAGGAAATTCCAGTTAAGATTATCATACGCTTTGGTATATATATATAATTGTTTGTGTGAAATAATATCGTCAAGTGTCACACCCAATCACAATTGGATCTAACATAAGGGATGCACTAATCTTAATGTAAATCAAAGAATTTTGAAGCTCATTTTGATACAAATGTATTAACAAATGTGCCATCTTTAGATAATTTTCATCATTTTTTTCCTTATGTTATCTATGTTATATCACTCAATTGTAGCTTTTTCAAGAGATGTGTTATCCATCCATGATAGGTCAATGTTGTCTTTCATGATTGGATCCAATAAATCCCTTTCAAGTGGGGAGCCAAAAAGATGGCACAATCCTAGCCATCAAATAGTGAGGTCCTTTCACACTGCATAATTTGGAAGATTCCTTTGTTTGTGTGAAAGCAAAGTGGAGATTCTCTTAAAATAATTCATAAATAATTACTTAATGAATCATTATTTTATTTTGGTTTTCTTAGATAATTATTTTTATTATAGTTTTATATAAAACTTCATCACATTATTGTAATTAACAATAAGATTTTATTTGTGACACCTTTCTAACTACTTTCACTACATGAAAATTGCCTACTACTCATGGATTTTTCCGGCTAAATTTTTTCCGTCAAAATTCCGGCAGATTTCCGACAGATCAAACGAAATATTTCCATCAAGTTTTTCCGACTGAATTTCCGGCGAGATTTCCGACGGATTTTTAGTAATTTATTTTAAAAAATTATTAATTTAATAACTTATTTTAATTCATTATTAATTTTTATATTTTTTTAATTAATTCTAAATCTTATATTTTATTATAATAAATTTTGAATTATTATAATTCAGTATTTATATAATACAATAGAATTTTACTGCATCATAATGGTTGTCACCCACACGAGGGGGAAACCTGAGTTCGAATCCCACGGTGACGTGCAAGCCCTCGTAGGCATTTTTTTAATGTTTTTTTTTAAATTATTCCAGCTGAGAAAGTCCGCCGGAATTTTTTTTCAACGAATTTTTTACGCCGGAAAATTTTACCAAAGCGTGTTTTATCGTCGCAAAAAATTCACCAAAAAACTTCCAAATTCGACGGAAACTGAACAAATTTTCACCGGAAAATCTGAAAATTCGCTTGTAATAGATAATTTTCCTATAGTATTTGACTTTCATACCTCATCTATGATTTATATTTGACAATTTTTTTACTGCTTTTAAAAAATTTTTGTGATGAGAAGCTACTTTCGACATCAGCTTACAAAAAAGCTACTTTCTCTATAATATTTTATAACTTTATAACCATCCTTTCATGCAAGTAATTATGTCACACAGTGCTTTTCTGTCGCAGCATCCATTCATCCATGCATGTAATTATGTCACATAGTGGCCTTTCAATAGAAGAATATGTAAACGATAAGCTTCAGCATTTAAATCATATGCTTTATGATGCCTAACCCTACTTCTCCTACATGCACGCATCGTCCATTTTTATATATATCTCCACTGTTTCTTCTTACAGTTTACTGTAATATCCTCAATGATCTTACCTCCTGCTGTATCCATCCTCTATCCTTTTCGTGCTCGTTGGCCCACTGAAGCAGTCGCCCATTCTTCCCAAAGTTGGCATATCGATCCACTGAACTCTGATTTTGTTCTTCAGTCTTTGTTTTATTCTATATTTTTACTGTTAATGATTGCCATATAAGTCACTGCTAGCAAAGAAATGTTCCATGGCGTTGTAATATTTTCGTTCAGAAATAAGTTTTTGATATGATCGTGATATTCTGATCACTACCTAAAAAATAGGGCTATCAGAGCATAAATTTCGATCTATATCAGCGGTTATAACTGCTTCCTTTTTCTTTGCAGCGGTTTTGGGACCGCTGCATGACTGCTGTAATTGCTATGCGCTGCAAGAATTTTCCACAGCAATTTATGGGCCTGCGGAATAGTATTGTCGAAATGCTAAATTTAGTTGCGTTTATAACTGCTACAAACTTACAAAATTGAAGCGGTTATAACCGCTACATATAAGCAAAAAAAGAAGTGATTTACAGAATTG
Organism: Dendrobium officinale; assembly: GCA_019514585.1. Lineage (NCBI taxonomy): Eukaryota > Viridiplantae > Streptophyta > Magnoliopsida > Asparagales > Orchidaceae > Dendrobium > Dendrobium officinale. The sequence continues at coordinate 2,887,685 of CM033693.1, read as the reverse complement.
TGGTGATTAAACCGCCGTAATTCTGTCATAACAGTCACAACGGGTCCAGCATTTTTTTTAAGTGGTTAAAACCGCTGCTAATATCTAGTTTAATTTTGACAGCGATTTTCAAACCACCCATAACAAAAGTTGCAAAAGATCACATTTTTAATAATGTCCACTGCTGAAGCTTAGTATTCTGATAAGTTTAAATGGAGTAAATATGGGCACTCATGACATAGGCATGGGCAGTGTCCATGAAAAGTCCAGAGCCACACGGAAATTTGAATTTTATAGGAACAAAGGACCCACATTGCAAGGAGGAGCTTTGGACTTGTGAGTCCTCAATGGCAAAGCAACCATAAAGCCATGCATGTGGATGAATGTTGGACTCTTCTATTTGGCCTTCTTAGCTTTTTCAAAAGCAGATATGTATATTTTTTTATAAGTTTTTGATATTGTTCCTTGCATTGTCCCCACTAATATCTGTCCCCCATAAACATGTTAAGCTGATGTATGATTGTCTCCTAAGCCTCTTTTGGTTAAAGCTAAGTACCTTTGAAAAAGAGCTTGTACAATGATTTAAGAGGCTTTATTGAGGTAGAGGAGGGGCTTCAAAGTGTATTTAGCTTTTAATTAATGATAGAAAGATTAAGGTCCTATGTGATTGTCGTTAGTGGTGAAGATAGAAATTTTTTCTGGGGTGGTGGGGGGGACTGAAGTTTATTTTTATATTGTGCGAAGAAGTCATGGAGATATGGAGGGAGATAAAGAATGAAATACATACGCTACCAAAAAAGAGAGAGAATACGAGAAAAGATAAATGCCACCATCAAACCCGACGCCGATGCCAAAGATTTTGTCAAACTGTTTTTGAAGAGGCGACCTTAGGAGAATTAGCATGTGGAAGTAAATGTAGTCAAACGGAACAGGGAATCACAATGGATTTATGTTGAAGAAGAGTGGAGTGGATAAATCGCGGGACCAGAAAATCGCGACAGGAAATAAAAATTATGTCTTATAGCAGAGTAGTCGCAAGAGTAGAGGAAATACGGTTTTTTTTTTTTTTTTTTTTGAAATTGCTCACCGGAAGCACCCGATGCTGCCACCGTTGTCTTCATTTCATAATTAGGATTGAGAGTTGGTCTAAAACGGTGATTAAATTCGCTCTATTATAGTCGCCAATTAAATTTATGACACAAAATTAACATTCAAATACATTTATACGATTAAGAATGTGTAATTTTATATATCATTAAACCGTGCTTTAGTAAAAGCATCAAATAGATAGTATATGTTAATGAGATTGAGAAACTACCATCAGAGATTATTTTTAAAATGTTTTCAAAACATTTCCAAATAATATTATTTTTAATAAAGTAATTTTTTCTAGAAATCAGCTATACCATAAGAGGATAAAAAGTTTAATCAAGCAAGTCATGAGAATTGAAGATATAAAGCAATTTGAGCCAAAGTTAGGATGACAATTGGCTTTACTAAGATAGAGATTAGGTAGGGCTACTTTGATGAAAGTACTTGAGCTTGGCATAAGGGATGAATGGGCCCTTACATAATGCCCTTAATTATAGAGAAATTATTACGCGCAGTCACCGGACCGTTCGGAGGCCAATCAGGGTGTGCCATGTCACCCGATACATAATGGTACACAGTAAATTGGTGATGTAACGCGTTCTGATTGGGCTCCGGACGGCGTTCAATGACCACACGTAATAATTTTGCTTAATTATTATAAGGAGGTGACAAAGACTATTATCTAAACACAAATAAATTCATTTATTGTTGGGACAATCAAGATTGTAGAGCAATGAGTCATGAGGAATGATGTAATGTAATCTTCAATGATTGAGATAGCTATTAATGAAATGGAAGCATTGCAATGGCCTACAACTTTTGTTAGGCAGATGAATCTATATCAAATTAGTTTTTGTTTCTTTTGATGAAATAATCTGATTTTAGATAAGTATGTCATTTAATTAGTTGTTGCTATAACAATATTGTTATGTTATATTCAATAATTTTTTTAGATTTCTATATAAATGTTCTCTAAAGATTATCATAACAATTAAAATGATAATTAAAGATTAATTTTGTTGTTTGAAATGGAAATATTTTAGGCTTTGTTTGAGAAAGCTTTTTTAATTCTTTTTTAAGCAGCTTTTTAATACAAAATTACTTAGTTAAAAAAAATAATTGTACAAAAAAGTTATTTTAGAAAGCAGTAAGAAAACTGTCCCAAACGAAGCTCTTACTGCTTCTTAAAGAAGCTTTCTAGTACAAAATTTTTAATTTTTCTACTAATATTGCTTTACGAAGCAATAGAAAGCTATTCCAAACGAAGCTTTAGCCTTCGTTGGGATGACTTTTTTACTGCTCTCTAAAATAGCTTTTTTGTATAAAAATTTTAATTTTTGTACTAGAAACCTGCTTTAAGAAGTAGTAAGAAAGTCGTCCCAAACGAAGTCTTAATCTCGTAACTAAAGGTAGGACCACAATAATATAAAGGATTGTCTAAGATTTCTGTTGATTAGTAATATTTTCTAAGGTTAGTGTTGATTGGTAAATGTTGTAGTATGTTGTAAAGATTATTTTAATCAGTAATTGAAATGACCATAGTTGATTTTTTTTTAAATGTTTTTGTTTGGCTATATGCATTTGGAATGAATTATTAATACAAAATTGTTGAACTTCATTTGAGATAGAATTTTTGTTATTCTTGTTATTGGAAAAATAATTAAAATTTAATATAAGTTAGATAGCAATAATTTTCACTTAAAAAAATAATTTAAAATTATTTTTAAAAATAATCTAAGAAAATTATGAGTGAAAATAATGCAAAAGTATGATTTAATAATAATATGAATTATACTTGTTGCGTCCTGGAGTATTCGCAGCGATAGAGAATTATAAAATTAAGCGTCTTAGCGTTGTACGAAGATCCAACACACAAGCAGATAAGTGAGAGAGGGTGTAGCATTTATAAGAAACACCATAGTTTTTACGTGGAAACCCCTGAAAAGGGTGAGAAACCACGGGGCCTGGCCCAGTTTGAATGAATCCACTAGTATTTGCAGTCGATTACAAATGAGGCCCTTCTTTGGGAGAAGACCTTGGCCTGATGTTACAAATGTTCATCATATAGTGCGCATTACATGGTGGGAGTTACAATAATATACATGTTTGTTTGGTTGGAAAGGCCGTAGTTGGCACGAGACAGGGGTCCGAAAGACCGTAGTTGTGGGGTCAAGAAGACCATTTGTCTAGCGATGTAGGTCGGAAGGATCGTAGTAGGCGACAGAGGTCGGGAGGACCGTAGTCGGCAGGAGATAGGAGTCTGGAAGACCGTAGTTGTCAGGAGACCGGGGTCTTAAAGACCGTTGTCTGGTGATGGAGGTCGAAGTGCCATAGTAGGCGACGGAGGTCGGGAGGACCATAGTCGGCAGGAGATAAGACTCTGAAAGACCGTTGTCTGGTGATTGAGGTCGAAGTGATCATAGTAGGCGACGGAGGTCGGGAGGACCATAGTCGGCAAGAGGTAGGAGTCTGAAAGACCGTAGTAGAAGGATGGTATTTTGGTAGAACTCCGGGCGTCAGGTGATGGCCTGGTGAAGCTCGGAGCCTCGAGTGACAGTCTAGCGGAAGTCCGAGCTTCAGGTAGTGTCCTGTTAGAGCATAGAGTCTCAAGTGGTGGTACGACGGAGGTTCGGGCCTCACGTAGTGATCTAGTGGAAGTCTGGGCCTCAGATGGTAGTCCGGCAGAAGTCCAGGCCTCAGGTGATGTCCGGTGGAGCAACGATGTCAGGCGGTGGTCCGGCGGAGGCGAGGGCCTCAAGTAGTGGTGTGGCAGAGCAACAATGCCAGGCGGTGGTCTGGCGGAGGTGAGGGCCTCAAGTGGTGGTCCGGCGGAGCAACGGCGTCAGGCGATGGTCCGGCGAAGGTGAGGGCCTCAAGTGGTGGTCCGGCAGAGCAACGGGGTCAGGCGGTGGTCCGGCGGAGGTGAGGGCCTCAAGTGGTAGTCCGGTGGAGAAACGGCGTCAGGCGGTGGTCCGGCAGAGGTGAGGGCCTCAAGTGGTGGTCCGGCGGAGCAACGGCGTCAAGCGGTCCGGCAGAGCAACGGTGTCATGTGGTGGTCCGGCGGAGCAACGACGTCAAGCGGTGGTCCTGCAGAGGTGAGGGCCTCAAGTGGTGGTCCGGCGAAGTAACGACGTCATGCAGTGGTCCGGCGGAGGTGAGAGCCTCAAGTGGTGGTCCGGCGGAGTAACAGCGTCAGGCGGTGGTCCGGCGGATGTGAGGGCCTCAAGTGGTGGTCCGGCGGAGCAACGACATCATGCAGTGGTCCGGCGGAGGTGAGGGCCTCAAGTGATGGTCCGACGGAGCAACAACGTCAGGCGGTGGTCCAGTGGAGGTGAGGGCCTCAGGTGGTGATCCGGCGGAGCAACAGCGTCATGCGGTGGTCTGGCGGAGGTGAGGGCCTCAAATGGTGGTCTAGCGGAAAACGGCGTCAAGCGGTGGTCCGGCAGAGGTGAGGGCCTCAGGTGGTGGTCCGACAGAGCAACGGCGTCATGCGGTGGTCTGGCAGAGGTGAGGGCCTCAAGTGGTGGTCTAGCGGAGAAACGACATCAGGCGGTGGTCCGACGGAGGTGAGGGCCTCAGGTGGTGGTCCGGCAGAGCAACAGCATCATGCGGTGGTCTGGCAGAGGTGAGGGCCTCAGGTGGTGGTCCGACGGAGCAACTGCGTCAGGCGGTGGTCCGGCGGAGGTGAGGGCCTCAAATGGAGGTCTGGCGGAGCAACGGCGTCATGCGGAGTTTTGGCGGAGGTGAGGGCCTCAGGTGGTGGTCTGGCGGAGGTGAGGGCCTCAAGTGGTGGTCCGGCGGAGCAAAGGCGTCATGCGGTGGTCCGGCGGAGGTTCGATGTCACGCTGTGGTCCGGCGGAGGTGAGGGCCTCAGGTGGTGGTCCGGCGGAGCAACGGCGTCATGCGGTGGTCCGACGAAACTCCGGCGGTGGTCGAGGAGGCTAGGAAGCAAGAGCTATCTCCGATCCCTCTCTTTTTTCCTTAAGCATCGGGCCGGCTTTTCAAGTGCTGAGAAATCTCTTTTTATAGATTTATGGAGTGGCATGGCCCGTAAATAGGTGAGAGATCAAGGGTGAATGGGGAGTGGTCGGATGAACGGCCGATGTTGAATCCTTTGATCATACACCATTCATTAGACATTTAATGACCTTAATGATGTCAGAATTCAATGATCTTAGGCTCGTTGGATTTGTCTCGTCGATCCGCTCGATTCGAGTATAAGCTTGTTATGTTTGGAAAACTTTTGGTAATCCAATTTGTGGTTTGAACCTTCCAACAGCGCTTCGGGTCCTTGATTTGAATCTATTTGGGCTCGGATTGAGTCGAATTTGGTGTCGTTGGGTTCGTATTTCCGAGACGCTCAATTTGACTATAAGTTTGCTAAAATCGGAGTTTGGATGGTCTCCGAATTAATTTTTGAAGTTTCCAACTTGATTTTGCATCGAGATTTGCACTTTTTAAGATAATTTTTTGACGACGTATCAGTTGCCCCTCTATTTTCGGATGTTGATGGTCCAGAAGTCCAAAAAAATGCGTCGCAGCCTTTCACATTGGTTGAATCACAAAAAATTGCGTTCCAAAAATTAAAATTTTGCTCAAACTTGATCTAGAAGCCCTGTTGAGTTCCGAAAGTGTCAAAATTGAGTCTGGAACGTCGAAAAATATTTTCGGGGACCCCAAAAACATTCAATTTGGACTTTTCAGCATGAACATAGAACTTGAAACATCTGCTACAGTACTGAATTGCTACAGTGATTTTAGCCAAAATCGTTTTTTCCCTTTCCTTACGTTGCTACTGTGCCATCGTGCTACAGTGCCGAACTGCTACAATGATTTTAGCCAAATGAAAATTTTCTTTTCTCACGGTTGCTATTGTGCGGCCGAGCTACAGTGATTTCAGTCAAATGATTTTTTTTTTTTTTGAAATAGGGCTGCATGAGGCGGCCCTCAGCTGCCTCCTAGGAGGTTCATTTAACCGCCCACTTATGGGAGGTTTATTTAACCACTCTTTACCACCTTTTTTTTCTTTGTAAATCGCCTTGGCAGTTTTCTATAAAACTGCCGCCCATAGTGGGCGGTTTGGCAAAACTGCCCATTTGGATTTTTTTTTTTTGAAAGGGAGAGAGAGAGACTTTCTTTTTTATTTTTTATTTTACTCTCCCATAACTCCCCCAACTTCTCCAACTCCTCCAACCTCCCCATCTAGCCTTTAAATAGACCCCCCCCCCCCCCCTTGGGCCTTAATTCTTGCACCTTCTTCACCTCCTCTCTTCTCTCATTAGAGGCCTTCTCTGCCCCTTAGACAATTGGTATCCATTGTCCAACAACAGGGCCCCTCTTTGCGAGAAAAAGTCTTCTTCCTCTCTTCTCTCATTAGAGGCCTTCTCTGCCCCTTAGATAATTGGTATCCATTGTCTAACAGCAGGGCGCCTCTTTGCAAGAAAGAGTATTCTTCCTCTCTTCTCTAATTAGAGGCCAGCCTTCTCTGCCCCTTGGACAATTTATATCCATTGTCTAACAGCAGGGTCCCTCTTTTCTACAAGAGTCTTCTTCCTCTCCCTTCAGTCCTCTTGCTATACGGGAGGCTTTCCCACGCCCTTGGTCAATTGGTATCCATTATCCAACAACAGGGCCCCTCCATATACTGGAGTAATGTCGGGCGACCACTTTCCTTTGAGAGATTCTGCGGTCAGGGGAAATTATGTCATCCCACCTTACGGTGGGCGGAGGCCTGATAAAGGAGCGAGGGCAGAAGTCTGTCATCGGGTAGAAACATTGAGTCGGGTAGAAGACCAACGAAAGTCCATCGACGTGCAGTAGTCCGACGACATGGAGAAGTTCATCATCGGGTTGAGATACAATGTCGAGTAGAAGACCGACGAATGTCCCGCAATGGGTATAAGTCTGTTGTCGTGTAGGTGTACGAGATCAGGTAGAACTACCAACAAAAGCTTATTGACAGACAGAAAACCGACGACGGGTTGTAGTTTGACGGTAGATAGAACTCCGACATCGGGTAGAAGTACAACATTAGGCAAAAGATCGACGAAAGTCCATCGACGGGCAGAAGTCTGACGACGGGTAGTAGTCCATCGACGGGTAGAAGACCAAAAAAAGTCCATCGACAGGCAGAAGTCTAACGACGGCTATTAGTCCGATGACAGGAAGAAGTCTGGCGTCGGGTAGAAGCACTGGGTCGGATAAAAGACTGACGAAAGTCCATCGACGGGTAGAAGTCCAGCGATGGGTAGTAGGCTGACAACATGTAGAATTCCAATGTCGAGTAGAAGTACAACATCGGGTAGAAGACCGACGAAACTCCATTGATGGACACAAGTCCGACGGCAGGAAGAAGTCTGGCGTAGGGTAGAAGACCGACGAAAGTCCATCAACGGGCAGTAGTCCGTCGACAGGTAGTAGTCCGATGGCAAGCAGAAGTTCGACGTCAGGTAGAAGTACAACGTCGGGCAGAAGACTGACAAAAGTCCATCGATGGGAAGAAGTTCGACAACTGCTAATAGTTCGACGTCGAGTAGAAGTACGGTGTCAGGTGGAAGTACAACGTCGGGTAGAAGATCGACAAAAGTCCATTGACGGGTAGAAGTCCGATGATGGCTGTTAGTCTGACGGTAGGAAGAAGTCCGACGTCGGGTAGAAGCACTGGGTCGGGTAAAAGATCGATGAAAGTCCATCGACGGGCAGAAGTCCGGCTATGGGTAGTAGGCCGACAACATGTAGAAGTCCGACGTCGGGTAGAAGACCGATGAAAGTCCATTTTCGGACACAAGTCCGACGATAGGAAGAAGTCTAGTGTCGGGTAGAAGACCGATGAAATTCCATCGACGGGCAGTTGTCCGTCAACAGGTAGTAGTTCGATGGCAGGCAGAAGTCCGACGTCAGGTAGAAGTACTGAGTCGGGTAGAAGACTGACGAAAGTCCATCGACGGATAGAAGTCCGACGAAAGCCCATCGACGGGTAGAAGTCTAACGACGGGTAGTATTCCTACGAAAGTCTTGCAAGGCAAAAATTCAGTGACAGGAGGAAATTCAACATCGGGTAGAAATTTCACTTTGTGGAGAAGTCCGATGGAAGTCCATTGATGACATTCTAGCAACATTAACCAAGGATGTATGATCTATATGAGGTTGTATGTCAGAACCTTTGCTCAATGATGTTAACTTGTGTGAAAGAGGTCGAGAGAATACACCAATGAGGTATGACCTGTCTGAGGTTGTATGTCAGAGCCTTGCTCGATGAGGTTAACCTATGTGAAAGAGATAAATAGAATCCATCAATGATGTAAAACCTATCCGAGGTTGTATGTTAGAGCCTTGACGTTAACCTGTATGGAAGGGGTCGAGAGAATTCACTAAAGATGTAAGACCTATCCGAGGTTATATGTCAGCGCCTTTACTCGATGATGTTAACCTGTATGGAAGAGGTCGAGATAATCCACTAAGGATGTAAGACCTATCCGAGGTTGTATGTCAGGGCCTTGCTCGATGACGTTAACCTGTATGGAAGAGGTCGAGAGAATCCACCAAGGATGTAGGACTTATCCGAGGTTATATGTCAGAGCCTTGCTCGATGACATTAACATGTATGAAAGAGGTCGAGATAATCCACTAAGGATGTAGGACCTATCCGAGGTTGTATGTCAGAGCATTTGCTCGGTGACGTTAACCTGTGTGGAAAAGGTCGAGAGAATCCACCAAGGATGTAAGACCTATCCGAGGATGTATGTTGGAGCCTTTGCTCGACAAAGTTAACAGGTGTGGAAGAGGTCGAGAGAATCCATCAAGGATGTGTGAAACCTATCCGAGGTTGTATGTCGGAGCTTTTGCTCGACAACGTTAACCTGTGCGGAAGAGGTCGAGAGAATCCACCAAGGATGTAAGACCTATCGAAGGTTGTATGTCAAAGCCCTGCTCGATGTCGTTAACCTGTATGGAAGAGGTTGAGATAATCCACCAATGATGTAGGACCTAAACGAGATTGTATGTCAGAGACTTTGCTTGATGACATTAACCTGTATGGAAGAGGTCGAGAGAATCCACCAAGGATGTATGACCTAACCGAGGTTGTATGTTAGAGCCTTTGCTCGATGACATTAATCTGTATGGAAGAGGTCGAGAGAATCCACCAAGGATGTAGAACCTATCCGAGGTTGTATGTCAGAGCCTTTGCTCGATGACATTTACCTGTATGGAAGAGGTCGAGAGAATCCACCAAGGATGTAGGACCTATCCGAGGTTGTATGTCAGAGCCTTTGCTCGATGACATTAACCTGTATGGAAGAGGTCAAGTCGAATCCCCCTGGGATTGATTTTTTCTTGATTGGGAGGGGGTGAATGCTGCGTGTATCCCGAATCAAAGGTGAAGAAGGGTCTATCTTTAGACTGTAACTGTCTTTTTAAGGTCGAGATCAAGACCTTGCCCAATGATTAGAAGTCCAGCAAGGGACTGTATGAAGGTTATACTTTATTGAAAGTATCCTTGTATTTGTTGGGATTTTCTTGAAATATCATCCTAATGTTGGAAGTATTGGAGGGATCTTCTTGACCATAGTTTGAGTCAAGGTTGCCCCCTAGTCCAGATTTAATTCCCATGAAATTGGTGAAGTAATGACTGACGTCAGGAAGTTGACATGAATATTCTTTTCAGGTTGGAGCAAAAATATGCCCCCCGGTCGGGAACTAGGTTCACACAGACGGCGGCAAACTGTTGCGTCCTGGAGTATTCGCGGCGATGGAGAATTATAAAGTTTAGCGTCTTAGTGTTGTACGAAGATCCAGCACACAAGCAAATAAGTGAGAGATGGTGTAGCATTTATAAGAGACACCAGAGTTTTTACGTGGAAACCCCTGAAAAGGGGGAAAAACCACGGGGCCTGACCCATTTTGAATGAATCCACTAGTATTTGCAGTCGATTACAAATGAGGCCCTTCTTAGGGAGAAGACCTTGGCCTGATGTTACAAATGTACGTCATATAGAGCGCATTACATGGTGGGAGTTACAATAATATGCATGTTTGTTTGGTTAGAAAGGCCGTAGTTGGCACGAGACGAGAGCCCGAAAGACCATAGTTGGCAGGAGATTGGGGTCAAGAAGACCATTGTCTGCCGATGTAGGTCGGAAGGATCGTAGTAGGCGACAGAGGTCGGCAAGAGATAGGAGTCTGGAAGACCATAGTTGGCAGGAGACCGGGGTCTGAAAGACCGTTATCTGGTGGAGGTCGGAGTGACCATAGTAGGCAACGGAGGTCGGGAGGACCATAGTCGGCAGGAGATAGGAGTCTGAAAGACCGTTGTCTGGTGATCGAGGTCGGAGTGATCATAGTAGGCGACGGAGGTTGGGAGGACCATAGTCGGCATGAGATAGGAGTCTGGAAGACCGTAGTAGAAGGATGGTACTTTGGTAGAACTCTGGCCGTCAGGTGATGGCCTGGTGGAGCTCGGGGCCTCAAGTGACAGTCCGACGGAAGTCCGAGCTTCGGGTAGTGGCCTGTTGGAGCATAGAGTCTCAAGTGGTGGTACGACGGAGGTTCGGGCCTCAGGTAGGGATCTAGTGGAAGTCCGGGCCTCAGATGGTGGTCTGGCAGAAGTCCGGGCCTCAGGTGATGTCCGGTGGAGCAACGATGTCAAGCGGTGGTTTGGCGAAGGCGAGGGCCTCAAGTAGTGGTTTGGCGGAGCAACAACGTCAGGCAGTGATCCGGCAGAGGTGGGGGCCTCAAGTGGTGGTCCGGCGGAGCAACGGTGTCATGTAGTGGTCCGGCGGAGGTGAGGGCCTCAAGTTGTGGTCCGGCGGAGCAACGACGTTAGGTAGTGGTCCGGTAGAGGTGAGGGCCTCAAGTGGTGGTCCGACGGAGAAACGGTGTCAGGCGGTGGTTCGGTGGAGGTGAGGGCCTTAGGTGGTGGTCCGGCGGAGCAACGAAGTCATGCGGTGGTCCGGCAGAGGTGAGGGCCTCAGGTGGTGGTCCGACGGAGGAACGACGTCAGGCGGTGGTCCGGTGGAGGTGAGGGCCTCAAGTGGTGGTCCGGTGGAGCAACGGCGTCAGGCGGTGGTCCGGTGGAGCAACGGCGTCAGGCGGTGGTCTGGCAGAGGTGAGGGCCTCAGGTGGTGGTCCGACGGAGCCATGACATCAGGCGGTGGTCCGGCGGAGGTGAGGGCCTCAAGTGGTGGTCCGGCCGAGCAACGGCGTCAGGCGGTAGTCCGGCAAAGGTTAGGGCCTCAAGTGGTGGTCCGACAGAGCAACGGCGTCATGCGGTGGTCCGGCGGAGGTGAGGGCCTCAAGTTGTGGTCCGGCGGAGCAACGACGTCAGGCGGTGGTCCGACGAATGTGAGGGCCTCAATTGGTGGCGGAGAAACGGCGTCATACGGTGGTCCGGTGGAGGTTCGATGTCACGCGGTGGTCCGGAGGAGGTGAGGGCCTCAGGTGGTGGTCCAGCGGAGCAACGACATCATGCAGTGGTCCGGCGAAACTCCGGCGATGGTCGAGGAGGCTAGGAAGCAATAGCGATCTCCGATCTCTCTCTTTTTTCCTTAGGCTTCGGGCTCCCTTTTCAAAAGGAGAGGGAGCTCTATTTATAGATTTCTAGAGTGGCATGGTCCGTAAATAGGTGAGAGATCAAGGGTGAATGGGGAGTGGTCGGATGAACGGCCGATGTTGAATCCCTTGATCATACACCGTTCTTTAGACATTTGAAGACCTTAATGATGTCGGAATTCGGTGATCTTGGGATAGTTGGATTTGTCTCGTCGATCCGCTCGATTCGAGTATAAGCTTGTTATGTTTGAAAAACGTTTGGTAATCCAATTTGTGGTTTGAACCTGCCAACAGCGCTTCGGGTCCTTGATTTGGATCCATTTGGGCTCGGATTGAGTCGAATTTGGTGTCGTTGGGTTCGTATTTCCGAGACACTCAGTTCGACTTTAAGTTTTCTGAAATCGGAGTTTGGATGGTCTCCGAATTAATTTTTGAAGTTTCCAACTTGATTTTGCATCGAGATTCGCACTTGTTTAAGATAATGTTTTTACGACGTATCAATACTTATAATTATAAAAGAGCATAGCCAATGAAGTTAAGATGTATGTTGATGTGATTTAAGTAGTATATCTTATATGAAAATTATTTAATCTTTATTTCTTGATCAGTACCCTTCTCTCAACCAAATCAATTTGAGGCAAAATTGGAGTCTCAATCCTAGTTGGAAGTGAACACAAGTGACACAAATTTCCTCCTAAAAAAGAAGGTTTATTCTTTCATCCTCACTTGACATTAGCATTGGAGAAATAATATGAAAAGTATGTTAAATTCACATTTCTCTATGGAACTTTCAAAGATTACATGGTGGCATAGTCACCAACGGCTTCAGCACCTTTGTAAAGAGCAACCATAGCTATTAAAAAACACTCGATCTAGGAGAAAAAAGAAGTTGGAAAGAAATTATTATTGAATTCGCACGCACGCACACTATAAAAAAATCAGGCTTTCGCAGCACAAATTTTGACTTTTCTCGATGATTTTACCCTCCACTAATATTTTTATAACGATTTTATAACCGTTGGATATCCGCCATGATTACAATGCACTACAACAACATTCAGCACTAGTTTCAGGATCGGCGGGGTAGAAGTGTCGAATGTTGAATATATCAGCGGTTATAACCACTATAACGTATGAGGAATTTCGGCAGCGGTTAACATCGGTGCTATTTGCACTGGTTAAGATCGTCGTGAATAGTAGCAGTTTAAACCGCAATGAAAAGGGGGAATTCGCAGTGATTTTAAAACCGTCCCAAATATCTGCTGTGAAAAACCAATCTTTTTGGTTGTGGTAGGTCCTATTGAACGACACATTTAAATATAAAGAACACAACATGCATATTGAGGAACCAATCAAATTTGCACTAAATGAGTAAATTGCACCTTACTTCTACATCATTACCAATATATTTGGTGGTTGTTTGTCTACTCACCCTATTAAATAGGTTCCCACAATAGCCAAATGTAAGCTCACTTGAAGTTCACTTGTTACTCGCCTCCTCGTGGAATTCAACCCACAATGAGGTTGCCAAATCATGATGAATTTCCTTAATTCAATTTACTATTCGTTATTAAGTAATATGAACAAATTTGCCATAATAATGCAAAATATAAAACATATTCAAGTATTTCACTCGTCACTCAGATCACAATTACTATGCTAAAGCTCTTGTTATAATAATTATAAAATGGGGTACTTACCTTAACATGGAAAAAATAAAGTACTATGTAAAGGATAAGAATATATATAAATTAAAGATGTCTTCTAAACATGGAGATTTTCTTAAGTACATGATTTTTACAAGGGAAACAGAAAAAAAAAAAAAGTTATAATAAAAATTGAAATGGCACAGAACTACTCGTCACCATAAGAAAACTTACAAATAGACACATCATCTATATCCCCCCCCCCCCTATTTTCCAAATATTCAAAAATGATCCCCCCTTGCAAAGGTATTCAACTTTACTTGATTATAGGTGCTCTTCATCTTCGGCCTCAAGGACGCAACATGTTTCCTCAATTCAACAATCTCATCCAAGGTCACACCACCACAAACTACCAATCTTGTCCATCTTGCCTTGTAGGTCATCATTTTCTCCAAGAGACTAAATCACCCTACCACCTGCTCTAATTATATGATCCACCCTTATGATGGAATGATGTCGTTGGGTTGACCTGTAGATAGTAAGTCGCTGACCTTCAATTGGATGTAGTGTGGGGGCACTGGGGGCACGTGCCCCCACAGCCCCTTTAAGTCAACAGCCACAGTAATTAATTTGGTAATATATTATAGTATTAATATAATTTATTTATTCATTATTTACTTAATAAACTAAATAAATGATTTGCTTTTTTCATCCCTAACACATTAAATATTTCACTTTTCCCCAAAACTTTCCCGCTAACAGCTATCCCGTCCGGCTTTTCTTCTCATCTCACACGCTAATAGGGACTATTCTCGAGGTTCGTTCTTTTCAGCCCTAAGAACTCTTGCAGCCAGCAGTACTGCTCCCATCTGAACCACCACCGGCGTTCTCCTTTTGTACAGTATGTTTATAAGTCTTCTTCTCTTTTTTGCTTGCAATATTTCCTAAATTAGAATGCTGGACGGCATTCCCTAAGAAATCTAGATGGTGTGAGTTGTGAATCTCTGATATGATGCATATATAAATATCTATCCAGTAGCTTTCTCATTCGTTTAGAATTGATTTCTTTAATTTGATTTTCTGCTGGGTAGATAAATCTCTAATTAAACTTTAACTGAATATGGTTGTTGGGTTTGTGTCGATCATGATTACTAGCATTAAAAAAGTTCGCTTTAATTTTGAGAGGAATTTTTGCATTAAAATAGTTTGCTTCAATTTCAAGAACATAAATGTTTGATTTTTAAGCCAAACTTTTGAATTTCATGTTTTTACAATTTTCAAATTAAATAGTAGAATATTTGTTTAGTGTTACATCTCTTTTAGACTTTAAAATTACTTTTGTTTAATTTAGCATGGAGAGATATTTCAAGAAAAAAGTAGAAGGAGATGATCAGAAAAAGTTATGTGAAGAAACAAATACACAATTCAAACAATGCCGTGTAGAAATAAATTTTGCAGATATTCCTGCCGATCCTGGATTGAGAAAAAAAATATTTGATTATCATCCTAATGAAAGGGATTGTGTTAGGAGACATTACTTGTTGAAAGGACCGTTCCAACCGCGTGATCATGATTTTCCACGTACACAATTCGGTGATAAAATTCATCGATTTAATCCTGCATGGTATGATGATCACAAAGCTTGGTTAGAGTACAGTATAACTAAGGATGCAGCGTTCTGTTTGTTTTGTTATCTGTATGGACCTCAACTTGGAGAACAATCAAATGGTGACAGTTTTGATTCAAAGGGTTTTAAAAATTGGAAAAAAAAAGAACGATTGCAGATTCATGTTGGTAATAAGAACAGTTCACATAACATTGCTAAGCGAAAATGTGAAGATTTAATGAATGAAAATAGTGATATAAGATTTGCTTTTGAAAGACCTACAGAACAGAATCGCAAAGATTATCGTACACGATTAAATGCAAGTGTTGATTGTGTACGTTTCCTTTTACATCAGGGGTTTAGCATTCCGTGGGCACGATGAATCAGAGGATTCTGAGAATAAAGGAAATTTTCTTGAACTTCTGAGCTTTCTTGCTAAACACAATGAAGATATAAGTAAAGTTGTTTTGGATAATGCTCCTGGAAATAATAAATTAATTTCTCCTGAAATCCAGAAAGAAATAACAGAAGCTTCTGCAATTGAGGTCTCTAATGTCATAATCAATGAATTGAAAAATGATGTATTCTCAATTTTACTAGATGAAGCACGAGATATATCAGTCAAAGAACAAGTTGCCGTTGCTTTACGTTATGTTGATTTGCGAGGATGTATCATTGAGCGTTTTATTGGGATTGTTCATGTAGGCGATACAACAGCTCCAACACTAAAATTGGCCATTGAAGCTTTATTTGCAAAGTATGGTTTGAGTGTGGCTCAACTTCGAGGACAAGGGTATGATGGAGCAAGCAATATGCGGGGTGAGTTTAATGGATTGAAGACTTTGATCATGAAAGAAAATTGTTCAGCTTATTATGTCCATTGCTTTGCACACCAACTCCCAGTTAGCATTAGTTGCAGTCGCAAAAAATCATGTTCAAGTTGCTTCTTTCTTTAATATTGTAACAAGCCTGTTAAATATTATTGGTAGTTCATGCAAAAGAAGAGATATGCTAAGGGGAAAACATTATGACAAAATAATTGAGCAACTAGAAAGTGGAGGAGCTACAACAGGTCGCGGTTTAAATCAAGAAATTGCACTTCAAAGACCAGGAGACACTCGTTGGGGTTCTCATTATAATTCACTTATCAGCTTAATTCTACTGTTTGGGTCTATATTGGAGGTTCTTGAGATATTGATACATGAGGGATCTAGTAGTGAACAAAGAGGCGAAGCGTATTCTTTACTTGAATCTATGCAAACTTTTGAATTTATTTTCAATTTGCATATGATGAAGCTCATATTAGGAGTTACAAATGAGTTATCCCAAGTACTGCAAAGAAAGGATCAAGATATTATAAATGCTATGACTTTGGTTAAAGTTTCCAAACAAAGACTTCAAAATATGAGAAATGATGGTTGGGATAATTTGTTTAAAGAAGTTGGATTATTTTGTGAGAAGAATAACATAAATGTTCCAAACATGATTGACACATTTGTGATGCAAGGAAGATCAAGGCGTCGTACGGAAAGTATAACAAATAAACATCATTATCAAATCGAATTATTTTACACTGTTATAGATATGCAACTTCAAGAACTCAACAACAGGTTTGATGAAATTAACACAGAATTACTTATGTGTGTGGCATGTTTAAATCCATATCAGTCATTTTCAGCATTTGATAAAGAACGATTGATTCGTCTTGCAAAATTTTATCCGTTAGATTTTTCAGAAATGGATCTCATCATATTAGACAATCAAATTGAAAGTTTTATTATTGATGTGAGATCGAATGATGCATTTATGAATTTAAAAGGACTTGGAGAATTTGCTCAGAAAATGGTGGAGACCAGAAAGAATGATATTTTTCCTTTGGTGTTCTTACTTATAAAACTTGCTTTAATATTGCCAATTGCTACCGCAACAGTTGAACGGGCATTTTCTGCAATGAACATTATAAAGAATCGTTTACGCAATCGTATGGGAGACTCTTGGATGAATGATTGTTTACTTACTTATATTGAAAAGGATATATTTAATAATGTTGACAACGACTTGATTGTGCAACGATTTCAAAAAATGAAGACTAGGCGGGAGAAATTATAGATGATAGATAAGAAGAATCTCAAGATTTTCTGTTCTCAATTGTAAGTTTTTTTTTTTGCTTTATCATATATTGTATCTTTCTTTTTATAATGAATCTAATGATTTAAAAAAAAAAAAGGTTTTTTTTTTTTTACTTCACCGCCTATGCCGGGTCCCAAGCCCGGATGAAAAAGGTTGAGGGTTTTTTTTTTCACTTCAATGATCACCCAGTATACTATAGAAAAAAATGCATAATCATAAGGTCTTCAACTTGTCTTGCATAACCATTGAACTTAGAGCTTTTCCTTCCTGCTATAACAACTTGCTCTCCTCTATCTTATAAGGCGATATGAGGCCTTAAAATAAGTTGTCGACAACGTCAACTACCTTGCCAGTTGCACATCCCCCTCATGTCAACACTTGTCAATGGATCGAGTAGCCCAAGTTTATTCATCTAAACATACTCGATACTACTGAACTTTCCACAGAGGTAGGTAATCAATGGTTGTTCATCACCCCTTCTAGCTAATCATGAGGAAACACATGTCTAAGGCAGTCTACATTAGGATTTATTTAAGTAGTTTTTTTTCTTCTTCAATGGTTGTTCATCACCCCTTCTAGCTAATCATGAGGAAACACATGTCTAAGGCAGTCTACATTAGGATTTATTTAAGTAGTTTTTTTTCTTCTTCAATGGTTGTTCATCACCCCTTCTAGCTAATCATGAGGAAACACATGTCTAAGGCAGTCTACATTAGGATTTATTTAAGTAGTTTTTTTTCTTCTTCTTATGTAGCATTTCCTATGACCCTTGGATTCTCATAAATAAGAGATGAAAACAAGCATTTTGGATTTTTTTTTTTTTTTGCATTATTTTGAATGGGTGGGATTTATAGCCCTAAGCATTTCTCTATATGTCTTCTATAGTAAACTATTTTCTGTCCATTATCACATATGTTATAGGTCATCTCTCACACAATTCATCTGTTAGTAAATTCAAGTATCATCCATAAATAAATTTGACTCCAATAAATCAATATTCATATAATCTAAATAAAAAATTATAGAACAATTTCGATTTGTGAGCATTGGACTAGGTGAGAAGCCTTTTAAGTAAATTTAATATTGGAATTTCATTTTTTTTCTATATATATATATATATATATCATCAAAAAATTATCTTGATTGGGCACGAATCTCGAAGCAAAATCAAGCCGAAAACTTCAAAAATTAAATCCAGGATCATCTGAAATTCGATTTCAGCAAACTTATAGTCAAACTGAGCGTCTCAAAAATACGAACCCAACGACACCAAATTCGACTCAATCCGAGCCCAAGTGAGATCAAGGACCCGAAGCGCTGTTGGAAAATTTGAGCCACAATTTGAGTTACCAAATAGTTTCCAAACATAATATTCTTATAGTCGAATCGAGCGGCTCGACGAGACGAATCAAACGAACCTAAGATCGTCGAATTCCAACATCATTAAGACCTTCAAATGTCTGACAAACGATACACGATCAAGGGATTCAATATCGTTCATCCGACCACTCCCTATTTACAAGTCATGCCACTCTAGAATATCTATAAATATACCCCTCATTTCTCATGAGAGCTGACCCAAGCAAGAAGAAGAAGAGAAGAATTGGAGGGAAGAAACTCCTCCACGACCACCGACGGAATTCTGCACAACACCTGAGTGACGCCGGAATTCTGCTCAAGTGACGCCGGAATTCTGCCCAAGTGACGTCGTAATTCTGCCTAACATTCGTGTAACGTCGAAATTCTGCCCGATCTCCAAGTGACGCCGAAACTCTGCCCGAAGTTGTAACTGATTTTCAATCCTGAAGTGATTCATTGTAATCTGATCGTCCTAAATTTTAAGGACGAGTCAGGCTCTTGTATTTTAAGCAAACATTAGTGGAACTCTTTCAACTGGGCTTGGTCTCGTGGTTTTTCCCCTTTCAAGGTTTTCCACGTAAAAATCCTGGTGTTGTTATTTCATTTCCTGTTTGTGTGTTTGATATCCGTACAACGTTGAGCCAGAAATTTTCTAACTCTATCGCCGCGTATATTCTAGCCCGCAACATATATATATATATATATATATATATATATATATATATATATATATATATATATATATATATATATATATATATATATATATATATTAAAATGAACTCATACATAGATCACATACATAAGATTTAAACCAATTTTTTTTAATAAAAACTCTCAACTAACAAATGAAAAAATATATATTTTTTATAGATAATTGAATTTTCACAATATATTGACGGGCATTGGGGGTTGGAGGTGGCCTAATAAACCGTTAACTTCGCCAAACCCCGCCTGACGCATACACAACGATTTGGCCTACTTATCGCAGTGGCACTTTCGTTATTACGCAATAATAATCTTCTTCATGCTAATAATCTGATAACGGTCAAAAAAAAAAGGAATGGGGAAATAGGGTGCGTTCTCATTAAGAAGTAAATATTTCAGAGAGTTGAAAAGAATTGTTTCCCTTCTGTCATTAAAGTTAAGATTTTGTTCAGAAATTTCATTTATTTGTTTGTTTAGATACTGGTAGATTCATTGGAACTGATAACCATCTTTCACTGAGTTTTTAGTATTAATTTTTTAATATATGTATATATATTTTTTATTTTCTTTGGCGAGAGCGTGGCATGGCACTCATATAAAGGAGCTAGGACTGACAGAGAAGAGGAGCAATGGCTGGAGAGAAGGCCATCATGAGTCGCTTGCTCTGTTCTTGCTTACAGGACTACAGATGTAGTAGTAAGGTTAAAGGTTCTTTCTTTCGAGGCGGTCAATTTCTTCTTTTTCTGTTCTCATCTCTCTCTTCGCTTTTCTCACTCACTTCACTTTGAGTTGGGTTTTTGCGACTTCCTGTTTGGCTTCGAGGTTTGTTTAAGTCGACATTCTTCCTCGTTTGATTCGTTTTGCGAATTTTCAGTGTAATTTTCCTCACATTTCGAACGGCGTTCAAGGGTTGCATTTTCTCCGAGTTCTACACGCCTATTTTTGTGGTTTTCAGTGCTCCTTGTCTCCATTTTTGGTTATTGTTTTTGCCCCGAGAGTATTTTGATTAGTATTTATGGATTTGGTCTCCTTAATCTTCCATCGGCATGCTAAAAATATGCTTATTGTCTTTTGATTTGCAGGCGATGTGATTACTGAGGAGAAGTTTGGATTCTGCTAGAGCATAGAGAAGTGCATAACGAATAGAAGCACGGGAGAGAAGAAAATAATAAGAAATTGGAGTTTGTTTTTGCGTGATTTGTTTGGTGATTGTGGGCATTCTGTTCGTCTTATAATACCACGAATCTAGAGGCTTTTGCTGCTGTGACTAAATCCTTTTTTGGCTCCGGGCTCCCTGGGCTTTGTCTCTGATTAGGGAAACCCTAATCTCTCTCCCTTAGACCTAGAAGGAAGTGAAATTCAGTACCCATTTAAACCCTAAAAGCAAGTAATTTCCCTCGCCTGTCTCCCTTCCTGACTCTATTAATACTTCAAAGACTCCATCTTTTTTGACATGTAAAGATTCGGAAGTCCCATTTTCATTAAGCAATCTTGATTTGAGAAGAGGTCTGTAAGTTTCTTTCAAGATGAAGTATATGAAGCTTGGATTGAGGCCGGATGCTTTTCACTCTGATGGGAGCACTATCAGGTAATATAAGCTAATTTGCATGTTGATTTGGTAGTTATAGTTGTATGGTTCTTGTGCTAGACTAATATTTTCATACTTTATTAATCAAAATGGGGATATGGATTTATTTAGAAAATGCGTAGATCAAACATGCCTTATATGTTGTTGTCACTATTGACTTATGTTAAGAAAGGTAGATGTAGACCTATAAAGACTTGGTGAGAAAATATTAGAAATGATCTTTCTTTATTAGATTTAAATGAAAATTTGACTTTTAAATGGACACAATGGCTGAATGGAGAAAAATGATTCATGTAACCGACCCCACGTAGTGGGACAAAGGCTTGATATTGTTATATTGTATAAGAAGGTGATGGCAGACAATAATGATGCCTAGTAGTGGTGACCGGTGGCCGGGATGGTTTTTATTTAAAGAAATAAAAATACCTAAAAAAACACTTAAAAGTTGTTTTTGAGGATTTTAAAAAACTGCTTGATTTGTTTTTAAAAATAAAACAAAAACAACTTAAAAATATAAACCAAACATATTGTTTAAAATTAAAATAAAAAAACAAAAACAGAAAGTCCTGAACTTTTGAATGTTTTTTTGGGGGATAATTTGATCTATATAGCTTTGAGATTAGTCTCCTAAGTGTTCTTGTTTCAGTGATTTAATTCCTTCCATTTGATTCCATTTAGAGACCTGATAACTTGTCCTTAATGTAGGATGGTGATGGTGATGGTTGTTTATCATGATACTTCTCAGTGGTTTCATGATATGTGCAGTTATGCATATCAAGTGTGTTGGGTTTATTTTACTCCAAAACAACTGCTGCTTGATGTGAGCTTAATGTTCTTGGTATTCAGAGTTACTAAAGGAGAAGAAAATGAAGAAGATTTTCTTTTCTTGTGATTATAGAATGAGATTTGGATGTTTGAGAAAAAATAATTAAGCTTTTGTGGGTCCCTTATTTTGATCTCTTATGTGACATGTGTGGGATTGATAAGAATGATCACATTGCCTCCTAAATCTCTCTCTCTCTCTCTCTCTCTCTCTCTCTCTATATATATATATATATATATATATATATATATATATATATATATATTATATATATATATATATTATATATATATATATATATTATATATATATATATATAATATATATATATATATATATATATAGTCTTTTTGTAGCTTTTGATTAGTTAGTATATCTTAACATGTAAGGGTTGTTTGGCAATGGGATTTGGGTAGGATTGAGAAGGATTTAGCATAAATCTTGCCAAATGATATTTGAGAGTCCCCTAAATCTCACAGAGAGATAAATCCGCAGTTAGCTCATTTTGGCCTAAATCTTGGATTTTCTAAATCCTGGAATTTGACAGATTTATAGGATTTGGCCGAAGAAGCGCACAAAAGATATAAAGATGGTTATTCTCAGCAAGTGAGCTTTAATACGACGTCATGGAGGGAGGCAAAGAAGCTTCATTAGCTATTATTTCAATACACCACATCACGGAAAGCCTTCAACTTCACAAGAAGCATACAAGGCCAAAGTAGCAATGATGAGGAAAACTAAGTAATGGAGAAGATGAAAAGCAAACCCTTGATAGTCTCTATCTAAACTAGAAATTAATCTAAGTTATCATAACGAATATAATTTAAAATATAAACAATTAATTAGATTAATTAAATAATTAATAGTGTGATTACTAATTAAAAAATATCATAATTAATTTAATTAATATAATTTAAAATATAAATAATTTATCATATAATTAATATTCTAAATAATTCTTAAATTGTTAATTAGTAAGTTATTAATGAGGTAATTAATACTATACTTAATTAATTAATACTAATTAAATATATAATTAATTAATAGTAGAAGAATTAGTTAATAATTAGTTATTTTTAAAAATAATTAATCAATTAATTAGATAATTATAAATATAATTAGGTATCAAATACTTACTAAATTAACACTTAAAAAGTAATTTGATATTTAGTACAATAATTAGTAATTAAATTATTTGATAATAAAACTAACTTTTAATTATATTATTTATTATTATAACTTATTGACAGTAATTAAAATTGAAATTAATAAGTAACTCGTACTTATCAAACAAATTAAATTTAAAACACATTAAAGCTAATTTTTAATTTTTAAATGAACCAACCGTCTTAAATTTTGGATTATGTTGCCAAATAGTTTTCAGGATTTAGCATATCTAGTATTTACTAAATCCTATTAAAATTAAATCCTACTTGTTGCTAAACAACCCCGTAGTTTGTTCATGTCAAATTTATTATAGGGTAACTAACTGAGAAGGCATGCATGTACTTGTTTTAGTGTAGTACACCAATACTGGCTTCACAAATCTTTATATATATTATTTTCAGTTTATAATTGATCAAGAAAATCAACACTTCCACGAGCTACCTGAAAAGAATTTTACAAGTGATTCAAAATTAACTTTTAAAGGAACATAATTTCTATTGTGATTTTGGTTTTCAATATTAGTAATTCGATGGCCTTCTTTTCTCCAATTTTGAATACAGTAGGAAATTGTATAGCAGATTGTCTTTTGCTCTTATTCTTGGCTTCCAAAACAGTGAAATGTTGTTTTATGTGGTTCTTGCAGATTTTTTGGAGAGAGAATAAAATGAACTTATTTTCCATAAATTTAAAACGCAAAAAGAAAATGGTGAAGCCATAGTTAGGTTCCCATGATTCTGAGTTGAAGGTCACTTATTACAACATAGGGGTGAAGGCAAATACGCCTTGTAGACCCTCCATTAGGGGAAATTATTCTATGCGGTCACTAGACTGTCCGTAGGGGAATCAGGATGTGCCACGTCACCCAGTATACAGCAAAAAAGTGACATGGCACGCCCTGATTCACCTTCGGACGGCGTTCGGTGACTGCACATAATCATTTCTCCGTTAGGGGAAATTATTCTATGCGGTCACTAGACTGTCCGTAGGGGAATCAGGATGTGCCACGTCACCCAGTACACAGCAAAAAAGTGACATGACACGCCCTGATTCACCTTCGGACGGCGTTCGATGACTGCACATAATCATTTCTCCTGCATTAGAGAGCCTTATGCCATTGTGATGTCCTTTTCCAAAACTATTTGGACGCTGCAAAATGCATTATGATTGTGAATTATTTGTAGAAGAAAGGGAATTGCAAGGGATTATTCCTTTAAGTTGCAATTAGTATAACAGAGAGGTGCAAACTGTTCTTGGTTCTATCTTGTATCATCAAACTTCTTCAAAGAAACCAAATAAGAATTTAAAGTTTCACAATTAATGAAATTGGCATACAGTGGGTTCATTTTGAAACTTAATGGATGTTTCTGAATATGAGTTTGATTTTATGTATTATTTGTGTGGGGAATATGACTTCTTATTTGTTTTTGGTGAGATTGAACTTGTAAGTTTTGTATTTGCAGGTTTGTAGCTACTGAATTGGCGACAGATATCACTGTAAAAGTGGGGGATGTGAAGTTTTACCTTCACAAGGTACCGTTATTTTGGTTTCGAAATGTTCATGTGAATGGTATTTGTAGCACATAAATGCTCCAAAGTTGTTATTATTATTCTTACTAAGTTGAACTAAACTATACTAATGACAATTGAGTCTCCTGATCATGCATTTCATCATAACTATCATATTGAATTGCTGGATTAATCTATATGTACTGCTTTTTTCTCAATGCCTATGATGTGACATTATATGAGGTTTTTTAATTTTCTCCATTGAATTTGTATGTGCAAGTTTACTCAGTATTATGTGACTTAGATGCCCCTCTCCACAACTTCACTTCCGAGGTATAATTGTAAATAAACCCATAACATCAAGTTGTAATTATTTAGTTATCTAGAACCATTTTAGTTACTTAGAATTGCCTTAGTATGACAGTTTATATTTTATAAGTAGGACCCATTAGCGAGATCGATGTATATGAGATGAATTAATGAATATTTTCCCTTATTGTATCTCTTATTTTCATTATTTTGGAAGTATTGAATAGCTTGTAATGTTCAATATGACCAGTTGTGCTTTACTTGATCTCCATCTGCTTTGCCAAGGCTAGAAGGATGCAAAGTGCCCCTTTTTCATCTTTTGGCTTGTGTTTTTGTCTTTTGTTTTCCATCTTGCTATAGGTGCATACAAACAAGAAGTCACTAGCACGATTCTACATTCATCTCCATGCCTTCACTATTTGTGTGATTGCAAACTCCCATCTATTATTGTTATTATTCACCATTCTCATGATTTTTAATACAATGATTTTATTTAAGACCTTAATCACACAAGAGTCAATTGCCATCACATTTGGTCTTCATCTATGGCTTCATAATACATTGTCCATCTCATGCCAACTCTTCCAAAATCTATTGCGACAATCATAGGATCAATATTCGATGCCTTTCATATCTACTCAAGATATCGCTAGATGAGTAGCCCATCACCCTCGTATGCTATTTCCTAACCAGTCGCAATCACCTGTTAAAGTTGTCAATATTGGACTCGACCCGAAAACCCGACCGAAACCTGACCCTAAAAATTCGGGTTTGACCCGAAGCGGGCTGGGTTCGGGTCCGGAAAACCAACCTGTTTGAAAAATCAGGTCGGATTTGGGTTGACCCGGGAACCTGGGAATGACCCGGAATGACATTGAAACATGTCTGTCTGGAATGACCCCACCCCGACTGCCCCGTTTGCCCCGGCTGCCCGGCCGCATCGCGTCGCGTCCCGAGGCCAGCGTTTCATCGCTTCCAACGTCAGTCGCCGGGCAGTTCCGCGCTGTGTCCTGAGGCCAGCACAGGCCGTGTCAGTCTCCGGGCAGCTCCGCCACCTCCACGTCAGTCCCGTGTCGCGAGCGTCTTGCTTCAGCCATCGGCCCGCTTTCATGTCTGCGGGTCGGGTTGGGTTGACCTGAACCCGAAGAGGGTCAGGTTCGGGTCCAGAAAATTGACTCGTTTGCAAAAATGGGTCGGGTCGACCATAAACCGAATAGTGCCGCGTCAGTTTCGGATTCGACCCGAACCCGACCCGTGACCCGAAATTGACACCCCTATCACTTGTTATTTCATACCTTCATCAACAACAAGAAAAGGAAACTCCAAAGATTTTGCCAATTCCTCACTTCCACAACTTGACCCTTCTCACTTTTTCATCCACATTAAAGCCGATAGTGTTCCATCACTTTTGCTAGATTCACTAGCTAACTTTGACCCGGGAACTTTCGAGCTTACTTCTATGACACCACCCAATCGCTCTCTA
Source organism: Dendrobium officinale (assembly GCA_019514585.1). Taxonomy (NCBI): domain Eukaryota; kingdom Viridiplantae; phylum Streptophyta; class Magnoliopsida; order Asparagales; family Orchidaceae; genus Dendrobium; species Dendrobium officinale. Next base: position 2,861,741 of record CM033693.1, on the reverse strand, counting down.
TTTTCTATTTAAGCTCAATTCATGAAGCGATCCAACAATCGGCACATCACATCTTCCATGGAGGCATATTGAGACGAGTATATTTGTCTCCATGATCATGACTCCATCTTGTTTCAAGCCCTAACACAGGGTTCTTCATTCTCCCACCCCGTAATTCGCCACCATCACTCCATGACTTCTATTGATCTGCCTTGCAGTTTAAGATCAGCCTCCAATTTCCCCTTAGATCTCTGCATTTCATCCTGTCTCAAGAAAGGCGCCAGGTCTCACATGATTCTCCAATAAAGCATCTTCTCAAATCTTCGCAGGTTCTATTATAATAGTTGATTTTTAATGGCTTCATGCATGATGGAAGATTGTATGTTGAGTAGTTCAAACAGAAGAAAATTTCATCGCTCATGATAGGAGCCATTGAGGAAGAGGATGAGTATGAGATAAATGAATGAATTTTTCCCATCTTGTATCTCCTCTCTTCATTCTTTAGTTAGTTAGAAGTCGTTTCTCATCATACAAGCCTTAATTTTATTTACTGCACTAAGCATTTTTAAACTATCATTCTTCTGATAATATTATCTATGTGATTTGATATTCTTATGAAATATTCTGCATCCTCCAATATATAGACGAAGTGGATGATAATTTACAGTAAATTTCATGAACTTTGTCTACAGTTTCCCCTTTTGTCCAAGTGTCCTCGTTTGGAGAGGATATTAGTCTCCACAAGTGAAACAAACAATGAAGAGATTGACATACCTGACATCCCTGGTGGCCCTGCAGCCTTTGAGATTTGTGCAAAATTTTGTTATGGCATGATTGTCACACTCAATGCTTACAATGTCGTTGCAGTTCGCTGCGCCGCAGAGTATCTCGAAATGCATGAAACTATCGAGAAGGGGAATCTCATCTACAAGATTGATATTTTTCTCAATTCTAGCATTTTTCGTAGCTGGAAAGACTCCATCATAGTTCTCCAAACTGCAAAATCACTGCAACCTTGGTCTGAAGACCTGAAGCTGGTTAGCCACTGCATAGAATCTTTGGCTTCCAAGGTTTCTATCGATCCCGGAGAAGTTGAATGGTCGTATACATATAATAGAAAGAAGCTTCCTTCAGAAAATGGCGGTGAGATTCAGTGGAATGGAGTGAGAAAGCTGCAATCTGTGCCGAAAGACTGGTGGGTTGAGGATCTTTGTGAGCTTGGAATGGACTCCTACAAGAGAGTTATAATGGCAATAAAAACCAAGGGTAGAGTATGTGGTGAAGTTATTGGAGAAGCTCTTAAAGCTTATGCATATAAAAGATTACCAGGCTTCAATAAAACCAGTGCAACACATGAAGGTGATTTTGTGATGTACCGGGTTTTGCTTGAAACCATTGTCTGGTTGTTGCCTACAAAGAGAGGCTCAGTTTCTTGTAGTTTCCTTCTGAAGCTATTCAAAGAAGCAAGCTTTCTGGATTGCGGTGAGAATTGCAGGAAGGAATTGATCAAGAGAATAGGAAAACAGTTGGAGGAAGCATCAGTAACTGATTTATTGATTCCTGCTCCAGTAGGGGAGAGTACCTTATATGACATTGATCTGGTACTTAATGTGATGGGAGAGTTCTTGATACATGAGCATGGCGGTGCTCAGAGAAGCTCGTGCGACTCCAGAGAGCTCGAAGAAGCCAGGAATCCTGCTTCGGTTTCTGGCAACTTATCGATAACTGTGGTGAAATTGATTGATGGGTATCTTGCTGAAGCTGCCAAAGATCCTAACCTTCCTATTTTGAAATTTGTTGAACTAGCTGGTATGGTGTCAGGTTCGGCAAGGCCAGTTCATGATGAGCTTTATCGGGCTATTGATAATTTCCTGAAGGTAAACTTCAGTATGCTTTTATAATCAAACTTACAGCCTTTCAAGTATCTTCCTTATGCTTATACCTTTATAAGCTACTTTAGTTATCTAGCAAAGCAAGTTATAGAATTCATTGCATTTCATTAGAGGCCCTCTGTAATTTTTTGTTTTCATGGTATATTCGATTTATGTCCACAGACCTTTCCAGCTGGTTTGCCAGACACCTAAGAAAAAGCAACTTTCAACTTAACTGAATAAGGAAACCTCAAGCCTGTTCACAAATACTGAAAATTATTTTGATCTTTCAAAAATTTGACCGTTTATGCTTGTTCGAAACATCTTTTGAACTATGCTTCTATTTCAAATTGTTAATGTATCAGTTAATCCCGTTTCAATTTATAGCAGACTCGTTTAATTTATTTTTTGATGAATTAGGAGCATCCAGATCTCACAAAGAGTGAAAAGAAGAAGATTTGCAGGCTAATGGACTGCAAGAAGCTGTCACCAGATTCCTGCATTCACGCTCTGCAGAACGACAGACTTCCCTTGAGAGTTGTTGTTCAGCTCCTCTATTTTGTGCAGATGAGACAGTTTTCAGCTCGGGGGACTAGCGGTGCTTCCGAAGGTGGCTCGATATCTGCTGCCATGAACACAGGTGATGAATGCAATGGCGAGACCATGGCTGTAGAGAGCAGTGGTGGCAGGAACGTGAAGGGAGTTCTAATGCCGAAGAGAATTCTGGGCAAGTTGTGGTCAGGAAAGGTGCAGTGGGGTGATAACAGCAGCTCCGACACGTCGGAAAGCCCCAGTTCGATCAACCCTGATGAGGCCAAGTCCACCCTCTCAAGGAACATTAGGTACTCAGTTTCTTAGCAGGATGTGCAAGAAGAGAGATTATTACATGTGGAGTCTGGACGTGTTCGGAGACCAATCCGGAAGCGCCACGTCACCCAATGCACTGTTTATTGGGTGACGTGACGCGTCTGGATTGTCCTCCAGACGCGTCCGAACACGGCATGTAATAATTTTTCGTGCATGAAGGCTGGAAATTTGAGCGTAAGTTGTAACAAAAGGTTGAGATGTTTATGGATTCAGGTGGTATGGGACTGCACAGTGTAGAAATTTTGGCTGTAACAGTGAGGAAGAAAGGGGTGATGAAGGTAGTAATGGTTAGATGCTTTTTCATACTTCTATAGGTCTTGATGTTGTATTTCATGTTGTTAATGAAAAATCTTCTCTTTAAAGAGGAAGTATTGTGAGCTCAGTACCCCGACTTCACCTCTCTGTTCATGATTCATGAAATCTCCAGGCTTTTCAAGAAGATTCTGCAGCATGAGAACCATGTAAACAAGTGCTAAAAATATCAAATTGCAGTTATGGATTATTATCGAAATCTTGCATATCAAATTGCAGTTGATGTCGCTTGTCTGAATATGAACCTTTTCCTCGAAGCAGGCCATATTCAGTTACAGGAAGGCGCTATCTCAGGGGTTCCATACTCCATTCAGCTATAATTGTCAGGCTCTAAGACCCTTCATCTACACAAACACTTCAGCTTGTCTTTTATGATAAGGTAACTTCAAGCCTTCTATGATAGTTGCTGACCTAGCTAAATGATTTGCCAACCATGGGTTCATCTTCTCTCAGACTTGCCCACTTACTCGCCTAATTTATATTCACCCCTCTTGAGCTCACCCGACAACAAACAGCTTGTTTGATTGTCAACTTTGCCCACATACAGTCAATTAGGAGGAGGCATGTATCCTAGATTGTCGGATAGTGTTGTACTAGTATTTTGTATAGCATGTATTTTAATTTTTCTCTATATAGCTTTTCTCGTAGGCCTCAAAATGATATAAATAAGGGGTGATGAGGAACACTTTAGAGCCTTTTTCTTGATCTTTTTCTCACCTTTAGATGGGGACTTTAGATCTTTCGCCTTTTCCTTGCATTTTTTAATTGAGATGGTGAAAATTTTCCTAGTTCTCCCCCTATATATTCACTCTACTCTCCATTCTCACCGATAGGCTCACAGCTTATCAAATCGGATTGTTAGTAAAGTTGGGCATCATCCATTGGACAAATTCAGATCAAACATCCTCTTAGGTGTGATGAATATAGATGAATGCAAAGGACCAAAAAATAAATTCAGTTTGACAAGCTACCTTGGCTGGAATCCTCTGTGAGCATGGAGAATACTGAATATACCACTCATCATGAATTGCAGCAAATAGAGAGAATATTGAAGACAATCCATGAATCCCTAATCAATCCTAGTGCGAGTGCGAATTGATAGTACGCCGGAAGGATCCTATGATTCGGTAGCTCTCCAAAAGCACTCAAGGAGAGCAGTTGCCTCAAAGCCCATTTCTAACTTCACTCGACCTTAGACGAGTGATTGAGACTATAGCTCACTGACTATGCGAGCTAGAAGAAGAGAACAAGAATTGACTAATGCCTTCTTTAGGGCGATCACCAAGGCTAAGGCGCCTCCCAAGTTCAAGGTGCCTTACTTGGAGTCATATCGATGCAAAATTGACCCCATTGATCATTTGGTGACCTTCCATAACCTAATTTTTTTGACATAGACAATGCCCTTAATAAGTATCATGAAGCTCTTTTTCACAACACTCAAGGAGTCAGTGCTAAGGTGATTCAATCATCTGCCATTGGGAGTGATCACCTCTGTTTATTTCAAGGGAATGTTTATCAATTGATTTGCTAGTACTTAGAGACCCCATAAGAGCTCTCAGGCTCTATTAAGATGAGATAAGAAGAATCACTAAGGTGCTTCATCACGAGGTTCTATAAGGAGATGTTAGACATGAATGACTTGGAGCCTACAGTGGCCCATGCTACCTTAACCCAAATACTGAGGGAAAATCCTTTTAGATATTCACTTAGTTGAATCTTACTCAACCACTCGCTATCAAGAAGTTGACCCAAGAAGAGATCTTTGTTAGGGAAGAGAACGAGATATAATATGTCCTAGGGGTAGAGGGACATGAAACCAAACCCATTGTGTGATTGATAGTGTCATGAGGAATAAAGGGCGCCCATGAGCCAAGGCCCTTGAGTATGGCAGGGCCACCAGCATGTGAGGTAGAGGAGTTTCATCGCGTTACCCTCCCATATAATGAAGAGGATGTCCATGGACCTCAAACGTGTCCTAGCTACACTCAAGTGAAAGTTTCAATGGTCGAGCTCATAACCATTTTAAATAAAAAGTTCTTCAAGTGTCCATCACTTATGAAAGAAAACCAACACCCACTATACCTTAAGGTACTGGTCCTTCCATAAGGACCATGGCTATGACATGGATGGTTTCCACCTGCAAGGTATCATGAAAGAAATCATCAAGGCAAGAAAGCTAAAAGAATTCATGCTCGTCGATTCAAGATGATGATAAGGGAATGCTATAGTAGAGGTTAACACAAACGAATAAGTTCCTGCTCACTTTATCTGCATCATAGGAGTAGCAAACTCATTAATGAGCAAAGTAGAAAACTCGTTTAGTGAGTGCGAAGAAGATGCATGTCAAATAAGTTAACTCGCCATCCATTTCATGAGCTCAAGAAATGGATGTCGCCTCCATCACCTTTAGGGAAGAGGACATGCCAACTAGAGGGAACGCACAAAACTACATTGTGGTCATCACAATTCTAATCACTAACTATTAGATCAACATCATTCTAATAAATATGGGAAGTTTGCGAACATGCTCTTTAAATCCATTTATGACAAAATGGACATGCTCACTTCCCAACTCACTCCTTTTGCAAGATTGCTCTATGATTTCTCAGGCGAGCACCAAGGCACTAAAGGGGTACTCACCCTACGAGTCACTTAGGGTGAGGGAGACCACCAATACATGGTGATGATAAACTTCATCATCATTAATGCCCTAGTAACTTACAACTCCCTAAACCCTTGTTGAATTCTTTTAAGGTTGAGGTATCCACATACAACATCAAAATAAAATTTCCAATTAAAGGATGAGAGAGTATGGTTAGAGGCGACCTCACCCAGTTGTGCACTTGCTACTTTCCAGTAGTGGACAAGGTGGTAAATATATAATGAAAGGGAAGACCTTACTCTTGTATCTTTACTTGTATTTCTTTAAAGAAACTAATAAAAGATTTCACTCTTTTCTTTCATTCTCTTCGGCATTAGCGAGTTCTTCATGAACAAAATAAATGCATCTAAAATAAATATGCAAAGAACTCTCGGGTACTCGTGCTCCCTCGAGGCCATGGTTTAAAATTGCGCTATATTAGGCTCGCCTTGAGGCCCGACTTTGCTCAATTCCAGTAAAAAACGCCTCGATGCTTACGCTTTGAGTTTTTTTTATGAGGCTTGCGCCTCAACTTGGTTGAGGCCAGCCTCGCCTCACGCTATGTATATTAAAACTTACATAAATCTTGAAGTAAATGTCCGACATTGGACTTTATAGGAGAGGGGAAAGGGAATAGAGCAGTTCATCATAATGATGATTCAAATGAAGAACCCCTTAGTGATGACAGTGTTGATGACTTATGAGTTCTTATGTGATATGTCATTGCTATTTGTTTTTAGAAATTGGAATTATATGTTAATGAAAAGAATACTGGGATTTGGGAAAGATAGAATTTTGAGTTGAACTATATTTCATGTTGTCTTATTATTGGAATATTTTGATTTCAATTCATATCTTATGCTTTTTTATGTTTAATATTATTCACTCATTAGTATATAAAAAATTTATCATTTTATGTTTACGCAATCTTTTGATTTTGAGGCTTAAGCCTCAAAACGCCTTGGGCTTACGAACCTCGCCTCACGAATGAAAAACGCCTCAATACCCGAATACGCAATTTTAAACAATGCTCGAGGCCTAAACATAAGTAAGACTCACCCATTCAGGATAGTTGCTCTAATGCTTGGGGAACTCAGAACGTCGAAGCGGAATGTGCGAGTGACTTCCCTCTTGGGTTAGCTCGTTGTAAAATTTAAAAAAAGAAATTCAGCGAGTTTTGGATGTGTAACTCCATAATAATCGAGTGTGGCCAACTACAGTGGGAACCAACATAGTTTCCATCCAAGATCAAGCTAAAATGTGAGGTAAACTATTCTCTATAGGAGAGTTGAGGCTCCTCTGCACTCATGACCTATAGATGAGTTAATGCCCCTAGGTGAAGGAATATTTGATAGTATTCATATTTTAATACATGAGGGGGCATTTTGAAATATTTGCTTATAATCAATTGCGTAAAAGACTATTATTGAAAGAGGGTGCAATATTCTATTTTAAAATTTGCAAATGCCTTATATCCACTTGTACGAGCCTTGTGGATCCGGTGGCATAGTGTCAAGAGTTGAGTTTCATTTATCGCGAATCGGCGATACATCTTAGTTCATCTCGGCTTCTACATAATATCTTTTTTCTTCAACTTAACATGAAGGAGAGAATTCAACTTGCAAACAAGCCATATGACACATCATGAATATTTAACTTGTTGTTAATAAGTAACCTGATCAATCCGGCGTGATGACCTGGTGCCTCAATTTTATTGCCTCAATTTATTAGTGGCTTACAGTTTTTACTACAAATTTCCTATTTCTACCTAAAGGTGAATCGTAGTGTTGCACTGCACGTCATTTGATGCTTTATGTAGATTGACTATCATGCACTAACAAATCTCCTGCAATTGTTCGTAAATGCTTGCATTTATCATGACCCTTGTTACTTTTGCATGTAGATAGTGTATCACACTCGTTACAATCTCATCCTTTATTCCTGTAGGGGATTCATCATTCTTGTGATACATCCATTGTCATTACTCGTAGATAGAACTGCTATATGCATTGCAAGGCTTTTATTATTATATGCGGATGAGCTACGTTGAATGTAAATCTTTAGTGCAATTCGTAGATGTTTGAGTTCACTACATTTCTTCTGCATTTTGCTAGTAGGTAGCATGTTGGATGTATGATGAGTTTTCTACAGCAGCTCGCAGGTGCTTGAATTCGATGCATAGTGACCTCCTTTGCTTTCAAGGGATATAGTGCATTTTGCTCGAACACTTTGGCTGTAAGGGTGGCGTAGCATTCATTGCTTGTTGTTGATTATCACTCGTTGGCATACTACTGTGCATATAACAAATCTCCCATCATTGCCAGAAGCATTCGTATTCATCATGTGCTGCACTACATATGTTTGCAAGAGGTTTTGTTGTTTATAGGCAAGTGAACGTGTTCGTTTGTGTGTTGCTATAGGATGTTGGGTGAATTGTCTTCACCACTAATTTCTTCATACACATTGGTTAGCAAGTTGTTGCATTCATCGATTATACTCCCTATGCACACTGATTGGCAAATTGCTACATCAACATGCATATTGGCATTTTGTTCGTAGGAGACTACTGCAAACATCTGCAAGCTAGCTAGCATTGATTGGAGGGATGCAGTAGCATTCATTGCATATAATGTGAGCTGACGGGCGGGTTGCATTCATCACCTATTTCTCCACGCATGTTGATTGGTAAGTTGCTACATCACACTTTATATAAGCAAGCTAGCCATGTCACTCGTAGAGAGAATGGAAATTTTACAAGTTCATTGCTTGTGCTATTCTTTTAGTGAGTTTATGCATTCATTAAGAGTTTTCTATTGATTGTTAATGCTTCCAAGCTTCTTCGCATATACTTGCAGGCAGACTGTTATGGACATCACAAGTTTTGCATTGTTCATGTGTGCTATGACATCCACTTATAGTTTTCATATTATTGCTTGAAATTTCGTCCACCCCAGGTCCTTTGTTCGCTCATTGATGTTTGTTTGGATAAGCAGGATTATTAATTAGCATTGCATTTTAATATGATTTTACATTTGTTAGTTTAAAGTTCAGCTCTCTGTGATTACAAGTTCTATTCCCTGTGGTTCAATTAAGTATTTAGTTCCATGTTGTCCAGCTCAAGTCATGTCCCATGTGGTTCAATTAAGTATTCAGTTCCTCTGTCATTTGAAAGTCTGGCATGGAGTTGATTGGGTCGATCGGAGCTTCTGTGAACGATGGAACTGTAGCTAGAGGGATGGATAGATGCGAATGAAGTGAAGATCTTGAAGTCGGCGGGCTTTTCTGCAGACGATTTGAGGAAGATCGAACTGTGTGGGTTCAGTCGCAAGAGTCGGAAGGTTGATCGTTCTGCACTGTGAAGGGTAGGGGTGTCAATTTTTGACACGACCCGGGTCACGACCCGAACCCGACCCGGAAAAGGGTTCGGTTTGAACAAATCAACCCGTTTTAAAAATCGGGTCGGTTTCGGGTTGACCAAGCAACCCGAAATTGACCCGAAAGTGACACGAAAACTCATATTTGACCCGAAAATCGGAGATTGACCCGTTTTGACCCGAAAATTGAATATTGACCCGATTTTGACCTGAAAATTAGCAATTTTAGATTCGTGTCGTGTCGGGTTGACCCGGACCCGAATCAGTCGGGTTCGGGTCCAGAAACCAAACCCATTTTTAAAAACGGGTCGTGTTCGGGTTGACCCAAACAGTGCCGGGTCAGGTCCGGGTTCGACCCGAACCCGATCCGCTGACCCGAATTGACACCCCTATCCGCTATATGTTCTATATGTTCTTTATATCCACACGCTGTTCATTTTTCCTTGTTAAGGGTCAACAGTAATCAATACAACTCATTAGAAATAAGAGAGCTTTACTGTCTTTTCTTTCCCTTTCTCTAAGTCTATTTTCCCCCTGTAAGGCTTGAGTCAGGTTCAAACAGACGTGCACTGAAAAATTATAAACCCAAAGTTTAATTTGTTTTAGGTTTTATTTGGGACGGCTTTCTTACTGCTTCGTAGAGCAGCTTTTTAGTACAAATTTTTTATACTGTGATAGAAAGCTGATTTACGAAGCAGCAAGAAAGCCATCCCAAATGAAGCCTTTCTTACTGCTTCTTAAAGCAGCTTTCTAGTTAAAAAATTAAACTTTTTTACTAAAAAATTGTTTTAAGAAATGATAAGAAAGCCGTTCCAAACGAATCCTTGGTCGTCGTTTTTACTATTGCCATGATTTTCTGATTGTAGTTTAGCAAAACTAATTCCCAAATCCACCTAAAACAACCGAACAGAATATAACTGAAGCATGTTAAAAAGGCAATGCAAAGCTACAGGGCTAAAACAAAGAACATTCACATGTATTCTGGAATAAGAAATTGAATTTACATGAACATCATAATAAGCAATACCTAGAAAAAACAAAACTAAATTGTTGATTACTCTTTTGAGAAGAGGAACAATCCCCTGAAAACATTTTAGCTCACCATCCAGGGAAAAAATTTATAAAAAAACAGCCAAAAACATCCAAAATTAGAATGAACTTATCTAAATACCTGTTATATATCCCCCAAGAACCATTCTCTTCTTAGAAAGAGGGAAAAGGCCGCTGCTGTTAGTGATGGTGAAATACTGCTTTTATTTCTTATTTCTTCGCAATTGTAACATGTAGCTTTGAAGACTACTCTGTTTCACCTGTAGTTTTAATGATTTTGTTTAAGTTGCTGAATTCCTACAAGGACTGCAGATGAAAGATGGATCATGGATAATATATATATAACTTACATGCAATGCTGCAACAATTGAGATGAGATCTCTGCAATGGTTGAGGAAAGCCTCTTCGTGTGCTGCCAGTTTTCCAAACTCAGATACCAGGGAGCTGATTCTTTCCACCTGAAGCAGTAAATGACTAAGTAATATTTCAGAGATTTTTTTCCATTTTAGAACTCGCTAGTAGGAAAATTTATTACGTGCGGCGTTTGGATTCGTCTGGAGGCGAATTCGAATGCGCCACATCACCCGGGGCCCGGTGCATCTGGGTGACATGGCGCGTCCGGATTCGCCTACGGACGGTTTAGACGCCGCACATTATAATCTCTCCACTAGTAGAGACTTTTTTAAGAGCGATGGCAGATGAAAATGAGGTGGCATTCACCTTTGAAAGTAAAGAAGATACTGAAACCATCAATGACTGCAAGACACCAACTGCTGAATTTACGGCATCTTTTACCTCTTTAATGTCCACCTAATGAACATAAGCAGAAAAGTTAGGGCTGCTTCAACATTTTTTGTTTTCAGATTAGCTAGAACTTCGCATCTGAGTAGGGGTGTAAGTGAGCCGATTCGGCTCGTGAGCCGGCTGGAGCTCGACTTGTTTATGGACTCGCGAGCCGAGCTTATCGAGCTCGTGAGTCGAGCTAGAGCTCGAGTTCGAACTCATTTAGTAAACGAGTTGAGCAATTTTTAAAATAATTTTATTTTATTTATTAAATTTAAATATTAAAAAAAATTAATAAAAATCACCTAAGTTTTATTTAAATGTTAAACATTTCATATATTTTTTAAAAATTTTAACTAAGTTTTAAAAATCCCGCTTAAGTTTTAAAAATCCCGCCTAATTTTTAAAAATCTCACCTAAATTTAAAAATTTCCGTCCATGGCTTGCGAGCCGGCTCGAACTCGTTTACAGTGAGGCAAGCTCGCTTGTCGAGCTCGAGTTCGAGCTCGCTTTCCAACTAATGAGTCGAGCTCGATAAGAGCCTAAACTCGACTCGTTTGCACCCCTACATTTGAGAAAACAAACCTTGGCGCCTCCAATAACCGGAAGGCGAAGCGTGCTGGCCTTCAATGCATCTATAGCTCCTTTAAAAGAAATTTCATGGCCTTCGTCAAGAGTATACCACTTTTCTAGGTGCACAATCTGCATATCATATGGAGCAAAAACCTTGCCTTGTAAGATTAAAAACCTTGGCTCATCAAATAATAACTTTGGCAACTCAGGATTAGATGGATGAAGCTTGTACTACATATGGGAAACTATTAATACTATCACATGTTCTGAATCAAATAGAGTAATTACAAAGTTCTTTTGGCCAAGTTATCAAACAACAACTTGTTGGGATTTCAGTTTATTTCCTTCACGATCCTTTAATCCAAACAAAGCAATTGGGAATTTAGACATAGGCTTCGTTTGGGATGGCTTTCATACTACTTTTTAAAATGATTTTTTAGTACAAAAATTTCAAATTCAAAAACTTTTTGTATTAGAAAGTTGTTTTAGAAAGCAAGAAGAAAACGGTTCCAAACGAAGCCATAGACATTTGGACAAATATTCTCAACCTATATTAAGTATTTATTATAGGCAAAGCATAATTCAACTATATAAATAAGCCTGAAACTTAGCTCTAGCTTAGTGCTAATGACTGACAAACAACAACCGTAATGATGAAATGTTAATTGTCCAACGTAAATATAGAAGAAATTTTATTAAGAAACCGTGGCATTAAAAATGAAGTCACAGAAATTAACAGAGGATGTACAAGCATCATTACCATAAGCAATGACAAAATGCGACTAAAAAAGAAAGAATTAGTGCACTGAAAAGAAAAAACGGAAATATAGAAGGGGAAGTAGGCTTATTAATGAAAAGAATTATGCCTGAGTATTTGAACAAATTTATATTTGAATGGGCATAAATATATTATTATATTTATTTTTGAGATTAGTACAATATAAATATTTCATATATATAAAATTGATTTTTAAAATAAATAGAATGATATCAAGCCCATCATCATATAATACATATGAAGATATCATGAACTAATGTTTTCCTCTGCTTTAATCTAGAAAAATGTAAGAAAATATAAAATCGCGACTTAGTCCTTACTTGTCCCATCAGAATGGAAGCTAACTTCAAGTTTTGCCTCAATACTTGAAGATTTACTTGCTTATTCATTACTGCACCATGCAATTCTGAGAAGGTCATCCATGCATAATATAATTTATTCTGAAAATGTTCAACAGGAAGTCATTAGATTATGAAAACTACAGCTTTTTTAATCCAAAAAAGCAAAAAGAATAGGACTGGTTTTAGCTCCTATCATGCAGCAATGACAAAGAAACCAGTGAAGGCAAAAGAATTTGATGATTACTTCCAATAATATTGATTGTTTTATAGAGAATATCATCACTGGTTATTAAAAGCATCTCCAACCGAACGTGTTCTTCCGTCGCTCCATCCGATCTCATTTTTCCCGCTATTTGATTGCCCATGAACAGTGTGACGTCAATATTGGGGTCACACTGTTCACCTACGTGATTTTTCTGTCTCGACCGGATTTGAAAAAGAAACGCGCAAAAGAGGAGAAAGACGGTTATCTTGGTAGAAGCGCATAAAATGGAGTTTGATTGGAGATGAATTACAGCATTTTTAACTTTCATTGTATTTTGAAGTGAAAAAAGGGATTTTCTGTTGGAGATGCCCAATTCATATGAATCTTTGTAGATTAAGCTCTAATTTTGAGTCAGTTTAGATAGCTAAAACCGATCAATATATTATGTTTAATTTGACAACTAGAAGATAAAAGAGTAAGAAATTCATCGAGAGTCTAGAAGATCAACAGAGCTGCATACCTGTGTGTTCATCATCTGAGTTGAAATTGTATTTTCAGCACGCGCATTGATATACCGCCACTGCAGATACCGATTATGGAACAACCGCAGCAGATGGGCGTCTTCGATCCGGCTCTCCCCTTTCTTTCTTCTCCTTACCTCAGAAGCAAAACTTATAATGGAAGGAGCATTGCCTGCTGAACCATTAGAGTAGCTCTCCATGATATTCCTTCTAATCCTTGAAACCCCAATGTCTTTGGGAGAAGAAGAGTTAACGGGTCCGGATGGAGGAGAAGACACAAATCTGGAAGATACCAGTTGGGTGTTAGATAATGTCTGCTGCTTTTTAGTGAGCATCTTTGGAGTGCTTTGGGCTTGAGGCTGAGGGCAGCCATTCTCCTGCCGGAATCTCGCAGGAATACAAATTCCAGGAGGTTTAGCCTGCACTTTCGCCGGAAATCCCGGCTCCGGCGAACTTGAACTGCTTCCAGATGAGACAATTTCGGAATTCAGTGACTGGGTTCGATCGCCAATGTTGAAATTAACGACCTCATCAGACAGCAATGACTGATGAAGAAACTGAACAGTCACCAAAAGGGAATGTTCCTTATTTGAAAAGCAATCCAAGCTGCTCGTAGCCGAATTCGGCTCTCTGGCTCTATTCGCCGGCCATCGATCGGACTGGGAGTTTTCGATCCCGACCACATTGGCTTCACGGCATTCTATGGCGGGCTTTCGTGGTGCGGGTTTGGCCTCCTTGGTCTGGAAAAAGAATGATTCGCCCTGGAAGGATACAGGTAGGCTTCGAGTGGTCGATGGTAACACCGTCCTTGTTGCAGCGTCGGACACCGAAACGACGGATTCAGATCGTGGAGGAGTAGAAGACAAGGTGGAGGACGAAGATGAAATGGTGGGAATACATGAAGAGTTGCATTTTGCTGAGGATATAATAGAGGAACCGATATACCTCGACGTTGTTTCCTTGTTGCGGGGTCTCCCGCGGCCGCTGAAAGCTTCATTAATGGATGCGTCGTCCTTCTCCGACTGGTATATCGAAGATGAAGATTTGGTAAATTCTAGAGTACTGCCGCAGCTGGTCGTAGTCACAGCTGCCATAATCATTACCGTTGAAAGATTTCGTTCATTCTCAAAGTCTAATTTATAATGCTTTACCAATCTACATCAACTACATTGAACTATAGCTAGCTCCACAGCTAGTTTGCTGCTTTTTTCTGGGAAAATTGAGTGGCCCATTCAGTTTGCTGCTTCGCTAAGGAAGAAAAAGAAGCAGTGAGAGAGAGAGAGAGAGAGATTGGGTTAACGGATTGACAGAGCAGGTGAGGAAGGAGACAGGAGTCTAGAAAGAGAAAGGTGTGACCTTAGAGAGAGAAAGCGATACAGAGTAAAACACGATAACCGGCGGGGAAGGAAAGAAGCCGTGGGGACGGTAGTGGCGTAGTGGGGGAACGTTAACGGGAAAATATTTCTGAGAAAATAGAAATCAAAAGTAGCCGAAGAAAGGGAGGGTTGAAATGTAATTTTTTGCAGCCTTTTGCGCTGGGAAGAAATTCTTTTGGGGAATTTAACATTTTTATTTTATTTATTTATTTATTTATTTATTTATTTTGGAAAATTGAATGCTTAGTCCAAACCATTATAAAAAAGAATGGTGTACAAGTAAAGATCAACGGGCCCAAAAAAGAATCAAAGAACAAAAAACAATAGAAGAAAATCAGAAAAGCAAAAACAATAAATAGAAAAGCTGGGAAGCAGATGACAAGAAAAACCCTGTCGGAGTGGACTCAATAAGCAAAATAATCAGTAATCAGATAAGTCACTTCCCTGGTTGCCTGAAGACCCTCCGAATGAAGCAATATGCAGGTCTCATCATTGTCCAGGCCCCCAAAAAAGCCTGACAAAAATTCCATACAAAACTCACGAAACAAGCAACCAAGCAACATATTCCAGATGGGGCTCACCAATTGGCAACAGAACAAAGGCTCCTAGCAAGCCAAAGAAAGCGTCTAGAAGGCTAAACAAAACATCACTGTATAGGCAGCACAACCCAACCAATCAACCCGAGGCCATACAAAAGTGTCTGTCTTTCACCCAATCCCCTTTCTTCCAGCTCGAGAATTTGATGTTAAGAACTTTCAATATTTGTTTAGACAGGATAACCGCACAAACAACCACATTGTTATACTGCCTGCCATTTCTCTCAATCCACAAATGATACACAATAGCATTGAGAGAGAGAGAGAGAGAGAAGAACCACACTTTTTAAAGTGCGGTTAACCATCGGATTACCGGCAAAATTAAAGTCTTGAACAATATTAGGTCTTAGATAAAAACTCAAAAAAGCTGGAATAATTCTAGTCATCGCCGAGAAAGAATAATCACATTCAAACAGAATATGATTCATAGTTTCTAAATGAGTACAACAGAGAAAACAACATGTATCTTGAATGTAAATGTTTCTCTTAAGAAGTACATCAACAGTTTTGAGGCCCACCACAAAAGTCATCCAGGCATAAACAGAAAACCAAGAAGAGTGTTTGTGGTGCCAAACCAAAGCGTGAGAATTAAAAATATCATCCTAGGCAAAAATATTCTAAATAAAAATCTTTAAAGGTTGGTTTAGGCAAATTCTTTCAAACAATATTAGGACCATCAAGTATTGAAATAGGAGTATCCAAAATAAGATCTCTCAAAGAAGGACAGATCGAGTCAGGCAAAGACCAGCCCATATCATTAATCCATTCATTAAGCCTAACATTGATTCCACAGACATAATCAAGACTAGCAGTACTAACATCTCCTCCCAACCAATGATCCCATAAAATGGCAGCATTACTATTAAAATTAATAGAAAATGAAAAATTAGGCTTTGCAATCCTGGTCGTGCCAGAAATATTCTTCTAGTAAAGAGATGCATTAGAAAGATTAGGTTTCGAAGGTGGAATATATCTAGTATTCATCCAATCAGTAAGGGGAGAAATATAATTAAACCATCTATAAATAACCCCATAGTTATAAGAAAAAATTAGAGCAGGGAAGGAGGCAATGCGAAGGCCACCTTTGGAAACCGGTTTGCATGTATTAGCCCAAGAGATAAGGTGTAATTTCCTTTGATTAGACCCACCATAATACAGAAACTTAGCACAATGCTTACCAATAGTTTTGATAATGCTTTTAGGAACATAGCTTCCACGAATCCAATAAGAAATCGTATTGCTAATAATGTACGTAATGAATTGCATTTTACCAGCAAATGAGAGTAAATTTGCTTTCCAACCCGAAAACAATCTAGTGACTATGTCCACTAGGGGGATGAAATCAGATACCTTAATTCTCCCCAAAGAGATGGGCAAGCCAAGATAAGTAATGGTGCTGGAGATGTTTGAGATATTAAGGGAATGGGAAATATCTGCATAGCCAGGGAAGTTATTATGCATGATGATATTACTTTTGTTAAGATTAAGATGCAAACCAGAGCTGTTGGAGAAAATAGAAAGAATCTGAGCAAGCCGAGTAGCATTAGAGGCATCTGCCTTGCCAAAGACAAGTAAATCGTCAGCATACGAAAGATGGTTGATACTGAAATTCTCATACTTAAAGCCCTAAAAAGATTTGATGGTGGGAGGAGAGTCTATGAGATAGGAGAAAGTATCCATGATGATACAGAATAAATACGGACTGAGGGGACAGCCTTGTCTGATGCCAGAAGAAGAAGAGAAAAACCCCTCCAAAGTCCCATTAACATTAACAAAAAGTTAACTTTATTAACACATGCTTTGATCCAACTAATGAATTTAGGAGGAAAGCCTTTTTTGAGCAAGTCTTCAAAAAGAAACCTTCTAGAAACAGAGTCGAAGGCTTTCCTAATGTCAAGCTTCACAAAGAAATACTTATTCTTTGATTTCTTTTTTAAGAAGCTTAAAATTTCCCCGACCAAAATGATGTTATCAGTGGAGTATCTATTAGCAATAAAGGCAGCTTGGCTTTGGTGGATGATGATGGGCATGATGAGCTTCATGCGGTTGGCGATGATCTTAGCAATGATTTTGTAGAAGACATTACAGAGTGCAAATGGCCTAAAATCATGGATGCTCTCAACATGAGTCTTTTTAGGGATAAGAGAGATGGCAGTTGCTTTCACACTTTTAGGGAGGTAGCACTTTGTAAAGAAACTTTTCACAACATTTCAAATAGAGATGCATGTGATGCTCCAATTCTTCTTATAAAATTCAAAATTAAAACCATCTAGCCCAGGGGAAGAAGAAGAGCATCCCAAAAAAATAACATTTTTAATTTCCTCATTAGTCACAGTCTTGAGGAGACCATTAATATCAGAACTAGGAATAGTATTTCCTGGAGGGAATAAATTGATATCAAGATTATCAGGAGAATGAGCACTAAATAAAACTTGGAAGTAGTTAACAATATTGCTAATGATATCATCTTTACTATGAGCCAAACCAGAAGTATAAGCCTTAAGAGCACTTCTATTGAAGTTCTGCCTATTCCAGATTTTAGAGTAAAGAAATTTTAAATCTTCCTCTCCTATAGATAACCACTTAATTTTGGCTCTCTGGATAGCCCAAGAGGAGAAGGAAGCATTGTAAAAGGCAAGATCAGCACTCAGCTTTTTGAATCTATGGCAAATTAAAGCTCACCATTGAGAGGATCTAAGTCTAAAAGATCCTGACATTCTCTCTATTGAATAGCCAATATATTGCACAAACCCATAATGTGATTAGATGAAACTCAACATTTAGTCTTTATTTGACATTTAAGCAGCTTAAGCTTTTAATAAAGAGTAATGATGGGATTCCCCTCGGCCGGAGCTTCAAAAATGGAAATAAGAATATCCCAAAATTTAGGAATGTGGCACCAAAAGTTCTTGAACATGAATCTAGGAGAGCTTCTCATATCAGTAACAGGTTGCAGAATCAACGGTGTATGGTCCGAAATAGAGCTATTAGCCACTTTGTAACAGGAGTTAGGAAAGGAGCTAACCCAAGCTTCATTAGCAAGCATGCGATATAACCTCAAGTGAATTGGGTTACAGATCTCTGATTGTACCAAGTGTGAAATAAGTCCGATGAAGGAAGTTCCAACAGATTGGTTTCAAAAATAAAGTTGTTAAAAGGAGCCATTCTAGATATGGGAACCACATTCCCACCAATTTTGTTTGAATTAAATCTACAACAATCAAAGTTGCCAACCACCAGCCAAGGCATAGAGTTACCAGGATTTACCTTCACAAGATCATCCCAAATAGTGAATCTTTCATCAAAAGAGTTGGATGCATAAACAATAAAGAGCAAAAAAGGGTTTCTTTGACCAGAATTAAAAACACCCGATATCATCTGGCTAGTAGAGGAGATTGGATTAAAAATGGTATTAGTCAAATTCCATTTAATCCAAATGCGACCAGGAGAGGTGAGATCAAAGTTATTAAAACTTTGCTCATCCTCAAAAATTGTATGGTTAAAACAGAACTAGGGATCTTGCAAACTAGAAAAAGAAATGTGATTTTCCAACAAGAACATAATATCAATCTTCTCATCTGAGACTAGATTTTTACAATCGAAAACCTTCTCGGGGCTGTTAAAACCCCCAATAGTCCAACTCGCAATAGTTGGAAAGGTCATGAATGTTTATGGGAATTGTTAAGGCCTTTACGGGTGCCCCTTCCCCTAGTCTTGCTTTGTCCCTGATTGTAGACATGATTTGTTTTTAGGTGGTGGAGGATGCGGAGAAGGAGAATTGGTACATGAGTGCTAGCAGGCTTAGAGGAAGCATTGTTAGCAATTGGTGGCTCTCAAGGCGTCGAAGATTCATGGCTATCCTCAGTTACCAAGCTGGTAGAAGCTTCAGATTTCGGTGATTCAGCAAGGATGCTGAATTTGTTGTGGGAGGCAACCTTATAGGTGTTTTGAACTTCAGTAAGTGGATTAGAGTGGGATGAAGATGCTTCAGCAGTGGGGGTTTAAGTTGGGAATCTGGTGAACATAATTGGCATCCGAAGCAGGGACGACAGCGGGTTGGGGATCAGGAGCTTTATCATTCAAATTGGGTTCATCAGGGACAGTAATTTGATTAGTCTGAGTAGACGCAAGGGGGGCTCTTGAAGAGTAGCCAAAATTCCCTTGGGGTTTTGGGACAGGGGCCTCAATCTAGGCCTCCGGCAGGTACTCCTACCTCTAAAATTTTGCGGGTCAGTTTTTTGCGGTGGGTTGGGATTAGAGCGACAAGCATTGGTGGAGTGATTTAGCGAATTGCAAATCCCACATAGCATAGGTCTCCACTCATACTCAATCTTGAGATCAAAAAGTTTGGCAACAACAGAGATTGAAACCGATTCAGGGTAAGTGGCAGAGGCATCAACCTGGATGCATACCCTAGCGTAAGTGATCCTAGATTTAGAAGTCGTGAGAGCATCAACAACCAAAGGAGTACTAATCTTAGTCGCAATTTTGGAGATGCTGGTGGGAGTCTAACAACAGAGAGGAAGGTCGTGGATTTTAAACCAGATAGGAACGTAATTGAAGTCTTCACGTTTAGGGCTAAAATGAGGTGTCCATTTTTGAAAAATGAAAGGTCTACGAAGAATAAACCAAGCCCCACGAGACCACAACATCTCGTAATCTTCTTACATAGAGAACTTAAAAGAGGAAGAAACCCTCACTGAGGGAAACAAGCTTGATCGTACCTTTGAGGCTCCACGATTTCCTTATCGCTTTGAGCAAAGATTCATAAAATGGATGGCTACCAAGGGAATGGCCAACAAGAGCCAGACTCCATTCATCTGAAGCATCGGCAATGTCTTCATGATGAAAAAGGATGGTTTCATCAAGGTGTTACAAGAGTAGGGATAGGAAAATCAGAAGAGTTGGGGGAGCCCATGAGCACACGGTCCTAAGAGAGGGGTCGGGAAGCTAGGCCCCGTAAAGAGAGGAGGGGGGAGGAGTTTTTTGTGAGTGGAGGAAAGGCGTAATCGAGCAGGGAGGGATCCATAGGATCTCTCCGAAATGGCATGGGGAAAACCACAGAGAGGGAGAAAGCAAACCCTAGCGGAGCTTCTCTCTCTAAAAAGAAAGAGAGAGAACCTTGACTTTCCAAACTTTACCAAATGGAAAATGTTGAACATAACATTTTTATTTACTTTTCACAATTTGTAAATATTGAAGTGTTATTAAAGGCGGGTGGGACAGCTCATGAAATTGAGAATGTTTGGGGGTATTGGGAAGGGGTTATATAATATTCAGTATATTTAAGATGAAATTAGAGCAACATTGATCCTATAAGGTACAATCACTGATTTAGCTAACTTCAAGTACAAATTAGTGCAAACACATGGATTGAGTATAAAGATATGTATGTGGTCATCTATCTTTGATGTGGCTTAGGATGCTGCTAATAAGTACTCTGGGCAAGTCCTCGTAGAGTAAGTGTCTTGGGCGAGTCCTTGGGTTGAGTTCCATTGTGAGTTTTTAGGGTCGAGTGCCTTGGGTGTCCATGAAGGTGAATCATCTGGAGCGAGTACCACGAGTCTGTGAAGGTGAGTCCCCCAGAAGAGTGACAAGTCTCTTAGTGCAAGAAATAAGTTTAAGATGGTGTAATTGTAATATCAATTGTTATAGTACCTCGTCTACCTAAAATTACCTAAAGCGAACATAACAAGAATTATATGTATATTTAAGTGTTTATGATTCATTTGAATTTGAATTTTGCATAAAAATTCATGATTTAAAATTTCTTAGGAGCGATGCAGTGCCAAGCTCCATATCTCGATGATACAAATTAAGTTATAAAGATATGGTGGTGCTGAGGGAGTGACGCTACCTTCTTTATCTATTGGAAGGTTCTTGGTAGTGCTACAACGCTGAGGGAGCAGCACTATGATGCTAAAATCTTTGTTTATATAGAATTTTTCCAAAAATAAAAACTATTGAGAGGCAACGATGCTGGGGAGGTCGGTGCTATAACATTAGACCAATTTTAAGTATTTTATATAAATATTGAAAAAACATTAGCCATTTACCCAATTCTTATTCCCATTCGCTAGGAATGTCAAGAGAGGGTTGAAGTGGTGAAAAAGGAAGCAAGGGATTGCAAGCTGTATAGTCAAATTCATATGTCAGACCAGTTAAAAAAATTATTTATCTTACGGTAGGCTTCTGTTACCCTACTTTAGTTTTCAATTTAGAAAATTTGGATAAAGGTTTAGGTTTTTTATTTAACTAAGTTTGAGAAACTTTTCACTATGTAACTTTTAGCATGTTGTAAAATAGAGTATTTTGACAAAAAGAACTCAGAGTTTCTCTGGTTAATGAATATGTGATTTTTCATATGTTTTATTAATTATATGGATGTTCATAGAAAGATCAATAGAATAAAAAAAGCCCCAAAATAATGTTATAAAAGTTCCATATGAATGATTTTTTGAATTATTATTAATGAGTATATATATAAGTTCTACCTCATGTATACTATTAGAACGGTCATACATATGATACTTTTCATTCATTAATGTGTCATGTTATATGTCATTGATAGATGTTGAATATGTTGATATGTTCATGAGATGAAATGTACATGTTATGTTCATATAACAGAGGATATGTGGGGAGAAAGAAAGTGATACAAGTGGGGTTGTTTCATGTTATGTATAATAAAAGTAAGTTATAAGGGTGTATGCATAGATGTATTTTCTCCATCTGTCTTCAATAGTTGTGAGATGATCAAGTGAATGTATAAGAGGAAGTACGATTATAAGGGGAATTGCGCATTCCTCTAATTTTCTAAATGGTTTGTTGTAACACTTATTTATTCTTGGATGGAAATGTTAGAAAACTATTATGGATTTTTCATTGGGTTTTCTAAGATCTAGACAAGGTCATGATGTAGTGTGGGTTGTGGTGGATAGGTTGACCAATTCAACTCACTTTATCCCATGAGATAGAATGATTTAGTAGAAAAGTTGACATAATTATTATGTATGGGAGATTGTCTGATTGTACGAAATACCTAAGGTGATGATTTTTTATCATGATGGCCGGCAGTGGCGAAGCCAAAAAGTTTTTTTATTAGGGGGGGGGGGGGGGGGGGGGCTAAATATATTTTTTTAATTCTAACCATTTTTTTCGTGTGACCTTCACTTCAATATTGAAACTTTTAATTTTTTTTGTTGTATTTATTATTCTTGTTGCGTGCTAGAATATACGCGGCGGTTAAGTTTGTAAATTTACGTCCTAGCATTGTACGAGTATTCAGCACACAAGCAGAAAAGTGAAGTGAACACCAAAGTTTTTACGTGGAAAACCCGAAAGAGGGAAAAAATCACGGGGCCTCGCCCAGTTGCAAAATTCCACTAGTATTTGTTTGAAGTACAAAGATTGATCCATCTTATAAATCAAGACAATCAATTTACAATCAACTTCTCACAAAGTTACAAAGTTCTGCAAATTCCAGGCGTTTCCCGAAAATCCAGCAGAGTCCGGCGTCTTCAGGCGGCAAGAAGAGCTCCGACGATGGTCGAGGAGGTGAGGATTCTCCTCTTCCCCTTTCTCCTCTTCTTCTCCTCTCTCTTCACTTGAGTCCCCTTGGTGTAGAATGAGGGCTCTATTTATAGTTTTTCTGGAGTGGCATAGCCCGTAAATAGGCGTGAGATCAGGGGCGAATTGGGAGTGTTTTGAATGGACGGCCGATATCGAATCCTTTGATCATGCACCGTTCATTGAGAATTTGAAGGCCTTAATGATGTAGGAATTCGGCGAATTTAGACTCGTTGGATTCGTCTCGTCGAGCCGTTCGATTCGAGTATAAGCTCATCAAAATCAGAGACCGTTTGGTAACTTAAATTGCGGTTTGAACCTTCCAACAGTGCTTTGAGCCCTTGATTCGGACTCATTTGGGCTCGGATTGGGTTGATATTGGTGTCGTTGGGTTCGTATTTCCGAGGCGCTCAATTTGACTATAAGTTTGCTGAAATCGGAGTTCGGGTGCTCCCGGGATTAATTTTTGAAGTTTCCAACTAACTTTTGCCTCGAGATTCGTCACCGATTAAGCTAATTTTGTGATGCCGTATCAATTCTTAAAAGAAAACATTACTTATAAGATAATAAAAACTTTTAAAATTAAATAAGAAATATATTTCCTAAAAAAATAAAAAAATAAAAACTTTTATGATAGAACCATAAAACAACCATGTATTGATCAATCACTCCAACTAAATATTTTTTTCTTTCAAAGTAACTCTCATGATGAGAATCTCATGAGTTACGTGATGGATTTTACTTTAGAGATTTAATGGATCAGTTAGTTAGACTATAACTTTTAGTGTTTTTAGCCCCTTCTAATTTTACAAATTTATATTTTTACTCTATCATCTAAAACAATTTTCTTGGTATCTACTATCTGTGTAATTTAATTATCAAATATGTTAAAACAAAAACAACAACAAAAATTAATAATTATTTTCTTAAATCATATGAGTTTTACTGCTCGGCTTCTCACGTGGTCCACTAATTAAGACCTATTAATTTTTGGTAATTTGTGGGGTCAAGAATATACTATAAAGAGTTATAAAAATAGTATATTTATCAATTCCCCCCCCCCCCCCCCCCCCCCCCCCCCCCCCCCCCCCCCTTAAAAACCAAGTTATTGAGAGGTATTCAAGAAGTTTTATAAATCAAGTAACATTTTAGTACAACTTTTCATATACAAACTGTTGGGTAGTCTGAAAGAATCATTCAAGTGCTTGAAGATTTTTTAAGATTATGTGTATTGGATTTCAAGAGAATATGAAAATATTGTGTTCCCTTGATTGAATTTACTTATAATAATAATTCTCGGGCAAGTATTAGAATGGCTTCGTATGAAGCACTATATGGTTGAAGGTGTAGAAAGTTATTTTTATGGATAGAAGTGGGTGAGAGAAAGTTAATGGGTCATGAGCTAGTGGGTGATGATACTAAGTAGATTCAATTAATCAAGGATAGATTAACATCTCAATATAAGCAGAGAAAAATAATATGACTCGAAGCATAAAGTTGTTAAACTTTGTGTGTCTAATTTTATGTTCTAAAATGTTATCCCTATAAGAGGTGTAAGTAGATTTGGTAGAAAAAGTCAGTTAAGTCTAAGTTATATTAAACCCTTCAATGTGATTGAAAAAGTTAAGAAGTATGCTTTCATATTATTATTACTAAATCATATGTTTGACATAGATAATATATTTCATTTTTTAGTGTTGAAAAAATGAGTTTATAATCTAGAAAAGAGAGTCTCTAAAAAATAAATTGAAGGCATGATTTAACATACACATAAGAACCTGAGCTTTGTCTTATGACATAAAGCAGTTAAGGAATAAGCAAATCCTCATGATCAAAGTTCAATGGAAGAACATTTTGAAAGAGAAACAACTCAAGAGATAAAGGTTGAAATAAGATAGCTCTACTTGAATGTATTATAATTGATAGCTCAAAAAAAATATTGAGGATGACATTTTTCTAAGTAGAGTTGACTATAGTATTCATTGATATGGTAAATGATCCACTTGTAATGACCTGAAGTGAACTTGGTAAGATTTATGTGGATATTTAAGTGTTTATGGTTAATGTGAATTCAAATTTAGTAGAAATATGTACAAGTTCTACCATTTTTAAATCTATTTTTTATAAGATAAAACTATAGAGTAGACTTATGTTGGAGGTGAGTTGGGAAGCAAGTAAATTCATCTTATAAAAAATAAATTCAAAAATAATATTAATGGAGCTCCCTTTATTGATAAGGATGCCATCAATTTGGTAATTAGTAATTAGTGTAGTGACCACCATAACATCATTGAAACTATTATGACTTATCAACTTGTTAGATTTGATGAAGGTAACTAAAGTGACTTTTCCTACCGATACTTAGAACATATTTATTAAGTTAACCTCTCCTAAAAATTATTATTTGAGACTTGATTACCAAGATTTCTTGGCTCCATATCCTCTAAGGTTGGCAAGCACTAGCAAAATAAAGTTTTGCATATCATGAGTGGGAAGCAGTTCATTCACCTAGCCTTCTATAGATATCTTCCTTGCTTACATGGCTAAGTCCAATAGGATGAATTTCTTCAATTTTCTTTCCTTTAAAATTTTTCTACTATATTTTAGAGGTATTTAAATTCCTTTGTATCATGCTTATGGTCCCCTGTGAAATGCATAAAATTTAGAGGTGTCCCTAGTATCAGTACACCCTTCATTGGTAATTAATCTTCACTTAAATGAAGTCCTTATTCTAAATGTCCATCACCAACCCAGCCATGGTTATGTGTAAGGGAATGATGGTTAGATTCTGATGTGTGGGGTTCACCCCCTCATTAATATTTAGGTGAGATGTGCATGAATATCCTCTACGTTTTTAGCATTCTTACAAACGTTAGTAGTCTCACAAATATTGGTACCTTTTATTGGCTATGATGACATTAATCCTAGTATGCATGTTATATTCTTTGCACTCGAAGAGCCCTCATGCGACTGTTATCATATTCACAATGTTGGGGTTGAAATTGCCTTGTCGATGATTCTCTATAGTGAGTGGATAAGGAAGGCTCAACTACATGGTTGTATTTGTTCATGTGACCATTAGCAAGTTTCAAAACTTTTACTGATTTTTTTTTACTGCTAGAGATCGAACACATGTGTAAATAGTTATTTATGTAGACCTTGAGTTAGAGTGGCATGTGTGAATGCTGTCTCTAGGTCTTTTACTTCTAGCACCCATGTCAAGTATCTAGTGATCAACCTCATTAACGACTCATGTGGTTCCTAACTCATATTTAAAGGGCGTGTGAGCTCTTGAATGATCTTTGGATACTTACAAATTATATCATACATATTCTCTTGGACATAGGGAAGAATGTGATAGTATTCAATGGTCGGTTAAAAAAACACTGAAGGGTGGATTCGTTGAATGTTATGAGGAATAGTCAACACTTTAGTGTGCTATTGATGTCCATTAGTGATGTTTCCAACTTAAAATATACAACATGATCAGTAGGGTTGGACCTTCCATGGTATAACTCTAGCTAGTAATTTTGTCATGTAATCTCCCTAAAAGATTTATTAGTCAATTATGGCTCTCTCCTCTTTACTCATCTAGGTGGAGGGGTGTACTCTTCATCATTGGCATCTTTGTGACTTTGATCAGTAATTGTGTTGAGGTTAGCACTCTATCTTCAAGTCATCTCTTATGAGCTGATAAGTTGGAGAATCCCTTAGTAGTGTTATCTGCAAGGGCATTCCTTATAACCTGCTACAACACCTCTTGAATCATCTTTATGAATCTATCTTCCTTCTCAGTCAAATCATCATGGGTTATGAGGTTTTGATTCTCCACATTCATAGATAACTCTTGGTTTTATTATTCTTCATGTATTGCAATAATTGAAATCAATACATGTTCATTGTGCCATTCATGATAATAAATCCAAATTTGGTTATGGCCGACAATTGACCTTCTCAACAAGTTTAGCTAGCCATAGTGAGAAAACAAAAGGGGGAAATTAGTTGGTATGGAGAGTAAATAAGAAATTGAGTCATCTCTGAGAATAGTGAAAATGGTATGAAATCTAAAACATATCACTTAACCTTTTATTAATAAGGTTAAAATGGGTACAAGAAATGCTACACCTAAAAAAATAAAAGAAAGAGTAATATATGATTTCCAAAGTTATGGCCAACCCAAGTCATATAGCACCTCTACCTTTAAACAAATTGCTCATTATTAATGTATGTAGTTTTCCTTAGAGGATATATGTTACATTCCCATGTAATATTAAAGGGACCATCAATATTTTGCTTTGTTTTTCAACGAACATCCAACTAGCTTCCATTCTCTATCATACACCACAAGAATATTAATCATTAATTCGCCTACAAAAGAAGCAAAATTCTCCCAAAATACAAAAAAATAACAATTATTATGTAATTTGTTTCACCTTGTTCTAATTATTAGGGTTTAGAATCAATTTAGCTATAATTTTCATAAATCTATTCTAATAAAATTCTTGATTAAGTTGCCCTTGTTTGAACAAAAATATACATTTCTATCTTTTTCAAATGAGGTTTGAACAATGGTTCAAATAAGATTGGAAATATGTTCAAATCATATCTAACAACATCAAATCATATTTGAATAACGTTTGAGTCTGGGCTGAGTCAAGTTCAAATAAGGTTCAAACCAAACAAATTATGTTCAACCCTAATTCAAATATGATTTCAATCTTATTCAAACTAGGCCACCTCTTATTCAAACCGCGGTTGCGATCTACACATGTATTTCTATCAAAATTGCTAGAAACTCATTTTCTTAAAAATTTTCTTCCTCATAACTAATAAAAAATATTAAAAAAAATCATTTGATGCATTTTTCATAACAATTAAACATTAAAAATACTTACCATTTTTTACAACATCATTCAACTCCTTTACCAAAACTTTTAAAAAATCTCTACCAAACTGCTGAGAATGAAATCTCAATCTCTGGCATTTATTGAAAAAAAAAACTAAACTTTAATACAAGAAAAATTAGCTATGAGAACAACTAGAATAGAAGAAATATAAGAATGTTTATTAAGAAGTCAAAAATGGTGATACTCTATGGCTTCATTTGGTACTAGTTTCTTACTTCTTTCTAAAGAACTATAAATTTTTATACTAAACAGCGTTTTAGAAAGCACTAAGAAATCTATCCCAAACAAAGCCTATGTTAGAAAGCCTAATTTCTTATTATGAATTTAAATTCCATTTGGTCAAAATACTTTTTTAGATGGATGTTTACTTACAAAAATAAGGGAGGGGATTTTTTTTTTCAATAACTATCAAAAGGGATAATCCTCTCTCAGATATAAATGCAATAAATAGGTCAAAATTTTAATTAAGGCTTCATTTGGGATAACTTTCTTATTGCTTCTTAAAGTAATTTTTTTAATACAAAAAATAAATTTTTTGTACTAAAAAGACTTCTTTAAGAAGCAGTAAGAAAACCATTCCAAGCGGAACCTAAAAGTTCTTGAACTAAAAAGTTTTGTACTAAAAAGTTGTTTTAGATTTTTTTTAGATGGATATTTACTTGTAAAAATAACGGAGGTGATATTACTTATAAATAACTATCAAGAGGGATAATCCTCTCTTGTATATAATAAATACAATAAATTGCTCAAAATTTTGATCAAGGATTCGTTTGAGATGACTTTCTTACTGCTTTATAACGCAATTTTTTAATACAAAAATTAAAAACTTTGTACTAAAAAGTTACTTTAAGAAGCAGTAAGAAAATCATTCCAAACGAAACCTAAAAGTTGTGTGGTATTTATGCTGGTTGAGCTACCAACATGATGTGGAATATTAATTTAAAACCATTAAATAATTGTGGTTGGGTAGTAGAGTTCAGACTAATTGGCACCAACTTGCTCAACAGCCCCACTTAAATCCTAACTTAGCTCCTACAACAAATTTATTAACAAGTGAAACAACTCACCTGCCCCAACAAAGAAAATTAGTTCAACTGCAAGAAAGGTTTCATTTGGGGCGATTTTTTATTGCTTCTTAAAGCAGTTTTTTAATAAAAAAATAAAAATATTTTACTAAAAAACTGCTTGAAGAAGCAGTAAGAAAACCGTCCCAAAGAGAACCGTAATTAACAAGTTTTCCTTTAGATTTTCGAAATAATTTCACTGAGAAAAGTTAATAGTTAGCAGTGTAGCTGTTATGTCTCAGTTATCCGATTTATTTTGTATTTGGATTTATTTTCTTCACTAACTTTGTGTAGATTGGATTCCAAAATAATTATTATTGTTATTATTATCACCGCAGAATTTTTTTTTTCACTGAGAAAATAAATAGTGGAATTTTTGTAATACATTTTATATTAGAATGCAATTAATTTTTTGGCACATTTAGTTAATTTTACATTATATGTTATTTTTTTTGAGATATAAATGAGTTATTAGATGGTATAATTAAAGTAATAGATATTTATATTTTTTTAAAGTTTAATAATTTAATTATTGACATGTCACCAAAAACCACATTGATCTAGCATGAATCTCAAGGCGTATGTTAGTCGGCAACTTACAGAATTGCATTTTGGGCCATTCGAATTCCGATTTTAGCAAACTTATAGTCAAATTTAATGTCTCAATGAGACAAACCAAACGACACCAAAATTGGTCCAATGCAAGCGCAAATGGGTCGAAATCAAAGGGATCGAATCATATTTGGAAGGTTCAAATTATTAATTGGGTGAGAAAATGATCTCTAAATATGATATGCTTATAATTAAATCGAGCGGCTCAACGAGACGAATCCAACGAGCCCAAGACTACTTAATTATGACATTATTAAGACAACTAAATGTTGAATGAATGCTCTATGATTTGGAAATCAGCTTTAGCCGTTCGATGACAAACAATCTCAAATAGCTCAAACATTTTTAGTGGATTACCTTGATCTCTTCCACACAAGTTAACATCATCATGCAATGCTTTTGCAAACAACATCAAATAGGTTAAACATTTATTATGGATCTCCCTTAACCTCTTCCTAATAAGTTAACAGCATCGAACAACAACCTTGGATAGATTAAACATCTCTTGGGGTATTCTCATCCTCTTCAATATATGTTAACATCCTTGAGTAATGCTCTGATAAATAAACTGAGATAGTTCAATTTTTTTTTTTTTTTATTTCAACCTCCACGTTAACATCATTGAGTAATGCTCTAACAAACAATCTCTGATATGTTAAACATTCTTAGTGGATTTATCTCAACTGGTTAACGTCATCAAGCAATACTTTGCAGGCCAGCAAACTCAGATAGGTCAAACATCATTAATGAATTTCTCTTGACCTCTTCTATACGACACTTTAAAACATGACTCTTCAACCCCTTCTTCAAAAAAGATCGAAGCCCCATCACCATCTAGCCTCCACTTAGTGTGCTGTTAAGCTGTTGTTGTCGACACACCACCCGACCCCCTCTATCGAGGTGTTCGCTATCCGCCCCCATCAGCATGGATGCCTACTTCCTTCAATAGAATGCAACTCAACCACTACCATCATCGACCATTCGCCTGATGGCTACTATCAGCCCTTCACCTCCAGAAAGGCAGCATCGTCCCTTCACTCGATTACGATCATCGGCACACCCTCCAAGTGCAACTATCAACACATTCCCACCGTTTTTAGCATAAGTGAACCTTATTTTAATCGTCGCAACTGGAATTTAACTCATGCCAGATAGTTTTTCTCTCACCAGTGGAGAGTTGGATCCTGCGTACGTAAGAGGGTCAGGTCTTGATCGTCGCCACCGATATTCAACTTTTGAAGGACAGCTTTTCCCCCACCAGGGAAGAACTGTAGCCAGCGTAAGAAGGCTGGTTCTAGATCGCCACCACCAATATTCAACTCTTGCCAGACAATTTTTCCTCCATCGGGGGAGAATTGGAACCTGCATCAAAGGGTCGGATCTTGATCACCACCGAAAGCCTCCAAATTTTTGCTTTATAAATATGCTTTATAAATCAGTAAGAAAGATGTCTCAAATAAATCCTAAAATAGAAAATAAGCATTAAAAATAATATTTTTTTCTTAATTGTGTAATCTGAATTGATACTCCAGCTGTCATTGACATGCCGCCACTATTAACCTGCCCTTGTTATTAGAAACTATCAAATTTCAATATAATTTACATCAACCACAAAATTAAGGGAGCATTTACATAAAAACCACCAAATCTTTGTGTATTTACATATATAAAACATAAATTTTTATAGTTATTTTTATAATAGGTAAATCTCTAAATTATATTTGTCACTAATATTAAGTTATTCAATTAAAAATACATCTTTCTTTAACATGCTTAGATGTGATTTAAACAAACTTTTTATGTCTGTTATCAATTATCATTTATCTTTTATTTTTCCGTACATAAAAGATTTTTGTATAAATATGTTTTTGCATTATTAAGTATCATGACTTTTTTCTTTTATCATGATAGATTTTTATCACTCACCTCAAATTTTATTTAATTTTTTTTCATATTATATATATATATATATATATATATATATATATATATATATATATATATATATATATATATATTATATATATATATATATATATATATATATATATGTGAATATTACATATTTAATATTAATTATGATGCATGTGTGTATATATATAATTTGCAAAATTATTTATTTTTACGAGATGGCTGGAGACAGATGTAGGGAGTAGGGACAGTGAGAGCTGCTCTTCGTCAGCAGTCAATCATCAGTTAGCACGAAGCATGGAGGAATCTAGTGTGACAGCTAAGGAACGAAGGTAGGGCTCGATTGATTGGGGCTGGAATCACATGGCGAATAAAAGTGATAGCGCATGAGATAATAGAGGAGATTTGTGGCAACTAAAATTGCTAGCAATTGTAACAATTAGCAACTTTAGCCGCTGTTAATACTCTTTTTTAAAAGTGATTTTAAAACAGCTGCTAAATAATATTATTTTTGTCTCCCTACTTTGATAGTGTTCTCATCACATTTATGCATGCAACACTAAACTTTGTGCCCTTTGGAAGGCCAATGAGTAGAAGAATCATTGGAAAGCCAAATTAAGGCAAATTGAGAGCCTATGCCCCATCAGGAATGTTTGCAAAACAAGTATTCCATGATGAAATTGACAATTGCTCATATATTTTTATTCGCTGGGCCCAAACCAAATTGCCTTTGCCTTCATTTGTTTGCCTAAGAAGTAAGAAGCAAGCTTCATCTCACCTGTAGGCCTATGAAGTGGTTAGTGCACTAAAAAAATGGGCATGTTCTTTGCTTCATTGTGAATTTTTGAAGGGAAGAAATTATGAGATGATTAAATTGAGAGAGAGGGCATGAGGAATAGTAATGCAGGCTTTGAGATCCTTTTAGAGCTTTTTTGAGCTCCTTGATTTGGGAGAAAATGAGATGATCGAAATTGAAAGTAATTTTAATGTGTTTGATTACTCGATTAGGCTTCGGCTTCTTTTGGGACTAATTTCTGACTGTTTCTTATAGCAACCTTCTAGTACAATAATTAAAATTTTTGAACTATAAAGTTATTTTAAGAAGCAGTAAAGAAGCCATCACAAACGAAACCTTCATTTAGGATGGCTTTCTACTGCTTCTTAAAGCAGTTTTACACTACAAAAATTAAAAATTTTGTAATAAAAAACTTATTTAAGAAGAGGTAAGAAAGCCATCTCAGACGAGTATAAATGTTAATGAATTTCACTATTGCTAAAATGGAGAGAATGTGTAGGCAAATTGAAGGTGGTGAGGTAAAGGGAAGGTTAAACTATATACTATTTTTTAATTTTTCTCTTGGGTTATAATTTGGAATGTATTTTCTTATTATTTCTCATGGGAATTATTAAATTCTAGTGCCAGTTCATATGATACCAAAAAATTCCTTCAATCAACACGAAATCAATCAATTTTTTATAACTTCTCATGGGAATATTTGATTTTTGATTTGTGTAAGATTACAATCAAAATGACCATCTTGCTTGTCGTTTCTAGCATAACCAAAAATATTTGAATCTGATTGAGTTTGGAGCCTATATTGATTGAAAAGAGTAAAGATCATTCTCAATTACAATAACTTCATCCTATAGGCCAGGGATGCCATTGGAATTGGCCTAGCTTGGGTTTTGCTTAATTTGAGCTTTCAATATATTGTTCAATCATAACTAATCACATTAAATTATGCATTGTTTGTTTGCTTAGATATGAAATTAGTAGAATTTCTACTACCTCTATAAGACTTCAATTTGTAAGCATTTTTGTGGAAATAGGTTGATCTTAGACCGAAGAAATCTTTTCTTAAAATGATAAACCTAATGTTATTATATTATGATAGCCCTAAATTTGATCATTACTCCTTTCTTGAAAAATGTCATCTTCAAGACTTTGATTTCAAATCATCAAAACCATCAAAACAAA
Organism: Dendrobium officinale; assembly: GCA_019514585.1. Taxonomy (NCBI): domain Eukaryota; kingdom Viridiplantae; phylum Streptophyta; class Magnoliopsida; order Asparagales; family Orchidaceae; genus Dendrobium; species Dendrobium officinale. Next base: position 2,828,433 of record CM033693.1, on the reverse strand, counting down.
TGGATTACTCTAAGAAATATGAACATATTAATACTAAGATTATGATATATTGTTGTTGTTTCTTGCTCACTTTTATTTGGTTCCCTAAGGCTATCTAGAATTATCTTGACAATTTCACATTTATATTATCGTTTTGTCAACTCGATTGAGTTAATGGCATCAAGAACTTCAAAAGTGCATATTTTTCCCTCAATTATAGACTTTAACATTTGGTTAGCTATCTAGCTTGACAATTAGTTAGGTAGGTCAATCATACTATATTAGGAGCATAATCAATAATTACTTTTTTTTAAATAAGGGTGTGATCTAGTTCATCTATTATTAAAAGGAGTTGAGTGTTTTTTATATTTTAAACAATGATGGGAATATAACTCTTCAAAAATTATAAATAGTCCCATTTCTTTTTAAATTTTGTGATCCTAAACTCAAAGATTATAATAACTTCAACTCTTACAAGTATCTAAATAGTATAGTCGATTATCCTATGTACTTAGATCCTTTATCCCCAAATGTTGTGAAGTCATTCCACCCACTTCTCTATTTATGTGAATGTCCATCTAGAATGCCTCAATTTAGTCATTCTAGAGTATATGTTCCTTAATAAAAATTGAGTTATTTGGTCACTAAATTTATCATTCTATTTAGGAGGATATTCTAGATCATCTTTAGTTGAACATTTTGAATATTTGGATTATTTATACTCCTTCAACTTCCAATCATATTATTCCTCACTCCTTTTAAAAGAATGAACATTTGATAAACTCTAGCCATATGATGATTCTTAGCATTTAGTATTCCTTCTCTATATAGGAATGAATAGGTTAATTTCCATCACTCAATTACTATCAACAATTAAAGTTCTTTATATCTGAAATTCATCATCACATGATGATCTTCATCACATGGTGTTAACCGCCCTTCAAGGTGATATTGTTGCTAACCCTAATTATTTCTTCAAAGTTAACTTTAAAAGTGCATGCCATCAAGTCAGGATCAGAACTAGGGATGACTAGAAGATATCATTGAACACCTCATATGTCCTTTATGAATAGCTTGTCATTCCTTTTCTTATCATCCAATGCCCGTAGTACATTCATCAGGTTAATGAATACAGTCTTGAAATCATTCAATTAAAATTTTTGGAAGTGTACTTTTATGATATTCTTATATTCAATCACATTGAAAAAACACACCTAGAACACTTGAGATAAGTTTTAGACACAACTAAGAGAAGACAAACATTATATCAATTTTAAGAAAAGCTTCTTTAGTCAAAATGAGGTTATCTTTCTTGTTTTTATTGATTTTGCTAGTTGATTGAAGGCAAATCCTCCAAAAATTAAAGTTACTCTTAATTGACGAACATCTAAGAGTTTAACAGATGTGAAGATCATGGATAATTTAGCTATTTTCTATAAAACACTTATTCAAAATTTTAGCATGAATGTAGCTCCCACAATTGATCTTCTATAAAGAGAATAATTTGTATGCAGTACATCTGTAACATCCCATAATTAAATTTGGAAGAAAGATCAATTTTATCTTCTTAAATCACTAGAGCTTCTACAAATCATCAATATAATTAAATATCAAGCAAAGTAATTAAAATCATATACATTGGACTATTTCACTATTTATATTTACCGAAATTTTATATACACGAGATTGTGTTGATTAACCAAAATTATAATCATAAAATTATGAAACCAAGGGTTAAGCATTTAACAAAATGCTCACTTTAATTATAAAATTGTGAAACCCCTTAAAAAATAAAAGCTAAACTCTTAAACATCAAGGCTTCTTTGGGTGTAATGGTTGGAATTTTATTAAGAAATTTTGCAGTTAAGTGTGCTCATCAGAAAAAATCTTAGAATGGATAACCTCCTAGGAAGTTACACCAAGAGAATAAAATCGTGATTCCCTTAGGCTAAAGAGAACAATATCTTGATATTTAAGAGTTTGGGCTATTACAAATTGTATTAGAGAAATACACCAGCAAAAGAATGGGAACAAAGTGCCATATAAGATAAAGTGTGACACCATGGGAGCAACCTTTTGAACCTTGTATTGGACAAAGAGTTATATGGCGTTAATCGATCATCATTTGAATTTTTAGGGGCCACCTTAGAATCATATCTTCCTGGTAGACAATTCTAGGATAAAGATGTTGACGAGGACATCATTTACTTATATATATGAGATTGTGAAAATCCCTTAAGTAAAAGTAGCTAAACTCTTAAACATTGATGCGACTTTTAATGTAATGATTAAAATTTTATTAAGAAACTGTAGTTAAGCGTGCTCATCCCAGATAAATCCTAGGATTGGTGAACTCCTATGAAGTTTTACCAATAGGACAAAACCATGAGGCCATTAGGCCAAAGAGCACAATATCTCGATAATTAAGAGTTTGAGTTGTTGCACATATGATCAAAAAGTCATTAAGTAAATGAAAGCTCTTATAACCTCATCTCCTTTTCTATATTTCTATACTTTAATAATATATTTTAACTCACCTATAATGCTTCTAGTGTAGATATGTAGGGTATACTTAATTGAGATAGTCATCCTATAGATTTTTATATTGAGAAAATAAACGATACAAGACTAACATATTCAACATATGATAGAAAATTTGATGTTATTATTTAATTTCTTAAGAAATTATTTATTACATGAGGAGTTTATCCTCAACACCAACCACTATGCGTGTCACAACCCGATCCGATATGATAAGAAATTGCACAAGACTGACCTCAAGATCTGGTTGAAGAAGTACTAAAATAAAACTAATAATTTATATACTACACCAAGCCATTACTGAATGCAATATAAAGCAAAAGACTACTAAATCTCAAAATGATTTTTTATATATATCATCCAAAAATGTATATAATCTAAAATTTACTTATAATAGTGCTTAGCAATGGAGAGAATAATAAAATAAATGTCAAGCCTGGAAAAATTAAAACTAAGAGAAGCATACCTACGATATAGATTAGACTCTGCTATCCAAAACTACTCAGCTTGCTCCTTACCTTTCCCCTTGCTTGAAAATATAAACAAAAGCAAGAATGAGCTAACACGGCTTAGTAGTAGGCCATTGAAGCAAAAAATAGAAATTAATAACATAAACTAAAAAATTGAAAATACTATGTTGTGAAAGTATTGTACAGAAAATTGAGACTGGAACTAAAAACTAAATGAATTATAAGCTAATGTGCATTTTATTAGAATGCTTCTCAGCCCCAAATTTTTATATATCTTTATAGCTTCATTAATAGAATATCACCTCGGTAGCCCACATGCCCATGAATAATAAATTTTCACTTTGGTTTTCAATTGGCATTGACATAACAGAATCTCGCATCGGTCACCCACTAGCACTAACATAAAAAAATCCCACCTCGGTCATATATTGGTGCAGGCATAACAAAATCCCACCTCGGTCTCCCATTGGTACTTGCATAACATCACATCACATTTCTTTCAAATTTTTTGATGTATTTCATTAGTTAAAGAATAGTTAGATTAATTTCAATAATTATCAAAATATCTCAACTGTAGGTAATAAAAACACTATTTAAAAAAAATTATCGTTTCAAAAAAAAAAAAAAACCAAATTATCAGAGACTTTTTAAAATATCATTATGAAGCTTTAATTGAACTGAACCACTATTTTGAAATGCCTAAATAAAATTTTAAATAAGCACCAATGACTACTTTTAAAATTCACCCGATAAATTTTTTTTAGAATATACTCAAAATGTCTGTAATCTCAATCTCTATAACATATAAAAAAATTTAGTAGTAAAAATTTTACTAAAATAAGGTTATTCTTATTTTTTAATAATAAAAAAATAAATTTGATAATTTTTTTTTTAAAAAATATCAAATTATTGAAAATTGAAATAGGCAAAACATAACCTACCTCTTGATGAAAAAAATTCTCAACCTGGCTAATGGACGAAAATTGTTCTACGACTGCCAAATCCTAACTTTTCTTCTTCTCTCTTCTCTCTTCTCTCTTTTCTCTCATTTTCCCTTTCTCATTCTCTATTGCATGAAAAATGGAAGGGAAATAGGATTGAAGCCATTTAATAAATTCTATTATGGCTTTAGAATTTTTTTATAAGAAAATTCTATAATAATAATAATATTATAATCTTTTTTTTTTTTGTATAAAATTCATCTAAGCCTTTTAGGGATTCAAAAATTATAAAAAAAAATTCATAAATAGACCTTTTTATTTAGTAAATTTTGATGAAATTAGTTTGTAAAATGGACACATGACTGTCCGAAAACCTAACTTGTACTGACAGATGTATGTTTCTTAAAGAATTTTACTAGTGCCCACAAATTATGAAAAATTCAGTGAAACTAAAACATAATAATATATATGTTACGGTGAAGATGGTTTATGATTTAGACTTATAATATCTCTTAAAATATTTTTTTACTATTATACAAAAATATCATTTTAAAAATTTTGAGTTATAACAATGCACTTAAATTCATAAATACTCAAAAGAAGCTAGACTACAAGCATACTAAATATTGTTGTGTTTATAGAAATTGGAGTTTCGTCCAAGAAGAGGAGGCTTAGTTGGCCCTCACTTGAAAATATTTATAGATATTTTCAACCTTGCTACTTTGAGGAGTATAAAGTCTATTACATTTTAACCTTTTTTTTTTTTTTACTATAAAACTATTTTAAAGTCATCCCCTCACTATCACATGCCCTTTTCCTAGCCTTTTCTTCTCAAAATCTCATCCAAAACCCTTCTTAAATCTATCAGCCAAAGCTAAGCTAAATCAGACCTAGTTGGATTCTAGCCCCCATCTAACCCATCAAAACCCCTTCAAATTTGAAGAAAATCTTCAAAATTATTCTTAAGACACTCCTCTTTCATCTTCAAGTATTTCAAGTCCTGAAATTACCACCAATTGAAGCCTTAAAAGCCTAAACTCTATTTGTCAAAACTTAGGCTAGAATTTCTAGAACCATGCTTATAATAGTCTCATTGCTAATCAACCCTAACATATTTTGGAATCCTTTAAAGACCAAAATAGCTAACCATCAAGGGCTTGGCTAAACCCTTGGCGGTCACACCGTCAAGTAGACAAAAATAGTTTTTAGGAGTGGCTTGTGGAATATTTTGGCACATAACATGATCACTTGGGCTTTGAAAGAGCTAGCATGTAGTATCCTAGAATGTTGTGTAGGATATCATAAGAAACACAACCCCCTACAAAATAACTCACCAATGATGATTAACTAACCAATATGCTTAGAAGATGCATTTTAGGGATTAACCCATATCAATCAAGCACAATTCCTGTTCACAAAGTTGAAATTAAATCAATTGAGTTAACATGCTTTAGTCTATTGTATTGACCAAATAACCAATATCTAAATGTAAGCGCATAATACATAATGTATATGACCAACGAACAGTAAATGCTAAAAGGTTGGGCAACCTTGTTTGACCAAGGGTCAACATAGTTTGATAAAGACATCAAAAAAGTGTGTGCATAAATTTCTAAATAAAAATTTTATTGTAACAAATTTTGACCAAATGAAATGAAGTTTAATTTTGAATATCTAAAAATAAAAAATTACTAAAATTCTTCAAAATTATCAAATAGTTGAAGTTAAAAGTATGTAAAATATTAGAGATATTTGAAATTAGAGTTGGTATTGAAAAAATTAAAATTTAAAAACTTAAATACTAATATTATAAAAGGTTCTCAACCAGTACATTAAGGTCAAAGTTAAAGAGCAAAACTAATTTTTCATAATTTCGTGAATCTTAAGGAAATTTTGAATTTAAGGATATATATATATATTGTTAGTGGCCTAACACCACAACATTACATGTTGAATCTTGAATTATTTCAGAACAAAGGCTTCAATGTCACATTAGAGGTTTTTGGCACTGCTGTGCTCTCAAGTTTAGCACCGTAGTGCTAGCAAGCACAGCGCTGAAGCACGTACTCCTATTTAAACAGAAATTTAAAATTTTATTTTAAAATATATTTTCATATTTTGGGTTGTTGTACAATCTACTTCAGAAGTAAAGAGAGGTCAACAACACCTATAGCAAAAAACCACATAGTTATCTTGGATTGGGTAAAAAATTAGAAACAGTGAAATAATCCTTTAGTCAAAATTTTTAATTAAAAAAAAACTTACATGAATCCATGACATTAATTGATATTTCCACCTCATTATCACCCTTTCCAACTAGATCTGTCCTATGAAACCACTAATATAATTTAGTCTTTTCTTGAAGACTAACCCTTCCACCTTGTTAGCTTTCAATTATTCAAGTCGCATTACTTCTGCCTCTGCTTGCATTATATGCACAACTGATGTATAACAATTTTCCTAATATTTAGCGACTTTAGCCGTTGTTAAAACTCACTTTCATAAGTGATTTGAAAACCACTGCTAAATAATACTGCTTTTTTCTCCCTACTTTGATGGTGTTCTCATCACATTTATGCATGCAACACTAAACTTTGTGCCCTTTGGAAGGCCAATGAGTAGAAGAATCATTGGAAAGCCAAATCAAGGCAAATTGAGAGCCTATGGCCCATCAGGAATGTTTGCAAAACAAGTATTCCATGATGAAATTGACACTTGCTCATATACTTTTATTTGCTGGGCCCAAACCAAATTGCCTTTGCCTCCATTTGTTTGCCTAAGAAGTAAGAAGCAAGCTTCATCTCATCTGTAGGCCTATGAAGTGGCTAGTGCACTAAAGAAATGGGCATGTTCTTTGCTTGATTGTGAATTTTTGAAGGGAAGAAATTATGAGATGATTATATTGAGAGAGGGGATGAGAAATAGTAATGAAGCCTTTGAGATCCTTTTAGAGCTTTTTTGAGACCCTTGATTTGGGGGAAAATGAGCAGATTGAAATTGAGGTTTCGTTTGGAACGGCATTCTTACTGTTTCTTAAAACAATTTTCTAGTAAAAACATTCGTACTAGAAAACTATGTTAAGAAGCAGTAAGAAAGTCGTCTCAAACGAAACCTAAAAGTAATTTTAATGTATTTGATTACTCAATTAGGATTTATTTGGGATGGCTTTCATACTGCCTCTTAAAGCAACTTACAGTACAAAAATTACAAATTTTGTAATAAAAATCTGCTTTTAAAAACAATGAGAAAGCCATCTCAGATGAGCGTTAAAGTTCATAAACTTGACAATTGCTAAAATGGAGAGGATGTGTAGGCAAATTGAAGGTGATGAGGTAAAGGGAAGGTTAAACTATATATATATTTTTTAATTTTTCTCTTGGGCCATAGTTTGGAATGTATTTTTTATAACTTCTCATGCGGATCGAATCATTAAATTATAGTGTTGGTTAATATGATACAAAAAAAATTCCTTCAATCAACACAAAATTCATCTATAATTTTAAACCTTGAAGCATTCAAGAATTGAATCATGATCTTCAAAAATAAATTACAGGAATATTTGATCTTCGATTTGTGTGAGCTTAATATCAATCAAAATGACCATCTTGCTTGTCGATTCTAGCAGGACAAAAAATATGTGAATCTGACTGAGATATTTATATTCCACCGCTCCATTGAAGCGATGAGATATTTATATTCACTGTGAAAGGATGCCATTGATGGGGAAGATAGTCGTTGATAGTTATTTTTGATGCAAGGTTTAAACGAAATGTTAGAATTGATTAAAAGAGGGGTTTTAGGTGGTATATTAGTAAATATAAAAGTTTAGGTGTTAAATTAGTATTTTCAATAGTTTTATGTGTTATGTATGTAAAAATTCCTATTTTTTAATTTTAACAGCTTTTACTATTCTTGATGTTCTTGATCTTAGGAGCTGTATTTTGTGATGCTTCTTCATTGATCTCCCCACATCAACATGGTTATCATGTGTTGGATAGAAAATTAGAAACAGTGAAACAATGCCAAATTTTAGTTTAAAAACCTACACGAATGAAAGACTTTATTTGATATTTCTACTGCATTGTCACGCTTTCCAACCAAATGTGCTATGAAGCCACTAATCTAATTCAGTCTTCTCCCTCCAGACCAGCTCTTTCACATTTCTTCTGCCTCTTTTGGCATACATGGTGATGTAAATGAAAATTACTAATCTCAATTTATCCCCTTACGATATATATTAAGACTTGATTTGGAACGGCTTTCTTACAGCTTCTTGTATTAAAAAAATGCTTTAAGAAGCAGTAAAAAATCATCCCAAATGGAGCCGAACTTACAGTTATGAAAATCAGCATAGAGTGCGTTTGGCTTTATAATTTCAGGTTTTGAAGTGGTAACATTACATGTTACATTCTAAAAATAATGACTGCACTTCCTTGGGCTTTGGCTCCATTAGATTTTACACTCTGATAGAACATTTATCTGCCACTACCTTCTCCAAGAGGTGTTGGAAATAAGAGTAACCGCTAATTGGATGTTAAAACAGACGAGTCACATACAAATCAAGTATGAAATGCCTTTGAGCAGAGATGAACTGTTCTGCCACCCATAGCAGAAAACGTAGGCAGTCAGCTTCCGCTTTCTTACTGCTTAAAGAAGTTTTTTAGTACAAAATTTTTAATTTTTTGTACTAAAAAGCTGCTTTAAGAAGTAATAAAAAAGCCTTCCCAAATGAAGCCTAGCTAAAAGTTAACATTGATTTGTTGAGGTATCTATAATCAGCTACTGAAGGCTCGATGAAGCCATGGAAACTGGCTGAAGTACAGGAGGGCAAGGATCACAACTATAAAGATAGGGGGATCAATGTAGCACCAACAAATGAAGGGGAAGGGACGAACAACTTTACCAAGAAAGTAATTTTACAATTGGAACATATTAATGCTGAGAGGTACACCTCAAAAGAGCATTACTAAACTTGAAATTATCAACTCTATATAAGTGTGATGAGCAATTAGGTGTACTGTAGTCTTGGCAATGCAAGTAAACAGGTTATAAGAAATCAACCTTAGAAAGGTTTAGCATTTGGTTATGTACCCCTTTTTTAGCAACCACAATAAAATTGCTAGCAGTGTTATGGGTGTCGTCTAGAAAATGTGAAGTTAAAGTTTAATTAAGCAAAAAATATTGATACGCCATCAAAAATCACTTTAATCGACTATGAATTTTAAGTCGTATTTGAATTGTAAACTTTCGAAACTAGATTCAGGACCATTTGAATTCCAATTAAACCAAAAGTAGTATAATCTAAGCTTGAATAAGCCTAAATCAAAGGCCTTTAATGCAGTTGAAATTTTCATAACATTAATTGATGACCAAATGGTCTCCAAATTAGACATGCTTATACAAAAATCAAGTGGTTTGACGAGAAAAATCTAATGAGACCAAGATCTCTTAATTATGGCATATTAAAATATTTAAATGCTAAAGAAATAATCCAAAATCGAGGGAATTGATACCAGATGTATGATTGAATGCTCATGATTATATGCGGCTTGATTGCTTATAAGCTTGAAGAATCTTAGAGCTTCACATAAGCACTAGTGTCAAAGAGCTCTCGCTGGCCGACTGCCGCCGTCGAACCTTCATCTCTCAACCACCATCATTGAACCTTTCACTAACCAGTTGCCGCCTTCAGTCCTTTTCTGCCCAACGGCCATCGCCGGTCCTCCAGTGCTTGACCTTCGCTGTTGTACCTCATCTTGTTGTTCGCCACCATCAAACTTTTGTTGGCAGATTGATGTCATCAAATCTTTGTACCCAGATTATCGCCGTCAACCCTTTGCCAGACAAACACTGCCATCGAACCCTCATCATCATGGATGCCTACTTCCTTCAATAGAATGCAACTCAACCATTGCCATCATCGATCATTCGCCTGATGGCAACTATCAGCCCTTCCCTTCCAGAAAGACAGCATCATCCCTTCGCTCGATTATGATCATCGACACACCCTCCAAGTGCAACCATCAACACATTCCCATCGTTTTCAGCATAAGTGAACCTTATTTTAATCGTCTCCACTGGAATTTAACTCATGCTGGAAAGTTTTTCTCTCACCAGTGGAGAGTTGGAGCCTGCGTACGTAAGAGGGTCAGGTCTTAATCGTCGCCACCAATATTCAACCCTTGACGGAAAGCTTTTCCCCCATTAGGGGAAAACTAGAGCCTACATAAGACGGATGGGTCTAGTTCGCCGCTACCGATATTCAACTCTTGTTGGATGGTTTTTTTTCTATCAGGGAAGAACAGGAGCCTACCTCAAAGGGTCGGATCTTGATCACCATCGAAAGCCTCCAAATTTTTTCTTTATAAATCAATTTTATAAAACAATAAGAAAGTTGTCTCAAACAAAACTAGAAATAGAAAACACAAATTAAAATTTATATTTTTTTCTTAATATTGTAATTTGAATTGATAGTCCAGCTACCATTGACATGCAGCCTTTATTAACCTTCCCTTGTTATTAAAAACTATCAAATTTCAACATAATTTACATCAAACATATAATTAAGGAAGCATTTACTTAACAACCACCAAACTTTTGTGTATTTACATAAATAACACATAAATTTTTTTATTTATTTTTACAGTAGATATATCTCTAAATTAGATTTGACACTAAAATTAAGTTATTTAAGAAAAAATACATCTTTTATTAACATGATTAGATGTGATTTAAACAAGCTTTTATGACTATTATGAATTATCATTTATATTTTATTTTTGCCGTAGATATGAGATTTTTTTTATAGATATGTTTTTGCATTATTAAGTATCATGAGTTTTTCTTTTATCACTTTAGATTTTTATAACTCACCTCATATTTTATTTAATTTTTTTTTCATATGATATATTATTTTGTAAATATTACATATTTAATATTATGATGTGTATGCGTATATATATAATTTGTCAAATTATTTATTTTTTTTGAAATGGATGGAGACAGATGTGGGGAGTAGGGATGGTGAGAGCTGCTCTTCGTAGGTGGTCAATCGTCAGTCAACACGATGCATGGAGGGATCTTTTGTGACATCTAAGGGATGGAGGCAGGGTTCAATTGATTGGGCAGGATTTGCGTGGCGACTAAAAGTGATAGCGCGGAGAGAATGGAGGAGATTTGTGACAGTTAAAATTGCTAGCAATTGTAGCGATTAGCCACTTTAGCCGGTGTTAATACTCACTTTCATAAGTGATTTTAAAACCGTTGCTAAATAATACTGCTTTTTTCTCCCTACTTTGATAGTGTTCTCATCATATTTATGCATGCAACACTATACTTTGTGCCCTTTGGAAGGCCAATGAGTAGAAGAATCATTGGAAGCCAAATTAAGGCAAATGGAGAGCCTATGCCCCATCAGGAATGTTTGCAAAACAAGTATTCTATGATGAAAATGACACTTACTCATATATTTTTATTTGATGGGCCCAAACCAAATTACCTTTGTCTCCATTAGTTTGCCTAAGAAGCAAAGCTTCATCTCAAGGGGAAAAGGTGGCAGTGTAGTTAACCACCTACACAAGTAGGCCTATAAAGTGGCTAATGCACTAAAGAAATGGGCATGTTCTTTGCTTAATTGTGAATTTTTGAAGGGAAGAAATTATGAGATGATTATATTGAGAGAGAGGATGAGAAATAGTAATGAAGCCTTTGAGATCCTTTTAGAGCTTTTTGAGACCCTTGATTTGGGGGAAAATGAGCTGATTGAAATTGAGGTTTCGTTTGGAACGGCATTCTTACTGTTTCTTAAAACAATTTTCTAGTAAAAAAATTCGTACTAGAAAACTACGTTAAGAAGCAGTAAGAAAGTTGTCTCAAACGAAACCTAAAAGTAATTTTAATGTGTTTGATTACTCAATTAGGATTTATTTGGGATGGCTTTCATACTGCCTCTTAAAGCAACTTACAGTACAAAAATTACAAATTTTGTAATAAAAATCTACTTTTAAAAACAGTGAGAAAGCCATCTCAGATGAGAGTTAAAGTTCATGAACTTGACAATTGCTAAAATGGAGAGGATGTGTAGGCAAATTGAAGGTGATGAGGTAAAGGGAAGGTTAAACTATATATATATATATTTTTTTTTTTTTTTAATTTTTCTCTTGTGTCATAGTTTGGAATGTATTTTCTTATAACTTCTCATGGGGATCGAATCATTAAATTATAGTGTTGGTTAATATGATACAAAAAAATTCCTTCAATCAACACGAAATTCATCTATAATTTTAAACCTTGAAGCATTCAAGAATTAAATCATGAGCTTCAAAAATAAATTATGGGAATATTTGATCTTCGATTTGTGTGAGCTTACAATCAAAATGATCATATTGCCCGTTGATTCTAGCAGAACCAAAAATATGTGAATCTGACTGAGTTTGGAGCCTATATTGATTGAAATGAGTAATGATTATTCTCAATTACAGTAACTTCATTCTATAGGGTTTAGGGATGCCCTTGGAATAGGCCTTGGCTTCTGCTTAATTTGAGCTTTCAATTTATTGTTCAATCATAACTAATTTCATTAAATGATACATTTTTTGTTTGCTTAGATATAAAATTATAAAATTTATGCTACCTCTATAAGACTTCAATTTGTAAGCTTTTTTGTGGAAATAGATTGATCGTACACCGAAGAAATCTTCCCTTAAAATGGTAAGCCTAATGTTATTATATTATGATAACCCTAAATTTGATCATTACTCATTTCCCGAAAAATGTCATATTCAAGTCTTTAATTTCAAAACCATCAAAATAAATGGATTGCTCTAAGCTCTAAGAAATATGAACAGAAGAAGAGAACCATGTGGAACCAGCCTAGCTAAGTGTCCAATAAAGTCCATAATGGGTCATAACAAGTTATCTAGCTGGTATTATAGCCCTCCAAATCATGCAATTGCGAAGATACACATTTTAGATCTTTTTGGACATTCTTTGATATTTCGACATACTTTGAGCTTTCCTATCTCTTTCTCCCTATACTCATTTGAACATCTCTTAGTTCACTAATTTTTCCTAGATGATTGTTTATTAGTCAGTTAGGTGTCATTCATAGACAAATCAAATCCAACATGGTTGGAAATTAGGAGATAAAATGGAAACCAATAATATATCATGGCAGCTACTTTGTGGAAAAGATGAAATTGGAAGTAAAAAAAAAAAAACTCTTATGATATCATATGTAAATTCCCTACTGATGAGAATCATCTCCAGCTAAGGGAACACTTTATCTTATATTATTACCACAGTATTATTACTTTTATTTTAGCCTGCAGTAGAATTTTCTCCACTACTTAACTTTCTGTTTTTATGTTGCTGCCGTGCATAAGGCACTTTAGTTAGTTATTCCTATTTCTAGTACAGAGGAGAAATGCATATATGTGAGTATACAGGCAAAAGAGAAGATAGAAAGAAATATATAATTTCCCTTTGAGAACCCATTTCTGTGTTCTTGTGCTCTTGTGATTTCGTTTTGCTTGTTTACTGATTCCTCCACCAATACCCTACGTCAGTTTTGGTATCAGAGCTCGGTGCTTGGGGGTAATGGCGGAAAGCAGCAGGCGAGGGGCCGGAGACGACGTTAGCAGCCTTGACAATCTTTGGGAGCTACATAGTAACCTTGAGCAAAGGTTAGATGAGCTAAACACCGATGTGCGACGGCTGTCCCTGGAGATTCGGAGAGAGTTCCAAGCTATCCGATGGGAGCTGGGTAGAAATTACCACAATCGAGTGACGGTGCAACCGACATTGGTCCAGGAGTGGTGGAATCGGGATCGCATACAAGGGCGTCGGCGTGAACCCGTAATCCCAGACTTAATCGATTCTGAGGAGGATTGCTCAGATCAGCTGAATGCAGAATTGTCGACCGACTACGAGGAGGACCAATCGGCAGATCAGTGTGAAAGAAGGCGGCGAGGAGCAACCTATGGACGGCCACACAACGAGTTTCGCGTAAAGCTCGATATACCGTTTTTTGATGGCCGCCTACACATTGAGGACTATTTGGACTGGGAGAGGTCAGTAGAAACTTTTTTTGAATACATGGACATCTCACATGACAAGCAGGTGAAGTACGTGGCGTGCCGACTGAAGGGAGGCGCTAGTGCGTGGTGGCAACAACTTCTCCAGTCAAGAAGACGAGAAGGCCGTGGTGCTGTTCGTAACTGGCCGAGGATGAAGTAGTTACTTCGCTCTCAGTATTTACCCACAGATTATGAGCAGATCCTCTACCACAAGTACCAGCGTTGCATTCAGGGCAATAGATCTGTCAGTGAATATACTGAAGAATTTCATCGACTTAGTGCTCGCAATGATCTTAATGAAAGCGCCAATCATTTGGTTGCTCGATATATTGGAGGACTCAAGGTTGTCATTCAAGATAAGCTGGAAATGAATTCAGTTTGGTCACTCTCACAGGCAGTCAATTACGCTTTGAAGGCCGAACTCCAACTATCCAGAGGAGGCAAGCAGTATGTAAATAGACGCCAGTTCTTGGAGACCTCACCCGACCAGGAGAAAGCCAATTTTAATCAGAACAAGCCAGCAGTGAAATCTCTCAGTCCAAACGTGGCTAACCAGGCCTCGGCACCAAATACTGCTCTGGGAGGGTCCAGTGATCCGAAGATGGCCCCAAAGTGGAAACAGCCTGTTAAGGATAATCCTTATGCTAAACCAAACACTATCAAGTGTTTCCGTTGTTTTCAGGTAGGCGACAAATCCAACGAATGCCCGAGTCGTCCCCAATTGCAGTTCACCAATGCTGAGAATGAAGAGTTGCAAGAAGATATTGATGAACAAGAGATGGAACCGGAAGAGGAACTGGCACCAGATACGGGAGAACCCCTTGTGTGTGTCATGGAAAAAATTTTATTGGCACCCCGTCAACCGCAGAACTCCCAACGGAATTCAGTTTTCAAAACTCGTTGCACTATCAGTGGAAAAGGTCTGTGACTTATTAATTGATAGTGGCTGTACCAAAAATGTCATTGCATGGTCCGTGGTGCAAGCACTTCAGCTCAAGACATCCAAGAACCCTCATCCTTATAAAATCAGTTGGGTGAAAAAGGGGATGGACATTTTGGTCTCCGATATGTGTCGAGTCACTTTTTCTATAGGGAAGCAATACGTATGTGAAGTGCTTTGTGACGTATTAGATATGGATGTGTGTCATATCATTCTTGGCCGTCCGTGGCAGTACAATGTGGGAGCCGTCTATGATGGCCGATCCAATTCGTATTCATTTGAATGGAAGGGTAGAAGGCTCAAACTCCTTCCTTATCATATTGAAAGTCAGGATTAACAAAAGAATAAGGGGGCTGCTCTGAATTTTGTCACGGGCTCGGCATTGTTACAAGACAGTAAACAAAACAAAGTATTGTTTGCATTAGTGGTTAAGGAGAATACCCACTTGAGCAGTGAAGGAGTCATGCATCCTGAAGTGCAGCAGTTGCTTCAGCAGTTTCCGGAAATTGCCCCCAATGCATTACCAGCTACGCTTCCTCCTCTACGTGCTCTATAGCACCAAATTGATCTCATTTCTGGGGCCAATTTACCTAATCAGCCGCACTATAAGTTAAGTCCAAAGGATCATGTGTCCTTGCAGCAACTTGTGGACGAGCTACTGGAGAAATAATTGATACAACCTAGTCTGAGCCCTTGTGCCGTTCCCGCACTACTGGTACCGAAGAAGGATGGCTCATGGCGGATGTGCATGGATAGCAGAGCCATCAACAAAATCACAGTCAAGTTTTGGTTTCCAATTCCCCGACTAGAGGAGCTGTTAGAACGGATCGCGGGATTAGTTGTATTCTCAAAACTGGACTTGCGCAGTGGATATCACCAGATTAGGATACGTCCCGGGGACAGGTGGAAGACTGCATTCAAAACTCGCCAAGGACTGTACGAATGAAGGGTCATGCCCTTTGGGATATCTTGATCTTTAGCAAATCATTATCGGAGCATTGGCAGCATCTGCACCAGATTTGTGAAGTGCTGCAATCAAACAAACTGTATTTGAATTTGGCCAAGTGTGAATTCGCTACCAGTACTGTTTATTTTCTTGGATTCATTATCTCGACTGAAGGAGTGCAAGTAAATCCACAGAAAGTTAGAGCCATCACTGATTGGCCCACACCCTTGTCTTTCTTTGACGTCCGCAGCTTTCATGGCCTTGCAAATTTTTATCGACGTTTTATACGTGGTTTTAGTATCTTGGCTGCCCCCTTAACCGATTGCTTAAAGAGTAAACAGTTTTTATGGACCGAAGCTCAGTAGGCCAGTTTTGAAGCAGTGAAAACCGCATTGGCAACGGCTCCTGTACTTGCTTTGTCTGATTTTGAGAAGCCGTTTGTTGTTGAAACTGATGCTTCATTAGTAGGAGTAGGCGCTGTTTTGATGCAATGCGACAAGCCCATTGAGTACTTCAGCGAAAAATTATGCCCTGCACGCCAAAAATGGAGTGTCTACGGACAGGAGCTTTATGCGGTGGTGCGTGCGCTTAAACAATGGGAGCAATATCTGTTGCACCAAGATTTTGTTCTCCACAGTGACCATAAGGCTTTGCAGTATATTAATACTCAAAAAACACTTAACCGGATGCATGCTAGATGGATCTTGTATCTACAACGATTCACTTTTGTTCTCAAGCACAAGTCCGGGTCGCAGAACAGGGTAGCAGATGCGTTAAGCCGTCAATCAACACTCTTAATTCAATTAAGCACTGAACTCATAGGCCTGCAGTGTTTAAAGGACTTGTATGCAGATGACAAAGACTTCATGAAGATCTGGGCGGAGTGTCTGGAACAACCAGCGGTGGGAGAATACTCCATACGCCATGGTTTCCTGTTTAAACAAAATGCTCTTTGTGTGCCTGATTCGTCTTGGAGGCAACAGCTGATCCGTGAGTTACATTGTGGGGGTCTAGCCGCCCATGTTGGCCGTGACAAGACCGTCGAGCAGTTGCAGCTCCGTTTCTTTTGGCCGCACCTGCGGCGGGATGTCTCCAAATTCATTGAAAGATGCTCCGTGTGTCAATCATAAAAAGGAAGTGGACAAAATACCGGGTTATATATGTCATTGCCGGTGCCTAACACAATATGGGAGGATCTCAGCCTGGATTTCGTGCTCGACTTACCACGGACTAGACGAGGTAATGACTCTATCATGGTGGTAGTAGACAGGTTTTCTAAAATGGCACATTTCATAGCATGCAAGAAAACCTTTGATGCCCTTAATATTGCCCGTTTATTTTTCAACGAAATTATTCGTTTACATGGCATCCCACGGAGCTTGACATCAGATCGTGATGTCAAATTTGTTAGTCATTTTTGGCGCGAATTGTGGAAACGCCTTAAGACTGACATTAAATTAAGTTCGGCGTATATCCCCAAACGGATGGCCAAACCGAGGTGGTCAACCGTACTTTGGGCAATATGTTGCGATGTCTTGTGCAGGAGCAGCCGAAAATTTGGGATGATGTTTTAAGTCAGGCGGAATTTGCCTATAATAGTATGCCCAACAGATCAACTGGATCGTCACCATTCCATGTCGTATACACTAAAGCGCCGAACCATACAGTTGATGTGGCGGTATTGCCTAAGTGCAGCAACCGGAATGCTGCTCAACTTGTTGACCAATTTACAACCATGTTAACTGACATCCGTCATAAACTCATTGCATCTAATGAACACTACAAAGCTGCAGCTGATTGTCATCGCCGGGAGAGAATTTTTAAACCAGGAGAATTGGTTATGGTGCGCGTACGCCGGGAGCGCTTGCCTCAGGGTGCTTATTCCAAGCTCGGTCGCAGGAAGTTGGGGCCATTTCCTATTTTGAAGAAGATAAATGACAATGCTTATGTCATTGATCTTCCATCTGACCTGGGAACAGCGTCTACTTTCAATGTTGCTGACATCTACCCGTATTTCCCTGCGGATGAGGTTGATATCTCTACTTCTGCTGAGACAGCAGATCCTTCGCCGGCGAGGGACAACTGATGAGGATCATCTCCAGCTAAGGGAACACTTTACCTTATATTATTACTACAATATTATTACTTTTATTTTAGCCTGCAGTAGAATTTTCTCCACTACTTATCTTTCTGTTTTTATGTTGCTGCCGTGCATAAGGCACTTTAGTTAGTTATTCCTATTTCTAGTACATAGGAGAAATGCATATATGTGAGTGTACAGGTAAAAGAGAAGATAGAAAGAAATATAGAATTTCCCTTTGAGAACCCATTTCTGTGTTCTTGTGCTCTTGTGATTTCGTTTTGCTTGTTTACTGATTCCTCCACCGATACCCTACGTCACCTACCTTGTTAATTTTCTAATTCTATGGCTTTGTTGCATAAAGCATCCATAAGTCCTTGCAATGATGGAAAAATAGGACTTGAAAAGGTTGCCTAAATGCATCGCTTTAGTTGTTCAAATAGAACTTGATGTAATTTTGGATTAATTAAAATACTGACTTGGAATCTTTTGAGATGTTGGTCATTATTTTTCAGCATGTTTTATTATAAGGTGGATAAAAAAATAATGTCTAACCCTATTTTACTCATCTAGTCATGCCTCTTCCTGATAAGTAGTCATGCATTGAGAAGTACTTATTGTTTTGCTAAAATTTTCTCTTTTGACACCGAAAATCTGGGCCTCAATCTGCTTCAAAGTTGCAGAGAGATCAATAGCAACTATTGCTGAAAATCACATGTGATGCAGAGAATTTTAGTTATAGTATTCTCTAGGACTATTAGATCTAGTTGGTTATATGTTTCTAGAATCTTCTAGAGCTTTCTTTTGCATTTATATATACAAGCTTTGAGAGAAAAGAAAGCATAATGAATATTTTTGGATTTTAAAAAATTTTATTATTCTTTATGTTCTTGCTCTTAGAAGCTATATCTTGATATTATTTTGCATTGATCACACATCAATTGATATTAGAGCCTTGGGGCTTATGCTACATTAACCCTTTATGTCGATTAGGATTTTTGATGCGTTGGAGAGAGATGGATGAAGATCGGCTGTCGATGATGTTCGAAGCCTCCATAGCCAACAACGACAAAGCAATTCTCCCTCGATGGAAACCATACCGTCAAACATTGCCATGAAAAATCCACCTGTCTGTGACCTAATTCGGTCTATGACCTTGGCCTCATTCCTCACAATTGACCCATGCAGACGACCTACAAATAGTGTTCGTGCTTATTTAGTCCGCGCGAACGACCACGCCCTCCGTTCACGCCTCTCACGACAACAAGAATTTGTACATTCCTGTGCCACCCGCACCCTCATAATCCTTCCGCGTATAGCCCAGTCTAATTCCGCTCAACCAGCCCTCTCCCATTTCGTGCAAATCCGGTCCTGCCTTTGCTCCCACATGCGACCAGCCACGCCTCGCTCCCGCGTGCGACCCAAACCCTCAACACGAACTACCCGTGGTTCCCCACTGCTCCAACACGCAATCTTTCTCCTTCACTCTCGCCCGCGACCCAAACCCACAATCCTAATCCTCATGCTCCATCCAGCATCCCTCACGCCCCGTCTCCGCATGACATCTCCCGCGACTCCACCTCGTGCTCCTGTTTCTTCAGACTATAGGAGAATGATGCAGAGCATTTTAGTTATAATTTGTTAGATGTTTATAGAACCTTCTAGAGATATTTTTTTTGCATTTATATATACAAGCTATAAGAGAAAGAAAAGCATGAATGGTTATTTTTTGGATTTTAACAGTTTTTACTGTTCTTGATGTTCTTGCTCTTAGGAGCTGTATCTTGTAATGCTTTTTCATTGAGCTGCCCACATCAACATGATTATCATGTGTTGGATAGAAAATTAGAAACAGTGAAACAATGCTTTAATAAAAAATTTTAGTTAAAAAAACTTACACGAATGAAAGACTTTATTTGGTATTTCTACCGCATTGTCACGCTTTCCAACCCTATGAAACCACTAATTTAATTCAATCTTCTCCCCCCACCAGCTCTTTCACATTACTTCTTCCTCTTCTTGCATCATAGGCACAACTTTTGTCTCACAGTTTTCCATGAAAAATTGCATACATGGTGATGTAAATGAAAATTACTAATCATAATTTATCCCCTTACGATTGTTTGTGAATTCGTTCGAGTCATAATAATATTTGGAGTGCATATGAATAAAGTTTAAAGTAGTTAAAAATAATAATAGATCTTCACTTTTTGACGTGAATTGTAGGGGGTGTCAAAATTAGTTTTCGGGTCGCGATCTGGTCTAATCCGAAATTGACCCGTCCTCAGCTAATGCAATCCAAACACGACCCGATAAAACAAACGGCTCAAAAATAAGAAAGTAGACCCGACCCCATCCCAAACACGGGTAAACCCGGATGAGGCGGGTGTAATCATGAGCGTAAGCGCGAAGCGAGTGGGTGGGATGCGGGTGCGAATGCAGCGGGATGCAGGTGGGACGTGGTGCCAGCTGCCAACGTGACGTGGCGCGGCGTGCGGGTGCAACATGAGAGGCTGCCAACAACAAGCGCGATGCGGTGAGGTAGGCGGGGCGCGTGACGCCGAGCTAAGGGTGGGACATGGGTCAATTCTAAAATGACTTTCTTACTGCTTCTTAAGGTTATGTTTGGATAGCTTTTTTGCAGCTTTAAGAAGAAGAAAATTTTTATTTAAAAATTTTAATTTTTATACTAAAAAAAATGCTTTAAGAAGCAGTAAGAAAGTCATCCCAAACACAATCTAATGATGAGAGGTACACCTCAAAAGAGCATTACAAAACCTGAAATTATCAACTTTATATAAGTGTGATGAGCAGTTAAGTGTACTGTAGTCTTGGCAATGTAAGTAAACAGGTTATGGGAAATCAACCTTAGAAAGGTTTAACATTTGCTTATGTACCCCTTTTTTTAGCAACCAATATGAAATTGCTAGAAGTGTTACGGGTATCTTCTAGAAAATGTGAAGTTGAAGTCCAATTAAGCTAAAAATATTGATACACCATCAAAAATCACCTTAATGGACCATGAATCTTGAGCTGTATTTGAATTTGAAACTTACAAACTAAATTCAGGACCATCTAAACTCCGATTAAATTAATAGTACAATCCAAGCTTGAATAAGCCTAAATCAAAGGCCTTTAGTGCACTTGAAAATTTCAAAACATTAATTGATGACTAAATCATCTCCAAATTAGACATGCTTATACTCAAATCAAGTGGCTTGACCAGAGAAATCTAATGAGACCATGTTCTCTTAATTATGACATATTAAAATATTGAAATGCTGAAGAAACAATCCATAATTTAGGGAATCAATATCGGTCGTCTGATGGAATGCTCCGGATTATAAGCGCCGCTTGTAAGCTTGAAGAATCTTAGAGCTTCACCTGAGCACCAGTGCCAACGAGCTCTCACTGGCCGACTGCCGCCGTTGGGCCTTTATCTCCCAACCACAATCATTGAATCTTTTACCAACCAGTTGCCACCTTCAGACCTTTTCGGCCCAACGACATCATCGGTTCTTCAGTGCTTAACCTCCACTGTTTTAACCCATCTTATTGTCCTCCACCATCAAACTTTTATTGGCAAATCATCGTCGTTGAACCTTCGTCACACAACTATAGCCGTCAAGCCCTTTGCCATCCAAACGCCGCCATCGAACCTCCTCTGCCCAATCACAACCGTCGGACTCATGATCATTCACTCCAAACATTCAAGCAACTCTCCCATACTGTATGATTATTCCCCAAACTTTTGTAATTATATCGTCTTCTAGTTCATAAATGGTCTATCTTTGTAACTCATGCCTGCATAATAGAAACATTTGAGTTGGGCAAAGCCCTATGTTTCTTCTCTTTTTATGTTTACCATATAAAAATCTTTGGTGTTATCCGAGTTTTTTTTTCATTTATATATTTGCATGTTGAATCTTCATACTAAATTAGAATACAAAACTCTCTCATTCTATCACTACAAAATTTTTAGCCCTCAATACATATAAATTCAAAAAGAAATAAAGAAAAATCCATATGTAAAGAAATAATAGAAGGCAAACATGTATTGCTTCTTTCTTCCCAATGTCTCCAAAGAGAAAAGCATATGCATGTCTAAGCCATAGAGTTATAATTTATTCCAATACCATATAAAGAAATAAATTCTATTAAAAAAAATCTAAACAAGATTTTAAAGCCTTCCAAAAGGTTATTATATCAAAAGAGCAAAATAATTAAACAAACAAATTGTAATAATGGTAATTATTCTTCAAACTATATCTTTTTTTTGTCTGCTTTAAACATACTAATAAGTTTCCAAAATCAGCTTTATCATAATTAAGGCTCCGTTTGGGGAACTTTTATTTGGTCCGGTCACAGGACGCAGCTCTACGTTCGGCCGCCAGTAGAATCGCGCCACACATTTTCATTATTTACCGCGCGCCTCGACAACCCGACCCGGAACAGACCCAAGATTGCTCGGTATTGCTCGATATTGCTAGTTATTGGTCGATTTTGCTCGGCAATAACCAATACCGAGCAAATACCTAGCAATACCGATCAAATACCGAGTTGTACTGAGTTTTTGCTAGCAATACCGAGCAAATACCTAGCAATACCGAGCAAATCCCTAGCAATACCGAGCAAATCCCGAGCAAATACCGAGTTGTACCGAGTTGTAGAAAAACTCGGTACCTACAACTCGGTATTTGCATGATATTGGTCTTCACAGAGCGGTATTTCTCGTTTTTGCAAAGCAATACCGAGCAAATACCGAGCAATACCAAGAAAATCGCGAACATAGCATTCCCGGATTCCGGTCCGGGTCAAGTCGTCGGGCCACGCGGTAAAGAGTAAGAGCATGTGGTGACATGTTATTGGCGGCCGAACGTAGCTCTACGTCCGGTCAGAGGACGTAATAATTGTTCCCATTTGGGATAGCTTTAGACCACTATTTTTTCTCTGATCTCAAGAGATTTTTTAACTAAAAAATAGCTTCACAAAACAGTAAGAAAGTCGTCCCAAATGAGCCATAAATCACCTGGGCTGGTATTTAGTTGTCGTTTAGGATCAACGATGAAAAAACTCAAAAATGATGAAGCCCTTTCCTGTTAGTGAGAACACTATGGGCTATAATCTTTGAAAAGAAACAAGCAAACAAACAAAAATTTCTATTCGAAGCCCTGTATTTCTGTCTCAAGGCCTTCATCATGTAATATTTCTACCAAATAAAATCATTAGAATATAATAAAATAATGTACCATTAAATTTGAAAGAAAAATACTTACTTGATGATATGCTAGAAAGGCATGATTAGTTATTAACAAATAATATAAAATAAATTTTATCTATAAATATAATGAAATTAATAACTCTAGATATATGCATATAGATAAAAATATAAAATCCAAATAAAAAAACAAATTAAATTTATTAAATAATTTATATAGTAATAATAAGAACCTTTTCAATAGAGAAATAAATTTTATAACATTTATCTATGAAAACATCTAACATAATAATTGAAAATAAAATGCATAATAGTTTATGTTTATTAATATAAAAAATAACAATATTCTTAATAAATAAAAAAAATAAAGTAACAATAAATAATAAATTCATTTGATTTATTTTAAGATAAATACAATATATGAATAATCAATCAAAATTTATTTTACATTTATTTTAAAGCAACTCTAATGGATTTGAAATTTGAAAAGTATGCTAACTTAGTCTTTTAATAATCTATTTTATATTATAAATTTTTCGGGTGATAGTTATTGGATTCAAATTAATCTGTGGATGATTCCTGACTTTACTTGCAAGCTAAACATGATGAGGTAGGTTATGTGAGAATGGAGAGTGCAGAGAATAGAGGAAGATCTATAGAATGCTAAATGAACTATGAGTCTCAAAACTAACAGAATATCTACTATATCAATTAAAAGGCATGCATAAGGTTTCAAACCATTCATCATCATCACTTAATTATACAGTTCTGAATGCTAAAAGAAAGACAATATAGAGAAAAATGAAAAAGTACAACGCTACATAGGTCACTCATACAATGTTACACATTACGCAAAACTCGTGTTATCCTCTGATTGGAAGAGGGAGATTGGGTGTTGTGGAGTTTTTTCTATTTGTTGTTAGGTGAACTTAGTTGTGTGGGTGAGCTTGGTAGTGCTAAGTAGAAGTGGGCAAGCCTACAACCAAGTTCCAAGGAGGAGGTGCTTGAATTCTTTGGAAGCCATTGGTGGTCTTCATTGAGCCTTGGATCGCCTAGATGAGGAGGTGAGTGATCTATGAGTATGGATAAGATAGGATTAGTGATCGACATATCATAATAGGGCTAGTTGAGGGTTTCCTGAGTTGGCACTTTCATGTAGTTGTTAGGAGAAGATGGCCACTCTAGGAGAGGGCCACCGTCCGAGGTCACTCAGAGAATGAGTGAGTGATTGAAGTGGCGTTTTAAGTACGTAGCAAGTTGTTAACCTGATGAGAAATCCTCGGTTCACCCCGCGAATTAATAAAATCAAAACTTCTATGAAGATTGTCGGAATTCATAACAATGCAGTACTATTAAATTAGCATACACACAATATTCGATCAATTCTATATTAGCATCAAATCAATATCTTATATCACATACTCAATTATAATAATAATCATGTGCTCAGTGACATTAAATTTTTAAACAGTGAATCAATAGTAGTAAACAGTGACAATGAATTA
Organism: Dendrobium officinale; assembly: GCA_019514585.1. NCBI lineage: Eukaryota > Viridiplantae > Streptophyta > Magnoliopsida > Asparagales > Orchidaceae > Dendrobium > Dendrobium officinale. The sequence continues at coordinate 2,803,737 of CM033693.1, read as the reverse complement.
GTAGTAGTATAAGTATTAATAAAATTTATAGCAATGATAGTAGAATAGCAATAACAGTAAATTATTACAATGATAGTAAATCTGTATAATAAATGCATCCGAGTAATCATAATAAACAAGTAAAGAGTTCTAGCTTAAGCAATATTTTTTTAGTAATTAGTAAATCAATTAACCTGTAATCATTAGTCTAATAAACAGAGTCATCTCTCTTTGCCCGTCGGTATAGTAATCATTACTTTATAACTCCTAAGAAGTAATCATGTGAATGAAAAGAAGATAACACTAAACCACAATATTTAAAAGAAAGTCTGTCGGCTTATAACTGTACAGGTCAGTCAGCTATTAGCTGGTCTACTTAATTTCACACATTATTATAAAAAATAATAGCAAACAATTATTATTCAATCACATAGTCATATTCATTCATAATGTTTGTATTAATAATATGCTTGTATTGAATACCAAAATTCTTATTCTATACAAATCATACAAAATGCAATGATTACCATTTTATTCGATGAAATTATTAAATTAACAAGTCAAAATATCAAGAATAATTAGTACTATAAAATATAGAAAGTTTCGCGATAGAAGTTACTAAATCCGGAGAAAATATAATTAAAATCATTTTGTGAGAAATCCAATGATCAAAATCAAAATATTTAAAAAAAAGAAACATAAGTCACCTACAGATATCTGAAGAATTTTTGTATAAATGGCGAGTGAACTGGCAGCTAAAAGCCCAAATTTCTCTTTCCTTTTCTCCTCCTTCCTTCCCCTTCTCCTCTTTTCTTCCAAAGAAAGCCATGGTGTGAGGCGTGGGAGGAAAGAATGAGTGGCAAAATCTTAATTTAATTAAATATAAAAAATGTGTTTTAGTGCGTGGCGCCATGGCACCCAAGGAAGCCAGCACCGCTGCTTTGCATGCTAAACCTAGAATTATTTAATCTTATGTGAAAATTAGAAAGAGAATGATTATCTCAAGCTCATCTTAAAACATCACTTAACAAACATCATTATTTTAACTTTTTTATGTCAAGAAACACATATAATTAAGCATAGTGCATTGATCAATTTGTTTATGTTGAAAAGTTAATCAAAATGTCTATGCATATTAGCATACTTTATTATGATACAATCCTAAGTTAATTATACCATTGGTCTATGAAGACTAACCATCTTGTCATCTCTAGATCATACTAATCTGCCTAATTTTGTGGCATATATTGTCACATCTCTTTTAAACCAGGTCAAATGATCAATCTCATATGTCTATGTCATCATTGATTATGATGCAATGTGCGCTATCAATGGAGAAATTATTATGTGCGGAGATCAGACACACAACGACGTCCGAAGACCGTCCGAAGACCAACCAAAATGTAGCATATAAGCGGTACTGAGCCGCCGCACACCGAGCAGTACCGAGCCACGGTATCTAATAATACCTAGTTGCGTTACCGAGCATAAGAGTGACGTTGTGTATTCTGGTTGGTATCCGAGCGACGTTCGGCATTTGCATAGAATAATTTTTCCTATCAATGACATGAACAATGGAAAATATTACAAGATAAAAAATACAATCATATTATTTCTAGGAAAAATAACATAAATGAGATACAAATAATATTTTTTAGTATGGGTGTCAATATTGGACCCAACACGAAAATTTTGGGTTTGGGTTGACCTGAACCTTAAACGAGTCAGGCTTGGGTTCTACAATTCGACTAATTTAAAAATCAGTTTGGGTTCGAGTTGACCCAAAATTGACCCGTTTTGACTCGAAAACTCATTTTTGACCCAACAACTCGAGATTGACCCATTTTTGGACCAAAAAACTAGTGATTTTTTGTTGGCATGGTCAATTAGGTTGGGTCGGGTTGACCCGAACCCAAAAAGGGTCTAGTTTGGGTTCGAAAAATTGACCCGTTTGCAAAAATGGGTCGGGTTCGGGTTGACCTAAATAGTGTCGGGTCAATTTCAGATTCGACCCGTGACCTGAAATTGACACCCCTATTCTTTAGTAACTTACAAAATAATCTTAATAGAATAAAGCCAACAAGCTTCACCTTTCATTATATAAAAGAAAAGCTTTGTATAATTTCAATCCAACATAAATTGCTTGTAAAACTCACTCTATATTCATAAGTAACAATCATGATGGTAGTCAACTACTTCAATGATGATGATGAGAATATTAAAATTTTTAAAAATGATTTTTTTATTATAAATTATTAATAATTGTATTCATTTCATGTATTATCATTGTATTTTCCTATGTTTGCACATTAGTAGTCAACTACTTATATAATAATGACTCCACTTGTACAAAGCCTAATAATATTATCATATTTATAAATCAAATTACTGTTATAAAAAAAAAATAGATTTCTGCCTGCCTCAAACTTGTTATGTTACAACAAATACTTAAAATAAAGACTATTTTTTACCATCATAAAAAAAGTCATGATTGGGCACAAGCTAGAAATCATTTGTTTGTCTTCTTGGGAGCAATCTAATATCATTGATATTTCGTGAAATCGTGTGAGTCATAATAATATTTCTGAGTGCATATGAATCAAGTTTTAAGTAGACAAAATCAATAATAGATTTCACTTTTTGAGGTGAATTGTAGGGGGTGTCAAAATTAATTTTTGAGTCAAGTTTGGTCCAATCTGAAATTGACACGTCCTCAATTAATGCAATCCGAACCAGATCTGAATGCACAAATGAGTCAAAATTTTGAAAGTAAACCTGACTCACCCAATACTCGGGTCGACACGGACCTAACACATTGACCCTGGTGAGGCGGGTGCGATCACGAGTGTCAAGCGCGATACGAGAGGGCAGAATGCGGGTGCGGGCGCAATGATAGTGGGTGGGGCGAGGTGCTAGCTTCCAACACAACGTGCTGTAGCGTGCATATGCGACATGAGAGATTGCCAACAACAAGCACGATGTGGTGTGTAGGGCGGGCCGGGACGTGTGACGCGAGGCTACAGGCAGGACACGGGCTAGTTCCGGGTTAACTAGTTGAGCCGTACATGACTTAATTTTGAAATGGGTTGGAAATTAGAACCTGAAACCGTATTTTTTTTACTCGAGTTTGAGTCAAATTTTTAGGTCATGTCATAAATTGGCACTCATAGTAAATTTTACGAGCTATATCATTTAGCACATTTGAACGATCCCAATTGTCAAATGTTGGTGCCGTAGGTCTTCAACATGTTCAACCAAAACCTTAAGAGACAATGTCTTAGTTGTCCTCCCTCTAATTATGGAGTTAGGCATTCATTTATAATATAAAATTAAAGTTAAGGGAATAGTTTCAACCTTCAACTTTATTATACCTCTTAAAAAATTTATATCTTTTGTGGGTACTACACTCCATCTTTAAGCATTAAAATTAATAAATTTTTATTTTGTTTATTTTTATTCATGTTATTTAGGCTTTATTTGTGACAATTTTCTTATTATTTTCTAAAATAATTTTTTCGCACAAAAATTTCTTGAAAACAATGAATTAGCAGTGGCCAAAAGCTGTAGCAAATAGGGGTGCAAAAGAGTCGAATAGAGCTCAAGTCAGTCTTAACTCGAGCTCGATTCATGAGGCAAATTTCGAGCTTAAACTCGAGTCGAGCTTACAAGACGAGCCCGACCTCATCGAGCTCCTTGATTCTACGATTCGAGCCACGATTTTACGTTATGAGCTTGCCCTCGCGATTCCCATTTCCATTTCAGCCTTTTGCGTTCGAGCCCGCTTTGCGATTTTAATTCCGCACTTGAGTCGCTCAACGAGTAATTGAGCATAGCATCATGAGGATCGACCTTTAGCTAGACAATCCAATGAGCTCAAAATTCTACTCAAGCTCAACACTCCATAACCTCGACTCACGAGCTTGAGCCCAGGGGCGGAACCAGCTTCAATTTTGAGAGGGGGGGGGGGGGGGGGGGGGGGGGGGGGGGGGGGGGCAAATACAACACAAAAATAATATTATATAACAGCACAAAAATAATATTATATATCTATATATTCCGAAAAGTTTTTTTTTTAAAAAAATTAATTAAGAAAAACAAAGAAAAAAAATGTAATTAAACTATCATGAAAAGCATAGAAGAGAATATTAAAACTAAATGTGAAGAAATATATAGATATTTTAGGTCAAGTTAGGACAAAAAGAGTTTTTTAGGGGGGCAAAAGTAATTTTTAAGAAGGGGTAAAATTATTTATTTATTTATTTACTCTTATAATTTTTTTTTTTTTTGCTGCCCCCCTAACCACAATATGGTTCCGCCAGTGCTTGAGCCGGCTCGTGAATTGGCTTGACTCGGTTGCACCCCTAAATTAGACGATCAAATTAACTACAATTATTGAGTCATATTTTTCATATCATCTCATCAAATAAATACCAACATCAAGTTCAAATCCCTTTTAAAGCTCATCGAGTCGTCGCTCGACCCAATTAGAGGTCGGACTCAATCCCTCAAGCCGCCCTTCGCAGTAGCACATTCGTTTTCGTTTTGACTTCTTTGACTCGCCACGTTTCGTCGCTCGGAGCCCCGCCGGTTCCAAATCGAGCCCTAGTAGGTATTCGCCAGCGGAGAGAGGGGAATTTTCGTTCGAAGATTCTTTCAATGCGGTATCAGCGATCGAGTGCTCAAAGGGAGGAAAAATCCAAGTCCTACACTCTGTATTCCTCTCCTTCATGATCTCGTACGTAGAAATCCCTAATCTTTCTCTCTATCTGAACTCTTTTTGATCGATCGAGCAATGATTGCGTTCTTCGATTGCTTCATTTGCTTCCCTTTTTTTTTTATTGGGGCGAGGGTTTTCTTTTGGGATCCGAGTTCATTTTGGGAGGCCTTTCGTTTTGATTGTTTTTTTTTATCTTTTGGTAACTGCATTCTTAATTGGAGGAGGATTTTTCAACTTTTTCATGTTTGAACTGGGGCTGGGATGTGTTTACTGGATCGAATGTTGGTGTTTTTTTACTGGAATTTGGAGGTTTGATCGCTTTACTTGTTTGGTTTGTAGGTTTTGTTTTTTGTGGCTTAAAACCCTATTTATTTGATGGTGGAGATTTCCAAGTTTGTTTTTTTTATGTTCTTTTAAGATTAATTAGCGAGGCTATGAGAGGTTTGCGATGTTGCATGATTTTTTTTAGGTGAGATGATTGTGTTTTTGTCTGTTTTTGTGCTACTTATCTCCAACTAGTGATTTTGCACAAATTTTTTTAGGGGGATTTATCCAGCTGGTAAATCTACTCCAACTTTCCTGGAAGGGTAGGCTACTTCATGCTCATTAAGATTTATTTACTCGGTGGTAGTGATCGTAGCTGATTTTGTGTTCAAGTATTTCGAGGTTGAGATGCCTCCGCAGAGGCAGTTCTCCCGAGTGGACACTTTGGACCTTAAATTGCAGATCAGCAAGAAACTTGGGCGGCAGAAAGCTGAGAAGTATTTCTTCAACTTAAGAAGATTGCTGAATCTGAAACTCAGTAAGATGGAGTTTGACAGATTCTGCTTTAGTATCATGGGGAAGGAAAATGTCGGGCTGCATAACTTGCTCATTCGTTCAATACTAAGCAATGCTTGTTTCTCTCATGGTCCACCCAGTAGGCATGCGACTACAGGTAATTCTCGAAGTACTATAACATCAAATGGTCAGTTCAGTGACATTTTGCCTGTATCGCCTCGCAAAGGAAGGTCTATTACTAGCCGGGATCGCAGGCTTAATGACCGCCCAAGTCCTCTTGGACCTCATGGGAAGATGCCTTCTGGAAACGTAATGGAATTTACTAATTCATGTGATGTGCAAAGGTCAAGAGAGCAACAAAGCGCACCTGAGTTGATATCTATTGGTAGCAAAGCTTTGTTGGAAGTTTTATCTGTGGAAGATGGAGAAGAGGTAGAACAGGTGAGAGGTAGTCCAAGCATCCAAAGTAGAAGTCCTATCCGAGCTCCCTTAGGTATTGTCTTGAATTCTGGGGGCCTTAACCGTAGAGCTCTCCCTAATAGTTATGCATCAATTTTACATCTTGCCAAGTCAGAAGTACATGAGTGTTGTCGAATCAGTTCCATGCTACCAGATATGCTGTCTCTGAGGAAGCGTTTGGAGCGGAAGTTGGAAACTGAGAGTCTTGATTTGTCAGTTGATTATGTTAATTTGCTAAATCATGCATTGGATGTATATCTAAAGAAGATGATAAAGCCATGTTTGGATCTAGCTAGGTCAAGGTCTGGGAATAATAATTTTAGTGGGACAAGAGGCAACTTTCAACATGGAATTAATGGTTTATGGCACGGCGAAGATGTGCGAAACTCCAGTCAGTGCTATTCTGCATCAATGAATGATTTTAGGGTGGCCATGCAATCCAATCCTCGGGTACTTGGAGTATGTTGGCCTGTACAGCTTGAGAAGATATGCATATATTCTTCAGAGGAATAAACTATGCTCTACTTTTGGTTCTGCCTCCTAATGCTAAGCCCTCTAAGTAAGCGGGAACCGATGGTTTTGTAACTTCAGTTAAATCGTTTCTCTCAGTGCTTATCGAAAGTAATGATAATGTTCCGCAAAAGGTTGGATATATACCCGTGTCCTATGGTCAATCATGCACAATCTCTCTCAAGAGTTTCATGTTCGCCATAGTCCATAATGTCAAGTAGCGGGAGTAAGTTTATTTACCTTGCAAAGTGAAGATCTGAAGTATTTGTTGTATCATCTTCAAGCAGCTGCCTTCTTGAAAGGGTGGTCTGAGTTCAACCGTTGCATCTATACCTTCTTGACACAATTATTCTGCAGCCATATGATTTTCAACATTTAGTTGATTTAGTTTTGAAGAGCATTTTTTATAACATGTCAACTGCTTGTAAATAAATAATGACACTAGATTTTTAGTGCTTTATTTTTATTTTTATTTTTTAAAGTTTTCACTCTATATACTGCTAACAGCAGGATTTCCAATCTTCATTATGTATTTTCTAGGTAAAATAATATCACATTAGTATCAGTTCTCTTGGTTTCCTGAACCCTTTTTGGCATTCGAGCATTAGATATGCAAATAAAACAGTTAACTTGACAAAGTAATAGTACAGTTCATAAGTAGTTATGAATAGGCATAAAGGAAGTCATCACTTATATACCCATAGCTGTTTGCCTTCATAAAACTTGTATCATAAAGAATTATATCCAATGGAAGTGCTCACTATTTTGCTTTCTTTGCCATCTACCGAAGTACGAACATGTATTTTGGTATCGTTCTGGTATATAAATCAGTTTAGGGAATGGTAAGACATCAACTGTCAACAGCTTTGAAGCAACTTCAATTTTCTTCATCCTTTCTATGCACCCGTCCCCTATCAGTAAGTCATGGAAGTGTATTGTGCAGCTTTTTCTGTTTTTAGCTCCAAGCTATGACTTGATCGTTGTCTCTGCTAAAGAATAAATGGGTTACATACCTATAAAACATTTACGAGCAAGTGGGGGTCATCTTATATGTATTTTTTTTTTTACCATTTTTTATTTTTTTGTCTTTTTATGTTTATTGGTGTGAATTGATTGAAATCCAGCTTGAAATGTATCAATTGGCTTGATATGCCTATATCTGATAGAAGACTGCATCCTTCTAGTTTACACGCCCATGTCATGGACATTCTGAACTTTATGTTCTTGTTCCTTTAATTTAATCTCTTTTGAGTGATATCCATCTTGCTAGTGAGTCTCCTAAGATGGATGGTAATGAAATCTATTATAGCAAAAAGAATAAATAATTCTATTGTTCTTCTGATTCTCAAAATCATCTTAAAAGACTATATTTTACTAGCCTGCTCTTGGATTTCAGTAAAGCAAGCTTTTATAATTTAGGCACAAATAAAATTTTGAAAGAAGGAGAATATGGATCCTCCTTGCTAAAATGTTACTACCTTTCAAGGGTGCCCCAAACCTGATTTGTAGGCTATGAAGAAATCATCTTTTTTCCCATGTACCAAGCAGCTTGTTATCAAATGGTATGATGTTTTTCCGCCCAAAGGGCTCCTTTATAAAAATAACTATCTATATACAATTGGTATGTTATTTTACCACAGATGAATTGATGGTTGTTGGTGACCTTTCGATGAGATTAGTGGCCAGCACTGACTATCATGTTCAACTTAGTGTGTCAAGTTGTGCTCTAGAGTTTATGGTATGAAAATGAGGGGTTTGGAAGGGCATGATGGAAGGAATGCTAAAATTTGTTTAGTTTGTGTTTATTTGGAAGATCACTTTTAGGAAATATTTATGTGGTATAAAATATTAAAATTTGTGGTGGATGGTTATCTTAAGATGTTAACTTGCGATCTAGAGTCGGGGGTAGGATTTGGTGGAGTTTAAGAGTGTTGAGGTGCAGCCATGCAGGGAATAAAACTAAGTCTTAGTTCACTTTGTTTTGGTTTGGAGCTTCAAGGAGGGAATTGGGGTATATGGGAAGTGTTCCTAGTTTTTTTTTTCTTGGAGGGTGCTTATGAAGTGTAGGAAGAGCCGAGGAGAGTGGAGAGGTGTTGGAATAGTTAACAAGTAATTTAAAGGAGAAAGAGGAATCACCTTACTCATCATAGAAGGCAATATTTGAAGTGATCAATCACCAAGTAAAGAGAAGACCAGGTCTTCATCAAAATATTTAATTCATCAATAAAAAATATAATATTTTTTACGTCATATTATAAGCACTGCATGACTCTTGGACTACTACATTTGGAGGAAAAAATGGTGGATAAGGGGGATAATGGCTATTAATGAAGTTTCAACTACTTGTTTCTTTAATGCTTCCTCTACTTCAAAATATGCCATCGCAGGTCATACATGTCTTTAGATAGAAAAATAGAAATACAAAATAAAAAATAATGCAAATTTTATATAAAATATTCTAAATGTACATGCTCGGTACCGCTCAGTACATGCTTGGTACCGCTCAGTCGAACCCCGCCAGGGGGCAGCGCCCCCTTGGACCCCTGGCAGACCAGTATATTATTATATTCATGTTGTCTTTTTATTGGGATATTTTGATTTCACTTCATATCTTGTGCATTTTCATGTTTTAGATATTATTAACTCATTAGTATATACAAATTTTATCATTCTATGTTTACACAATTTTTTTGATTTTGAAGCTTACGCCTCAAAACGCCTTGAGGCTTACATCTCGCCTCACGAACGAAAAACGCCTCAATACCCAATTATGCAATTTTAAACATTGCTATATCATGAATACTATATATATATATATTCTTCTTTCTTCTTGGAGGTATCATAATGCAGATTAGATATGATGAGACTAAAAGCCAACGAGCTTCCAAACTAACATTATTTGTTGATATCCTGTTTCACTCTTTTTGTGCCATTAGTATTCCTCATTTTGTGTTATTTATGTAGTATTTTCATGTCATTTGCTATATGCTAAGCGTTTCTATAAATACTATAGGTTTTTTTTGGAGATCTTATGGTTAATTAAGATGTGCAAGTTGTTGAAAACTAACCTCGCTCAAGCTCTTCTCCCCAACTATCCCTCACTCCCTCCTATAATTTGTCTTCCTCTTCCATTTCCATTGCTCCCCTCACTCGCACTCTTTCCACCCCTCTTTCTCACAAAATAAAACCTCTTCTTGTTTCTTTTTTTCTTTCTCATGGTTTTGAATTTTCCTTGCAATAGCAAGAGCCCTCTCTTCCTTGAAGGATAAGTTAGTTTCTAAGGAAGATGATTGGATTATGTATCCCTCTCTGATTGGCTTCCATTAGAATGCATATTTCCTTTTTTTATCCTTAATAACTTTATTCATATGAATCATTTTTTCAAAGCTTTACTTTAGAATTTAGGTTGTTATACTTTTTTTATATTAGATCTTACATTTATACTCTTCAAAATATTTATTTTCATATGGAGATAGATTTTCCCCTCCGCACAAAATGGGATAAAGACTTGATGTTGTTGTTGTTGGAGATAGATTTTCTGTTAGGTTCCTATGCACAAATTGTTGGCTATTAAAAGAGAAGCATATAATTAAGTGTTGCAGAGATGAGGATGCTAAGTTAGATGAGTGGCTTTTTTTTAGAGATAGAATGTGAAACAAGTATATACATGAAAATGTTGGAGTAGCTTTCGTGGCAAATAAGATTAGAGATAGTCACCTTAGATGGGTTGGTCACAAAAAATGTCGGTCTTCAGATGACCCAGTTAGGAGAGTAGATGTATTAAATTTGGCCTATGTTAAAAGAGGTAGAGGTAGACCGTAGACCTAAAAATTTTTTTTTTATTAGATTTAAATGAGAATTTGACAGTATTAGATTAATTATTGTTATTAGATTAATTATTGTTATTGTCTGAATTATATAGTAAAAAATAAAGCAGTGTCCTTGTGCTTTCATAATTGAGAAGAGAAAAAAGAGAACAATAAATCACATAATTGGTCAGAATTAGTTTGATAGGTTTTCAAAATAAAGCGTTTGAAACTAAGCAGGTACAAATTCTTCCAAAAACCAAAAAGGCAGAACTTGAACCTAATACCTGTTACAGATCCAACCACATAATGAATGGACAGGACACCACAAAGCAGGCTCAAAATTATCATGATAATGGTCATACTGGCTCGTCTTGTTTGATAGTTTACTACACTAATCATCCTGATTGGAAAGTGTGGAGAACCATGAATAAATAACTGTAATATAACTTTAACTAACTCTTTTTTAATGATGCTTCAGGAACTCGCCAATATGACAGATCCATTGACATTTCATTGTTCATTAACATTATAGTAGTTTCTTAGTTCCAGCATGAGAAATATGATCTCTCTTCTGAATTGCTCTTCTGAATCGCCAGGCTGCTTTAACTTGTCATGCCAGTAGTAGATGATGTGAAACATTCAAGAATTGCACATGAAATTCATTAAGATTCACAAAGTTTACTCAAGTAAGATTAGGCCTTTCGCAAATTAAGATTCAAGCATTTTCCATTGAAGAAATATTATGATAAGCAATTTCAAGCTAGTATTTAGGCACGATTAATAATGAATCCCAAAGTTCACAACAAAGCAAATGCGGTAAATTAATAAAATCCCACGACTAATGTTTAGAAATTTCACAATGAGTACCTTGATCACTCACACTCAATTCGGGTTAGCGGGAGAAGGCCTTTAACAAACTCAACGATGCCACGAAGATGGTGGCCACACCAATGGCCTTTAGCCACGGAGAAGTTGACGGTGACGAGGAGGGCGTGAATGTTTGACTTTCGAGGCTCCAAGTGTGCTTAGCAAATTGTCGGTCGTAGATGCTTGCAAGGATCGGGACGACTCTCTCCAAGTACTCTTCCCACGGTGGTTTCGTCTTCAAATCCTACGTCGAAGCACGGTGATCGTAGGATGTTAATGCTCCCCGTCGGCGTTGAAGACTAATCCCCACTCAAACTCTCGGATCCGCCATTCAACATTGAAGAGAGTTGGGTAGAGATATGTCGTCGTCTCTTCTTCTTGCTGAAGTTTCCCAAGAGAGGGAGTGAGGGTGGCGGTCGGCCAAAAACAGAGGAGGAGTGGGCGGGTGGATGGGGTGAGGGGAAATTAGGTTAAGCAAGGGAGAGAGGGAGTTACAAAAATCTGAAATTAATTTTCAGAATTTGTGTGAATTGGAGGGAAAGAAATTTGAAATTGGTTTCAAATTAGCAAAAGAATTAATGGGTAATTAATGGGTATTAATTGGACCCATTAAGGAGGAGGCCGGCGGCTAATAGAGGGGGAGGGAGCTTGAGAATTTCAAAACTGAAATTAGGCTCAGATTTTAAACAAAATTGGAGGGGAATTAATTTGAAATTGATCTCAAATTAATAGGGTAATTAATGCATTAAATGGAGACATGAAGGAGGGCCCATCCAAGGTGGCCGGCGGCATCATGGGGGGAATTTTGTGTGGGGAGCAAGGGTTTGGGTTTCCAAATTGGCTCATGACATTTAGGGAGGATTAAATTGAAATCCTTTGAATTTGAAATTTTATCATGAACCGGAGTTAAAACTTTCCTAGTTTGGAAGTTCCAAATTTGGAAAGTTTTCGAAATTCAGAATTCGAATTTCGAAATTAGCCGTTGTAGAGAATGGGGGAAAGGAGGTCGGTGAGGAGGAGGTCTCGCCGGAGGCAAGAGGGAGGGGTGGTGGCCAACGGGTTGGATGGCTTTGGGGCCGGCGGGTTTTGGGGAAGATGAGGAAGAGCGGAATACCGGGATAAACCACGAGTCACAGACTCTTCCAATGACTGGTGGGTGTTGCTTTTCGCCCTCACCTTGGGCTCTCGATCTCCTCTCTAACTTCAAGCTCTCATGCAAGACAAGAAGAAGAAGAAGAAGCAAAGAGACAAAAACTAGATTTTCATTCAAAAATTCATTAACCAAAATACAACATGAAATGACCTATATATAGGTCCCAACACAAAAGAAAGTACAATGACTCTATTGCCCTCAGGGCTACTCTCATGACTCAACTCATACTAAGGGTACAATAGGAAATAAAAGAAAATGCATAAAAGAAATACATGAATAACAAAAAATATAAACTCTGAATCGTGGCCGTCGATCTGCGCTGTCTACGGCGATACACATGTATGAACCTCTGGTCGATGTCCACATCAGTAGATGTCTAATCAATCATTGAAAGGATTCACCAACATTCATTTCATTTGATCATTAAATAAGTTTTAAGCAGTAGTCATGTTCAGTATGCCTAACTGATTCTATTTGAAGTCAAGATGGCTTGGAAGGATTGGATGTTCTATTTTTTAACTTTGTTTAATCGTATTATGGTAGTAAGTTTCAAGCTCTAGAGCCACTTACTGGTATCCATCAATTATTATTCAACCAATTTTTAAGAAATTTTCTTGATGCATCTATTATTACACTCTAAAAGTAAGACCATTTCAGTTCTATTTATTTTAGCTATAGCTGCTATACCTCTGGCTGGATTCTATTACTGTTTTCCACTAATCTATATTACACAATATACGGATACCATAAAATATAATTTTTATTAATTTTTATTGCTATTGCGAAGGGAAAAAATATTAGGTAGGTGCTACTCACTATCTGACATGAGAAAATTGAGTTTAGATGGTGCATAAGTGAATCGAGTCTTTATGAAATTCTCTTCTTTTTTCTTTATATCAAGTGTTTTCACAGAATAAACGTGTTTTGTGGGACACCTACTTAATATTTACTTTGCAATAGCTAATTATAGAATCTTAGTAGTTAAAATAATTTCTATGAGTCCATAATCTTACCAGTCCATTTCAACTACTGTGATGGTGATGAAAATTAGACAACTGAATGTTTTATTTTTGTATTTCTATCAAGTGATGTTAGTACGTTCTGAAGTAAATATTTAGATTAAGAAGGCCTCAGAATTCTTATCAGCAGAAATTCTACTCTTCTAATTGATATCTAGAATTCTATAATATAAATTGTCCATTGCAGCTTGGAGGGACAATAATCAAGAAGAAATGCTTCCTTCTTCTTATTGGATCACTAAAAGAGGAAAGCATGTTGAGGTTTGTTGCATCTCTCTTTTTTTTTTTCTTTCCTGTTTCTTGTTTGTAGAATTTACAGGGTTTGTTAAGCTTTTGATTATTAATCTTGTTTAGAATCTAGAGTTCTATGTCCTCTTTGCTTCTTGATAATGTTGAACGGTTTCATAGCTTCTTCTTTTTTGGCAAGCAAGTAGAAGTATTAATTAAGAAAAAAGAAGCTGTAATGGTTATGAAAATTATGGAGGATTTAGCATTTAATAATTTTTTGGTATATAATGCTTTGTAAAATTTAATTGGGATCAGAGAATTAATTTGTTTTTTGGAAGGAAAAGTCTACTTTAGAGGTGATATTTTGTTAAGGGTACTACTGAGATACTATAAAAAGCAACAATAGATCTTCATATGATTTTTATTGATATTAAATGTTTCATCAATTTTCACAGATAGATTTGGTTGGCAATAAGGAGAAAAGATACTCGTCCAAATTTTTTATGTTATAAGAAAATACGCATGAATTATAAGTATATGTGGAGTGATCAGAAAATTTTCAAGCACAATAAGGTTATATTTAAGGTTAAACATTAATTTTTTTTTTGGTAGTTATGATGTTGCATGCAAATATAAAATATAGAGTGAAGTACTGTGCTATGTGCTATAGGCTATTTGTAGATCCTATAATCTCCATTACTTAATTTTGATTAGGGGTCTAAGTAAGCTGAGCTTAAGTATTGTTTAACTCGGCTCATGAAGCATGCAAGTCAAAATTTTCTGTGTGTTTGGTTAGTTATCGAGCTGAACAAGTATTGTTCAGAAATTTGAAGGCTTTGTGAAAGTCTTATTAGAAATTATGGAATATACATATTTTTATGCATATATGCATTAATCTATAATTCAACTTATGAAAACTAGTTGAACACCAGCTAATTATTGAGTCAACATTATAGAATAGGACTAAGTTCTTTTTTGATTGCCTGACTTTTGACAGATGAGACATCTTTTGAAAAAAATAAAAATTCAAAATAGTAGATGAACTCATAGAAGATATGCGCTTAAATTTTATGTAACAAAGGCTAGATATATGATATGTAGTTTAAATTGGTGCAAAATTGATAATTATAATTTAATTTTGTTTGAAGATGGTGATATATAGATGTGATAAATCTATGTATTTTAGATATATTATTTATACAAATCTGAATGATTATATAACTTCAAAAGTTTAAAATTTGAATAGTTAAAATGAAGAAGGGCCTCAAGAATGCTATGTGACAATAATTTTGTTGGCGCTAATTATATTTTTATCCAAATATAATTGGATGGATTGTGTAATGCTTTATATTAATCTGAGTGTTGGGCAAAAAAAGAAGTTACTAATAACCAGAATATGAAAAACAATAATGTTAAGATATGTGATTAAACTCACAGGGATGGAGTGAGGATTAATAATATTAAAGAAATTGAAGGCCTAGTAGCTATTGAAGATAATTTAGTGAAAAATAAACTTATGTGGTTTAATTATGCATTATGGTTGGCAGGAAAAAGTTGTTCACTTGGTTTGTTCTCTCATAATTTCATTTTATGACTAACTAATAACTGTGATTTCCCTGCATTTCACATTATCCTGAACTCTTTTTTTTTATGCTAATATTAAACACTTCTCTAATTATTTAACATATTCTTTTGAATTTCCTTAAAATGATTCACAAATTATATTATATTAATAGATCTCATTATTCTCCAAATCTTGATAGATATCTTATTGGGACCTAAACTTTTGTTCTTATTGCATTTTTATCAGTGCATCTATATCAAAAGCGAGCTCAAGTTCACCTTTTTAAAATAAATTAAATTTATATTATACAATTATCTTTTATTGCCTTCCATCTTTATGCAGATTATTTTTTTACTCTTATCACTCCTTAAAGATGCATTTAACAGCCATATATATATATATATATATATATATATATATATATATATATATATATATATATATATATATATATATATATATATATATATATATATATATATATATATATATATATATATAGTTCTTTATTTGAAGGCATTTTGCATACTATTGTCTGGTATCACTTTCTTGTGTTTAGTACATATAATTTAATTAAAGATGTGCCTGTGAAGTACAAAAATTGCAGCATTGATGGTGTTGACAGGGTGGAAGAGGTTTCCTCTGTGATCCATTATGTGGGAAGGTAAGATCTGCGGCTCCTATGGATGAGTCTCTAAAGGAATGTCTTGGTGTTCGGCGTGTGAGTGGAGGCAGGTGACATCGAGAATGTGTGTGACACAACGGGTCGCATCAAGAAGGGAGGATGTCTTGTGGGATTGTGATTATGTAGAGAGCAGAAGAGAGGGGTTTGACAACCTCTGTTGAAATGAGTAAGGTTTTATGGTTCCTACCGGCAAGATGACGAGGTAATTGCTGGAAAGGAAGCTGCTGCAGTGGCATTTTCAGGAGAGAGCAAAGAGAAGGGAGGCGATATCTAGGCAGTTAGAGAGCAGTGATCCCTTTCACGAGCTTATGCACTGCAGTGAGCTCTGATACATTGCCTTTCTAGCAAATTCTTGTCGTTCTTCAGAATTGTTTATCACCGCATATGGTTTGAACTCCGTGATACTTTTATACTCAAGTTCTTTTATCATACTAATAAATTTTGTTTTTGTCAAGGGGACTTGAAAAAGCTAAACTCAACTTCATGGTAATTAACATAATTTTTCAACTCTGTACATCAGATTTTGTTTGTGATGCACAAGAAGGATGTGAGCTGTGAGGAGAAGAGAATGTAGTAAGAGTGATAACTACATAAATTCCAGTTCAACCATACTTGATAGTTTATAGTTTTTGCTCTACTTTATTGTAGTTTATGTATTTCTCTGGTTTGTAGAGAATCATTTTATGAATCATCCAATGATTAGGGGAAACCTATGACATTTTTTGATTGGATATGATTGTCACAGTTCTTCTGTTTTTTATGCAGGATCTAAAATATTCTATGGGAGGTATGTTATGTAAATGCAGTAGCTAAAATTTCTGTTGAACATAAGTAATTGAAAAGTGTGAGAATAAAGGTTAAAAAAATACACCCTTAAGATGTGTATATAATAGTTTTAACACATCATGTTTCAGTAACCAAGAACAAATGGAGATTGAGAATTTATGAAATTGACCCTAAATATTTGTGACAAAGCTATTTCTACTGCTGTTTAAGATGCTAATGTTCTGAATGAAGGCTTTGGATGGCTGCAATCAGATAATCAGATGGTATATACAGAAGGTATGTTATATTGGAATTATTTGAAATTTTTGGCTTAGCTAAAGATTGTTCTGTACAAATTAGCATTGACTTTTTGATGCATTACAATAATCCTTCCCACCATTTATGTTGAAATCATTTATTTTCCTTCTAACGATCTTCATGTGGATAGAGCTATTGAGTAGAGCTTCAAATCTATGTTGTGATTCTCAGATATTGGAGTACTTAGAACATTCTAGTCTTCTAGAAAAGCATTATACTCTAGAATTAAAATATGCTCAAGTTATGAATAATGGTTTACCCATTAGCACAATAACTTAGAACCAAAGATATGTCGATGGATTGAATTTTGTTTTAAACATGAAAACTCTGCAGGCCATATCAAAATGTAAACATTTTCAATGAATCTTCAACATCATGCACTTTTCATATTCTTCTCATGCTTACTTTTATGTAGAAATTGTGTGCGAGACAGAATTTTAGATTGCTGGATTAATTGATATCAGAGTTCAAACTAGAATTAGGATGACTGTTGACAAAAATTATGACTGATTCATGATTATAAAGTACAAATTACAAAATGTGACTTGTAGATTGCAGATCAGAAAAGAAATGAATTAGAGAAAGGGAAGAAGAAATTTGATCTTTGAAGGAAAATGAATTACTTAATTTCAGTTATAGATCATGTTTTACTGTTGCTAGGTTTCAGTGGATACCCTTATGATGGCTTCAGTACTATGGCACAAAGGGTGAATGCTGGGTGATTCATAGATTTTTTGTTTGGTGATCTAAGGCATCTTATCAGGATTGTAACAATCCTCTCATGCTATTCTCCGACTTCATTATTGTTGCTAATTTCTCAGCTAATCCTTTTCCCCTCAATTTTTGATGCATGACTCCATTGCGACACATGATCTATTTATAATTCATTTATTATACGCGGCTAATACAGTATATAGAGGATTTCGGGCTTTGATGTCAATGTAGTAAGGGCTTCTACTATCCATCTGTTGCCTTAAGTTATTTGAAGGTTTTTTATTTTTTATTTTTTGTAGTAATAAATAGGGAATGTGGGACATAACTCATTGATTGCTGAACAAAAATTTTAAGTTAGATGAGTTATATAGGACTTAAACACGTATTGTACATAGAATTATGCATGTGCATGCATGACATACATGTGTGTTTGATAATGAAATAAGATTTTTAGATGTCCTACTTATAGTTTTATTTATTTGCTTAGGGGTCAAAGAGTTAAAACGACCAAAAAAACCTACATAATGATTAGAGAACACAACACTTTTTTGGATAGGGATCAACATAGGCATGTTTATACTAAAATAAACTAATGTAAAACCTAATGATATCTAAATAAAATAACTAAAAGCGTACCAAATATTAAAACATTGCTTAGATTCTAAAATTTTTTTTCATCTAAACACATCCAATTTGTATTTTTTGATGAGAGCAAACTTTCAAATTTCCATCAATAGATTTTTTTAAACAAAATTTATATGTTTTACTCAACTATTCTTGCCAATTGTTGATAAAAATGGAATTTTTATGAACTAATATGTGTTGACCTCTGTACAAAATCCTATATATATATATATATATATATATATATATATATATATATATATATATATATATCTGCTGAAATCCAAAACCCATCCCGAATCCCTGCTCACTTCGTATCCACCGCTTGCTATAATACTCATTACCCGTGTAAACGATGTCATCTCACATGCAAACCTTTCCTCGATCCTTCTCCCACATCAATTAAAGTTCACTCTCCATGCTTCTCTAGAGGTTTTGTTTTTCTGGTTACCTCTCTAATTAACCGAGAGCATCGTTCTCCTAAAACAGAGCAGTTCTCTACTACTCTCAATACAGAACGGTTTTAATTGTTTTTTTTGTTCTGAATCAGTTTTGGGCGTAACTTAGTTACCCATCCCGAAGTAGCTTTCTGTCTCCTTTTGGTGGCCATTATCTTTTTGAGCCACTGACGCCTCCCTCTAACTATCATCAATGTTTCTTTGTATTTATTGGAGAGTACCTTTATGTTAATTTCAATAGAGATTGTAGAGATGACAATCATTTCACCTAACAATTGAGACCTTTACAGCCCTTGGTGCAATGGTCATGACAGTCTTCACCAAAATGCAGTCAGTTGTACTCCGTAGTTTTACTCCATTGTGTTTATTGTAATATTTTTATGCGGAGCAACAATAAAATAACAATTTTCTCATGCAGCATCTTTATCACAGCTTTGATTTAAAGAACTGCTTGGAGTTTCATTTCATGAAGTATGATCAAGTCATGATGAAATTCTGGAATAATGGAAGCTTGCTTGTGTAACACATTTTGGTTTCTTCTGTATCTATAATTAATTTGAATAATGAGATTTTTCATTTTTTGAAACTTAGGGAAATCGGTTTTGAAAATTAACTGATTCTTAACAACTGTTGTTGTGAAATTTAGGCTTCGTTTGGGAAGGTTTTTTTACCCGCTTCTTAAAGCAATTTTTAAGTATAAAAATTTTAATTTTTATACCAAGCTGTTTTAAAAAACAGTAAGAAAGCCGTCCCAAATAAAGCCTTAGTAAGGTTTTGGATTCTGAAGTTTCAGATATTGGACTTGTTGATTTGAAATTAAAAGCTGGCCAAGCTCAAACTAAGCCTAGCTGGCTTAGGGTTTAGTGGAAGTTCCTTTCCCCAATAAATATTGCAGAGGCAGCCAATCAGTTAGTGTACTTATTGAACTGCTTTTGGATTCCTATCATAGTGGCACGAGGGCTGTGAGAACAAGTTTGTTAAAATGTGGCAGGGTGCAGCCAGACGTTCTTCATTGTTGGTGAAAGGTGGGTTTTAATTTTACTGGAGATGGTGGTTCCAGTGTGGATTGCCGGGCAATGCTTTCTTGAATTTGGAGGTGAGATCTATTTGCCTTCTCATATTTTGCTTCTTTTTTTTTTTTTTTGAGCTTTGGGATCTCTATCCCTTCTTTATTTGGTTTATTAGTATTAATTGCTGTGTTCTAGGGATTCGCATCTGAGTTTGAATGATGATTGTATTGGGATATAGGATTGGCGTGCTTAAATCCAAAGAGTTTAGGGTGGAGACTGACCAGCGCTTCAGCAAGTCAGTTAAGTGACTATTTGATTTTCATATATTAGACTTTGTTAATGACTTAATATATGATCACATGCTTCATCCATAGCTTTATTTCATCAGTTGCAAATTTACTAATTTTATGGACGTTTTTCAGTGATTTCACATTTTCTGATTCAGAATGGATATGATTTGATTTCACTAATTGATCTCTTTGTTTTTTATGATATCTTTTTTTTTTCACTAAGTCGCTTATTTGATTATTGCATATCATTGCGATCTGGTGTGTTGATGTTAAAAATTCAAAAGAACAGGATTCCATGCCTTATTTTGTAAAATGACTGTACACATGATCTAACCAGTTTTACCACACTTGTGTGTGTGTTTATATATATATAGATATATCATTGCACTTGGTTAGAGAATATTAGAAATGATCTTTTTTTATTAGATTTAAATGAGAATTTGACTTTTAACTGGACACAATAGAGAAATTCATGTAGCCGACCTTATGTAGTGGGATAAAGGCTTGATATTGTTGTTGTGTGGATTAAACAATAGGATACACACTTATTTATTGTTCCTCTTATATGCTGCCTTTTGGGTTGTGCCTTTGCTTGAACTTAGGCTTCGTTTAGAATATTAATAAAAATATTTTTAAAAGTAAAATTATAGTTCTTAAGATTTTGTCTGTGCATAAGAAAGCTAAAATTATGTGAGAAAAAGTAGTTGGTGATATTAAGAATATTGTAAAAGATGTACTTGGAGTATCAAAGGGAAAAACTACTAATAATAAAAATAGTTAGTGTTGGAATTAAAATGTGCAAGAAAAGATAAAAAGTAAGAAGATTTGTTAAAAAAAGTTTATTTAGTTGTAAAATTTTTGATAATTGGAAGATGTATAAAGAGACCCCTAAGGAGTCTAAGAAAATAATATTCAATGCAAAGATTTTAGTTTTTAATAATTTATATTATAGATTAGATACAAAGGAGGGCAAAAGATATATGTATAAGTTAGCTAAACAAAGAGATTGGAGTAATAAGGATTTAGTTCAAGTGAAGTGTATTAAGGATGAAGTTCAAAAAGTGCTTTTATTAGAAGATGATATTTTTTGCTAAAATTTTTAATGAAGATTGTGAGAATGCGATTGACTTTAGTGACCTTAGTATCTTAAATAAAAATAAAGATTTTTGTTTTTATCAGTGTATTAATAAAATTGAAGTTAAAGAGGCTTTAAAGAAAATGAAGTGTGTAAAAGCTATTGGATCCGATGATATTCCAATAGAGGTGTGGAAATGCTTAGGAGATGAAGGAATTTCTTGGCTTACTAAACTTTTTAATATTATTTTGAAGACTAATAGGATGTCAGATGAGTGGAGAATGAGTGTGTTGATTCATATTTTTAAGAATAAAGGTGATGCACAAGTTTATGTGAATTATAGAGGAATTAAGTTAATGTGTCGTACTTTAAAACTATTGGAGAGAGTTATGGAGCATATGTTGCGGCGTAACACTAATGTTTCTTAAAATCAATTTGGATTCATACCAATTATGTCTATTATGGAAGCTATACATTTATTGAGAAGTTTGCTGGAGAAATATCGAGAGAATAAGGCGGATATGCATATGATTTTTATTGATTTAGAAAAAGCATATGATAAAGTTTCAAGAGAAGTGCTATGGAGAGTTATACATAAGAGGTTAATAATGCTTATATTCAAGTCATTAAGGATATCTATGCAGGAGCTATTACTTGTGTTCAAACACAAGGTGATTTAACCAAGTATATTCCTATTTAAGGTGGATTGCATAAAGGATCAACCTTAAATCCATATCTTTTTGCTTTAGTCATGGATGTTCTCACTAGACATTTGCAAGAGGTTGTACCATGGTGTATGCTTTTTGCTGATGATATTTTTCTTGTTGATAAAACTAGAGAGGGAGTTGAACGTAAACATGAATTATGGAGATCAAGCTTAGAGTCTAAAGGCTTTTGTTTGAGTAGATCTAAAACTGAATATATGGAGTACAATTTTGATAATAATAGATCTAGTGGAGGGATTGTGACTTTGGGCGATCAAGTCATTAATAATAGTACACATTTTAGATATCTTGGGTCTATTGCTGAAAGTGACGGTGAAATAGATTGGGATATTATTAGTATAATTCAAGTTGGATGGTTGAAGTGGAAGAATGCATCTTGCTTGTTGTATGATAGAAAAGTCATTCTCTAACTTGAGGAAAAATTCTATAAGATGGTAGTGAGACTTGCAATGCTTTATGGTTTAGAATTTGGCCATTAAAAGATAAGCATAATATTAAGTTAAGTGTGCAGAGATGAGGATACTCAGGTGGATGAGTGGCTTTACTCTTAGAGACAAGATACACAATGAGCATATATATATGAAAAGGTTGGAGTAGCTTTGGTGGAAGATAAGATTATAGAGAGTCGCCTAAGATGATTTGGTCACAAAAAATGACGGTCTTTCGATGATCCGGTTAGGAAAGTAGATGTATTAGATTTGACTTATGTTAAGAAAGGTAGAGGTAGACCTAAAAAAAAACTTGGTTAGAAAATATTTGAAATGACCTTTCTGTATTAGATTTAGATGAGATATCGACTTTTAACAAGTCACAATGGAGAAAAAGAGTTCATGTAGCTGACCTACATAGTGGGATGAAAGCTTGTTGTTGTTGTTGTTATTAATTGAAAGTTTGTTGTTGTTGTTATTGTTGTTATTAATTCTTATTTGCATGTTCATAGAGTGTATATACTTTAATGTGGTTTAGTTGTTCAGATGCATATATCTGAATAAAAACTCTATCATACAAAGGAAAGGATATAAACAACAACCCCTCTCAAGATTCTGCAAGTCTGTCTTATATATATATATATATATATATATATATATATATATATATATATATATATATATATATATATATATATATATATATATCATTTGATGTAAATTGATAAATGTACATCTTATTAGCCAGTTGCCATAAGTTTTTTATCTATATTTAGGTTTTGTTTGGGATGACTTTTTTACGGCTTTTTAAAGCTATTTTTTAGTTCAAAAATTTGTTGGACTAAAAATTTTTGTATTAAAAAGTTGCTTTCAAAAGCAGTAAGAAAGTTGTCCCAAATGAAGCCTTGGTTGTGGAGTATAGGTTAGAATATAATTTTATAAAATGAAGGCTAGTTGGTTACATGAAGATGCTTGCAGGGTATTATGTGATAAGAGGTCATCTTAGCGTCTTAAAAATAAAATTTATGAAATTATAATGAGAATATTATAATGATGTGTGAGAAATTTAAGAATTTGATAAATAAAGAAATAATTATGGTAGGAGCACACCCATTGAAGGTAGAATAGTAGAAATAGAGGTGTCAAAATGGGTCTGCAGGTCGGGTTTGAATCGAACCCGGATTAACTCGGGTCTAAACTGGTTGACCCTACCTGACCTATTTTTACAAATGGTTCAGGAAATCCAACCCAGACCCGTCCCACATGGGTTACTGGGTTGACTTGACCTAACCCGCGAACCTAATGACAAGCTGTGCGGACTGCGGATATTGGAGGAGTTGTGAGCGCAGAGTTTAGGGTGTGCGGATAGACTGCAGAGGCCGAGACGTGCACAACGAACACAGTGGCGGGTACACTGGTCTATGCAGATGCGCTTGCAAGGAACTGGAGCCTCGGCCTGGCAGACGACGGAATTCGCGAACTCAGATAAATGGGCGAGCTGTGTGAGCAAACGACGGAGGGCGGATGCGGCTGTGCCTGGCGGAAATCGAGTAACGTGCATTGTGCAGGCTTACGAACAGGCGGAACCGCGGAACAGCTGCGCCTAGGGTTTTCTAAACGAGTCAACTGGGTCACTTTCGGGTTCCCAGATCAACCCAAACCCGACCCGATTTTTGAAGTGGGTCGACTTGCTGAACCCGAACTTGACCTGTATGTCAAACGGGTTGAGAACCCAAAATTTTTCTGATCAGATTTTGGGTTGCCACCCATTGCCCTCTATCAACTGCCTCCACTTCTGCCATCACTTGCCTATGGTTGCTCACCACCCTTCCCATTAGTTTCCCTCGCTACCAACTACTGTTGACTATCATCACTGTCTATCTTTTGGCCTCCGGCCTCCACTGATGACTATAGGTTTTATACTTGATACATCGTCAAAAAATTATCTTGATCGGGCATGAATCTCGATGCAAAATGGAGTCGAAAACTTCAAAAATTAAATCTGGGAGCTCCCGAATTCCGATTTCAGCAAACTTATTGTCAAACTGAGTGTCTCGGAAATACGAACCCAACGACACCAAATTCAACTCGATCCGAGCCCAAATGAGTCTAAATCGAAGACTCGAAGTGCTGTTGGAAGGTTCGAATCACAATTTGAGTTACCAAACGGTCTCCGATTTTAACGAGCTTATACTCGAATCGAACGGCTTGACGAGACGAATCCAACGAGCCCAAGATCACCGAATTCTGAAATCACTAAGGCCTCCAAATGCCTGATGAACGGTCCATGATCAAGGGGTTCAATATCGGTCGTCCATCCAACCACTCCCCATTTACCCTTGATCTCTCACCTATTTACGGGGCATGCCACTTTAGAAAATCTATAAATAGACCCCTCATTTCTCTTGAAAGGGGATCCAAGCAAGAAGAGAAGAGGAGAAGATAAGGAAGAGAAGGAAGAAGCTCCTCCTCGACCACCGCCGGAGCCTCGCCGGACCACCGCCGGAGCCTCGCCGGACCATCGTCGGAGCCTCGCCGGACTACCGTCGGAGCCTCGCCGGACCACCGCCTGAGGCCCTCACCTTCGCCAGAGGCCCTCACCTTCGCCAGAGGCCCTCACCTTCACCAAAGGCCCTCACCAACACCTGAGGCCCTCACCTTCATCAAAGGCCATCACCTTTGCTAGAGGCCCTCACCTTTGCTAGAGGCCCTCACCTTCGCCAAAGGCCCTTATCTTTGCCAGAGGCCCTCACCTTTGCCAGAGGCCCTCACCTTCATCAGACCACCGCCGAAGGCCCTCACCTCCATCGGATCACCGCCTGACGTCGTTGCTCCGCCGAACAGCCACTTGAGACCCTGTGCTCAACCAGGACACCACCTGAGGCTCGAACTTCTACTGGGCCACTACCTGATGCCTAGAGTTCTACCAGAGTATCGCCCTACTACAACGGTCTTTCAGGTCCCGGTCTCCTGCCGACTACGGTCCTACCGACCTCCGTCGCTTACTATAGTCCTTCCGACCTCCATCAACAGACAACGGTCTTTCAGACCCCGGTCTCCTGCCGACTACGGTCCTCTCGACTTCCGTTGCCTATTATGGCCACTCCGACCTCCATCACCAGACAACGGTCACTCAAACCCCGGTCTCCTGCCGACTACGGTCCTCCCGACCTCCGTCGCCTACTATGGTCCTTCCGATCTCCATCACCAGACAACGGTCTTTCCGACCTCCATCCTATCGACTATGGTCATGCTTACAAAACAAATACATCTATTGTAACTCCCACCATGTAATACATTCTATATGATGTACATTTGTGACATCAAGCCAAGGCCTTCTCCCTAAGAAGGCCTCATTTGTAATCGACTACAAATACTAGTGGATTCATTCAAATTGGGCTAGGCCCCGTGGTTTTTCCCCCTTTTCAGGAGTTTTCCACGTAAAAACTCTGGTGTCTCTTATGAACGCTACACCCTCTCACTTATCTGATTGTGTGCTGGATCTTCGTACAATGCTAAGACGCAACAATACTGAACTAATTTTTTCTTCAACTCAATCAAAAATTAAAATCATATACTTATATTGTAGTCAACTAAACAATAAAAAATACATATTTAATATACTATATTTATTTTATCTATAGTCTTATTCCATTTATTTTTTATTCAACAGCCTCTCATCGGAAATAGGCTTATTTTTCTATAAAGTTTTTTTTTATTAGAGCGAGGAAATTCCCATGCAACCCCTTTACTCTGCCTGTGATTCCAATAACCCATCTTCTTTAATTAGTTAATCCGCTCCAGATTTCTGACTCTGCTTTCATTGTCGGCAGGGGCAGACTTCCGAGGAATATAAACAAACTGATTGGTTTGCCTGCTCCTTTTGGACTACAGTGTTTTTGTTGATGCTACTTCAGTGCCAGGTCATGCAAGAATTTTATTTGATAGCTTCTTCATGTGCTTATAGACTCAATGCATTGTACTTGACAATAGAAGCATTGTTTTTTTTTTTTTTTTTTTTTGGGAAATTTGGGGCCTAGGCCCATATATTAAGAAGTAATAAAAAGATTACAGGTAAAAAGAAACTACCCAACATAAGCAAATACAAAAACTTATGTGGGACAAAAGGAATAAGAAACCCCAACTATATTACCCAGTACAATTTAAATTTTATAAAAGAATCAAAACTGTGGTAAGGAGCACAAAAAGAAGAACTAGATGACAAGCAGCAGCTGATCGGGTTGAAGGAGAGACAAAGTTGATCGACATCACGAAAAACCAATGCCTGCAACCATAGACCAAGTAATCCCAGCTCTCATGCCATAAACTTCAGCAGTAATACAATAAAGAACAGGGAAAGCAAAAAATAGTCCAGCAGCACATCGGCAGCCGTGCCTGGACATAGAATAGTCGAAATTGTCGTGATCCACCTGGGTTCATCTCAGAAAATACACCAACCAAAGGGCCTTAAAAGAGCTCCCATGCCCGCAGAACCTGGACTCATGAATAATAGAAATAGTAAAGCAGATCATTCACTACCCTGGTTGCCCTTAGTCGCCCAAGGACCGTCCAAGGGAATGTGTGGGGAGCTTCATCATTGTCCAGGAGGGCATATCTGCTAATACTCGAGACGGCAACAAGAGCAAGAAAAGAAGTCGAGAAAACAACCTACAGTCTGTCTAGAAAGTTCATCGCATTTCTCCATTTCACAATCTTATCAAACAAAGCTCTTTTAATGCATAAAAGTAAAGAATTATAGCATTGCGAATTGTTCCCAAAAATCCTATTGATCCTCTCTTTCCATATATAATAAATCACAGAGGATAATGCCAATTTATAGAAGTTGATCACATCAGAATTCCCATTATATTTCCCTTTCAACCAATCAAACACCTGCAATATATTTGGCCTAAGCAGAAAATTATGCATCCCAGTAAATAATCTTGTCAGGATAGAGAATGAATAAGAGCATTCAAAGAATAGATGAGAAACCGTTTCGTCATAATTGTTGCAAAGACAGCATATGCTCGGGACATGAATATTCCTAATACGAAGTGCATCTGATGTTTTGAGACCCCCAGCAATAGCAAGCCAAGCATACACCGAGAATTTTATAGCATTTCTTTTGTGCCATACCATTTTATACCAGCTGCAGCCAGAAATCTCATAATAAAATTCCTCCATAAAGTTTTTAAAGTTGCATTTCACCTTATCATACCATAGCAAACAGGGGCCATCACAAGCAATATCGTTTATACCCGCAAATACTTCCCTCAAACAGGTGGGGAAAGAGTCAGGTAAAACCCAACCACACTCAAAAATGATTTTGTTAAGAGCAATATCTAGAATAAGAGTCGAAGACAAACTACCAAAATGGTCCATGAGGCTACATTTATCATATCAGTGATCCCATTTCAAGGAAATATGAGCAAAACTAGTAATTCTAAACTTAAAGCATTGTTTAGCCAGATTAGTTATAAAGCATTTGGATTTCTAGATTTTGGAGGCACCAGCCAGAGGAGGTTTCCAAGGAGAGCTATATTTATAAAACAACCAGGCAGATAAGGGAGAGGTGGAATTATACATCCTTAAAATCACTGAGCAGTTGTAAGAAAATTGCAAGGCAGAGATAGAAGAGATACCCAATCCCCCTTTGGGGAAAGGCAAGCAAACTTTATCCCAGGCAATCATATGCAATTTCTTATTAGAATTAATATCCCCAAAAAATAGAAACCTAGAACTGGTTTTCTTGAAGAATTTGTGCACAACTTTAGGCAAAATAGCTCCCCGGATCCAGTATGCAATTGTAAATTTCAGATATTGTAATATGCCCGCAAGTGAAAGAAGATTAGCTTTCCAACCACTAACTTCTTGTTAAGGCTGTCCATTAAAGGCAGATAATCTTCAATTTTGAGTCTGAGAAAAGAAAGAGGAATCCCCAAATATGTGATTTTGCTAGCAATGTTATGAATAGAAAGTGCCTGGCAGATATCATTTTGATTGTTCAGATGTTTTGGCAACATAATGGCACTCTTATCATAATTGACATGAAGACCTGAAACACTAGCAAAACCTCTAAAGATGGAAATCAACAAGTTGCAGTTCTCTAAACTGGCTTCACCAAAAATGAAGACATCGTCTGCATAAAGCAAATGGGTGAGAGAGGTATCATTAAAAGAAATCTCCTTGAATCCTCTATCCTCTAGGAGATTAGAAAAAGCATCCATGACCAGACAAAAAAGGTATGGACTCATGGGACAACCCTGCCTAAGGCCTGTCGAAGAAGGGAAAAATCCCTCAAGAGCACCATTAAGAAGGACAGAGAAGTTAACATCAAATATGCAATCTTTAACCCAGCTGACAAAACGACTAGGGAAATCTTTCTGAATAAGTCTAGCAATTAAGAAATCCCTAGAAACGGAATCAAAAGCTTTTTTGATGTCCAATTTTGCACAAAAAATTTTCTCTCTACCTCTTTTCCCCGCATGAAACAGAATATCAGAAGCAAGCAGAATATTATCGGTGGATACTCTGGATTTGAGAAATCCAGCTTGATTATCTTTAACAATGATGCTCATGACCGGTTTAAGCCTAACTGCAATAACCTTAGCAATAATTTTATACACCACATTACACAGAGCAATGGTTCTATAATTAGACATATTGACATCATTTATGTGTTTGGGGATGATAGCAAGAGCTGTGGCTTTGACTCCATTCGGCATATAACACTTGGAAAAGAAAGATTGAATAGCTCTACACACAACCGGCCCAATGATATGCCAACTTGACTTATAAAAAATAAAAATTAAATCCGTCAGGGCCTGGAGCTGAATTGGATGAGCCCATAAAAACCACAGCCTTAATTTCCTCATCCAGCACAGGGGAACTAAGAGAATGATGGTAGCAATCCGGGACAACAACACCAATGGGAAAATCCTCCACCGCCAGAATTTGGAAGAGAGAGGGATTGTATAAATCCTAGAAATACTGAATGATAGAAGAGACAACTTCAGTTCTATTGGAGGAAGGATTGCAAGAGAGAAGATTGATAACCAAATTTTTCCTGCCCATACGGCTCCTGATTTTGGCATATAGAAATTTTAGGTCGTCTCCCCACATTTAAGCCAATTAACCTTTGTCCGTTGGATAATCCATGAAGCTTGAAGGTTAGTGAAATTAGCAAGCTCTGCATTACATTTTTTGTAGGCTATATTAAGGTCTGAGTTATTGTGATCTAATAGCTATTGCTCTAGCAAAGAACTTTGATTATTATGTAAATAATCAAGGTGCCTAGTAACACTACTAGAAGAGGCCCAATTTTCCTTTTTGATACTACATTTCAATTGCCTTAGATTGTGACAAAGGTGAGATAGAGGATTGCCAGAACAAGACTTGGAGAAAACCTCTAATAACATAGACCAATACTTATCAATCTTGGTCCAATAATTTTTGAAAAGAAAACGGTGGAAAACCTAAGTGGAGCTCCCAGAATGTAAAATAACTGGATAATGATCCGAGCATGAAGGGCTTTGAATGGAGCAGAAAGAATCAGAGAAAAGATTCAACCAACCATCATTCACAAGCACTCTGTCTAGCTTAATGTGAATAGGATTGTCTAAACGCTTATTGTACCAAGTGAATTTGCAGCCAACAGAGTGAAGATCCACCAGCCCTTTTTGAAAAATCCAATCATTAAAGTCTTTCATAGCAGATTGAGTAAGAATGGTGCCTCCAAGTTTTTCAGAAGCAAATCTACAACAATTGAAATCCCCGATAATAGCCTAGGGAAAATGACTTTCAGGAGCAGCTTGAGATAGAGAGTTCCACAAATCTTTACGGTCAGTCATACTATTAGAAGCATAGACAACAGATAGCTGAAAGAGAGGTTGATTAGCAACTAAGATCAAGCCAGAAATCAATTGAGAAGTAATGACATCTGTGGACCTCCGAAGGAGCACCGCTCGCGGGGGTTCGAATGCAGAGGGTACGACCGCACTATCCCGTAGGACAAAACGATCGTAGGCCTCTACGCTCGACACGAACAGGTCGATGGGAGGGCAGATTGGATCGCGCATACGACTAACCATTGGGGATAGATGCTGTCGTCAGCACACCCCGATGGGTAGCAATATACACGACCTAGTCACGGGTTTCCCCCACCCGATACGAGAGATCGAGTGGGGTAAAGTAGATTGCGGGGCCAAGTTTCCCACGGGCGCAAGCCCCCGTGGTTAATTACATCCCGGGCCGGAGCCCGAGAAGACTCTCGATTAAGGATCATACATTATCTTTTCTAAATTGGGATTAGCACGAGGGTATAGACTAGGAAATCCTACTCAAAGGAAAGAAAGGTCTCAAAGAGGCTCGATCAAACATGCGTGGCTCATACCAGCATTCGGAGGCTCTAGGGTACTAGAGAGAAACTGGAGAAAGAAAGACAAGCAATCAATCACATGCGTGAGAGAAAGATGGAGGTGGCGTCATCCTGTGACGCAGATAAGTAGGATTTAAGGTCCCTGAAAAGAAGGAACCTACCTACTATTTAAGGCATACTACGAGACCGAATGTAGTAGCCTCGAATCCTAAATCTAGGTTGGGATTAGTGCTCTACGAAACACTAGTACCCGTGTCCTAACTAATGCAATGCAAAACCTGGACTTACCCCGGCCTGGATTGGGGGAGCCAGCTAACCACCTAATCGATTCAAAGCCATGCTGTCAAGTCAATTATGAAAGATGGGTGGATGATATAGTTCTTTGGAAATAGGACCGACATCTAGAGAGTTTCCTAAGTGGTCCTAGACTTATGTGGGTCAGATGCTCCTAGCTAATGCAATTAAATTTTAATAAAATTGATTTCTAATGCAATGCATGCTAGTTGAAATGTCAGCTCATGAATGCTATAGAACTTTAAAAACAGGCTTATATAAAAAATTTTTTTTTTGAAAAGACTGGGTCTCCCTAGGTCAGGCACTTCATCCTCATAGGCCAGATTATCCGGACTCAACCCGCAGGCAGGGAGATGTCTTATAGCAAGGAAAGAAGATGCAGTAATATGCATGCGACCCCGGACGGTTCCGGCAATTCCCTAGATTCGTTAAGTTTCTATATTATTTAAAACTTAAAATTTTAAAGATTAGTTATGAGTAGAAAAATTTTATAATCCTTAGAGAGCCTAATGAAAATCCAGGCGAAAACAAAATCGACATGCAAGAAAGAAACCTAAGAAAAGCAGGCAATTTCTACTGCACAATCAGGTAAACACATCAATATAAATCAAACTAATCAAGTAAATGTCCATAGGCCAACTGCCCTTTAATTACAACCCAGGGTATGCGGAAAAGTAAAGTGGCCGGGCACCACTGCCAACAACCCGGATTTCTAAGCCTATGACAGACGCCAACAACTTTGAGGGGGATATTGGGTCTTCAAATCTTTAGTCTTCTGGATATCTTCTCCTTGGACTTCTTGGATCTCTCCTCCTTGGACTCCTTGGAACTCTTCTTCTTGAACTCTTTGGATCTCCTCCTTGGACTCCTTGGCTCCGTCGTGGCTTGAATATCCAAACGAACAGACAATTCCCCCAGTATGGGGGTATTGCCTTTTCTCTTTGGATATCTAAAGCCATCCAGCTCGATCTTCTAAATGGAAGAAGACTCTCCCCTTAGGGATACCTTCTTCTTTTAGAATCCGAGCTGGATAAGAATATCCCGACTCAAAGGTTGTTTTCACAACTCTTAACAATTATTACATACAAATTACATTAATTGAAAGCAGTAAATCTAAGAAGCCCTGCAAGGTTATCCTAATAAAAATCATCCCAAGCAGTTTATATAAAAAAAAAAAAAAAAAGAAAGTGCTAACACCATTGACCCTGTGCCAAGCCATGCTCTTAATTTTGAGGGCTAAGCAGCTCCACCTGTGCAATTATAATTATTAATTTTAGCCCTCATTTTTATTTGGGGGGAAGCTGAGCAAGCACCTGCATAAAACATTATTAGAAATTATTATGATGCTCCCCCCTTTTTATTAGCATTGAGCATGGCCACCTGCACGGAAGAACAGTATATATATAGCGCTCCTAACCTATGGGTAAGTCTAACGCTCATCACATCACAGAGTACAGAAAAAGTAAGCAAACACACCAACAATTTCAAACAGCATGCAATGAAATCCGTGAAAGCTCCGGCACACAGCAAAAAAGTAAAACACAGCGGCCTAACCTAGGTCTAGAAGTGGTGCCCTAGCAAACAATTCTATATGTGTGTAAGGCTAGTGTGGTTTGGATAGATCCTAAGTGGGGTAATTAGTTAAAGTTATCTATAGTTTATGTTTGTTGGGAGTCTGAAGATGATATTTTAGTTGAAGTTTAAATATTAGTGAATTAGGGTCCATTTTAATTATTTTAGTTTGTTGATCAGTTTTAAGAGCTTAGGGTATTCATATTTGAAGTTTAAATTACATTAGCCAATTTTAGAAAGTTCCGGGTCCTCTTAGGTATTAAGCTAAGGGTCCAAAAAGTCAATATGGGGAAAAGGCTGAGTCAGGGTTTTCTATCACCTTAGAAAAATACTAAACCTTAATACGAGTGGTTAGACAGGTAGTAGGCTGGAATCGGAGTTTTCTAGGCCAAGTTATGAATTTTCTAAGTTTCGAGCCCTATCCTATAGACTAGGGTTGACCAAAAAGTTGACTTTCTAACCTAGGCCAATTTCTGGAAACCTAAAATTTTTAATAAATACTAGGCTCTAATTGGAGTCTAATGCAAGTGAGTTTACCTAATTTGGAGTTTTCTACAATTAGTTATGAATTTCTAAAGGTCGGGGTATTTATTGGAATTTTCTAAATTTCCTACTAAATAGCCTTTTTTATTGTTTTGCTCCAAATCAGCTCCAAACTGATTGGAATCACTCCCAAAGGTCAGGGATGACCAGAAAAAGTGTGCCCAAGTATTTGGAGAAGATTTGGGATTTTTATTAATTTTTAATGATTTATTAGGGGCAAAACGGTAAGTTCCACCTATGGTCAAATCAGGGGTCAACCTGAAGTCAAACTAGGGAGCCCTATTTATCTAAAGTCAAGGATCAGATTCTGGTCAGTTTGAGGTATCATGGGTAATTTTCTGACCTAATGTGTATTTATTGTAATTTCCGGAAGGTCTCGGGGCCTTATTTAACCAGTTAATTAGGGTTAGTTAGCTAAGGGCTTTAAAAGCTCCTAAAAATTCCTATAAAATTCAGTGATGTTTTAGGTGTCACTAAGTTTAAGTGTTGAAGTTTTCATGTCAATTCGGGATCTATCCTAGCTCCTAGAAAACTTCTAAGTTCGCTAGACGGGTCCTTAATTATTGTCCTTAGGGTGTCACTACGTTATATGGGTTTAAAGTGATGTTTTAGCTAACCCTCAGGATAATAAATGCGTGGGAGTACAAAAATGAAATAAACACACCATGTCCTTAAATCTAGGAGAGCTTAGGCTAAGTGCTCGTGGTGCAGTCCTATACATGCATTCTACGAAAATAAAAAGTCAGACACCTAAAGAACGGGTTAGTGAATGATTGGGACTCAACCATTCACTAACCCACTCCCCCATGATTTCTCTTCACATCTAGAATCCATGTCTAAAATTTCATACGATAGCGAGTCTCCCAAAGTTAGGATTTATGTATAAGTAGTTTTAAAATAGTTTCAAAATACTTATAAATATAAATATATTTTCGGAAAATAAAATAATTGAAAATAATTCAATTTATAATACATAAGTATAGGGAAACCCGCTGACCACCCTAACGAAGTCTTAAGCGATTTAAAAATATTTTGTATCCTGAAAATAATTATCATAATAATATTTAATATCGAAAATACTCGAATAATCGAATCCAAGTAATGATTGGTCAAAACAGCCAAAATCAAGGGCTGGAAATGACTTCAAAACATAAAGCTCGCTTTTCTGAAAAGAACGAGGGGTTATACGCAAAAATCCGATTTGAAATGGCGAAGATACGAATTTCCGAAGTTAAAACAGAATAAAATAATATTTTAAAATAGCCCTATTTCACTGGTTTTGAAATAACAGAAAATGTAGACATACTTTTTCTCTAAAAATAGCTTCAAAATATGCAGAATTCAGAGTACATCCAAAACAAGGTGCTGTGCGTCGACAGCGGACTTAAAACGACAAAGTTATGTAATTTCGAAGTTCAAATACGATAATTAAATATTTTTAAACATTGCTATTTTACTGTTTTGAAAGTAATTGCACACAGACCCAAAATTTTCAAATAAAATCAATTCCAGAAAATGCAGAATCTAAATACGATCGAAACAAGGGGTTGTGCGTTAAAATCGGGCTTAAAACGAAGAAGTTATGCATTTCTGAAGTTTAAGTCAATAAAGAATATTTACAAATAAACAATTATTAGAAAATAATAAAATATAATTAAAAATAATCTAAAAAAAAAAATTAATAATAATAATGATTATAAAAAAAAAACTTAAACAGCAAAATAATGACTTAAACTAATAGTAATTAATATAAATAATCATTAAATAACAATATAATAATAATTATACAAAAATAATAATTTAAATAAAATAAAATTAAGGGTTATTTTTACTGTTTTAATAATAATTAAAAATATATAAATTTTTTTATAAAAAAAAAAATTTTCCTAGTATAGAGAATGAAAAAATAACGAACAAAACAAGGTATTACACGTCAAAAACGGACGAAAAAAAAACGAAATTTTCTACGATTTTTTTTGAAGTTAAAATAGCTTTTAAAACAAATTTAATATTAAAATATTCGGTCGGCGACACGTGGCGCCTCCCGGTTGGATCCCGCGGTTTTCGGGCCAATCATTGGCGGCGGCGCAATGATTGCGCCGCCAGTCAATGATTGCGGCATCATGGCCGCAATCACGCGGCCACTTAGCCACGTCGGACACGGGGTTCGGTCCGTCCGATCGACCGTGGTCTCAATCCAACGGTCCAGATCGAGTCGGACGGTGATCCGATCCTGCCCGAATACACGCCTGGTCGGACCGAACCGAACGCGGGAAGTCCAGATCTGGACCGTCGATCACAAGATCGACGGTCTGGATCGAAGCTGGCTGGCTGGCGACCGACGTGAACCACAACCCTAAACCTATTATCGCCTCTTTCTCTCCAAATACTCGACGAAAAGCCATGAAATTTTAAACACACACGTATTAGAGATGAAGAGCATTCATGGGGGATAATTTATTTGGATTAATATGCACTAATAAGGATGCTAATTAACCCTAAGTGTTTCTAACTAGGGTTTGCGATATACCTCAATCCACACGGTGGATTCGGGCGATCTTGGGCTCGTTGGACTCGTGGAACTTGCAGGAACAATCTTCCTCCTGGGCTCGAACTCCGAAGCTGCCTCGATCGACGGGAAATCGCCTTGGAACGGCTTCTTGTTCGGGTTCGCCGGATTTCCTGCCGGCGGCGGCTTTGACCGGTCGGGATCGACGTGGGGAAGGGAGAGGAAACCTAGGGGAGCTCTCACACCAAATATATCCGGCTGAGAGAGTCTAGGTCGGGAGCAAAAAGCAAAAAGTCCCTCTAAACCTAATTTTTCACCTATTTAAACTCCTAAACAACCAAGGGACGGCTAGGATCTAATCTAGATGGATTTAGGAGGGAAAATAAGTTTCAAACCACGGGCCTTTTAATTCCAAAACGTTTGGAGGCTTTAAATCCCCTTAATGACCTCTTAATTTCAATTAAATAGGAGATTTTGACCCAATTAAGACTCGATTTGACCAGGTCAAAGCTTGACTTGGTCAAATCAGTCAAGCCAATTAAAGGGGATGGGATCGAGCCATGAAACCCATTAAATTAATTTAAAATTAACTCTAGGCTTAAAGGGCCCAAATCGGTCAACCATGGTTGACTTGGTCAAACGGGTTGACCCAGGGTCCAAGCTCGAGCTCGACAGACTCGACTCGACCCCCCGAACCCAATGGGGGGGTCCACAGGGTCTGACTCGATCAATTTGACCAAGTCAACTCTTTAGGCCCGGGTCTAGGCAAAATCGAGGTCAACAACATCAGGATTGAAAGACAGTTTAGAAGCATTCCACTTCACCCATATCCTTCCCGAAGCGGAAAGAGCAAAATTGTTGCAGCTGGCCTCATTCGAGAAAAGGGAATGAGCATTTTCAAAAAATGGGTCATCAAGAGAATGAAGATGAATCCTGTTCTCCAATATACAGACTAAGTCGAGCTTAAAAGACTCAATGAGATGCTTACAGCATAAAACTTTATTAGGGCGATTAAATCCCCTAATATTCCACGCAACCATAGGTGGAAAATACATCAAGAATTCTGCTTTGATTGGGGCTTTTTACCTTGCTTCCCCCTTGCAGTTTTTTTAGACATGGTGTAGTTGTGATTCTGATTGGATTTATCAGCAATTTTAAGTTTTTCTCCTTTTCAACAACTCCAACAATCAAATCAGCATTCTCAATAGCATCACCAGAAAGAACCGCATGTTCCCTGCCATCTCCTTCTAAGTTTAAAACGTCAAACTTGTTAGGAGAAACAAAGTCCTTTCCTAAAGACGTGGACTGAGATTGAAGATTAGTGGAGGAAGATGAAGTAGTAGCATTGGGGGAATTTAAGTTAGGGATACCCAAATTAAAAGAGATACCAGTGTCAAGATTTTCGCTCCTAGGTGGCTCCAAAACAATATCATCAGACTGAGAGAGCGTTTTGTTAGGGGAAGGAGAATGCGGCTAGTATTGAAGAGGTTGACCTATGACAATAGATTGAATGTCTTGAATTTTAGAAGTGACTTGAGGATTGCCTACAGCAGAGTCCTGATGGTTGATATTAGAAACTGGCAACTTCGAAACAAATTTAGTTTTAGAGTGAGGCCGAGACCATGGCCTACGGCTAGCACTCCGACCCCTATTATTTTGAACCTCCTTTCCTATTTCCTTGCCTTGGTCATTATAAGCTATCTCTGGATTTTTCGGACATGAAGCAGAGAAATGCATTAAAGACTTACAGTGCTGATAAGGAAATGGGCGCCACTCATATTGCACTCTCAAGCCTACCACTTCCCCATCCAGCGAAACTTGAATCTCCTCCGGGTAGGTAGCGTTGCAATCTACCAGAACACATATTCGGGCAAAAGTTAATCTGGTTTTCTGCTCCGTCAAGCTATCAGCGGCTACCGGAACTCCAATTTTGCTAGCTATCCTGGAAATCCCCTCATAATTCCAGCATGCAAGTGGAAGGTCGTGGATCTTCACCCAGATTAGCACCGTCGCAAAATCTTCCCTTTTAGGTATGAATTTGGGGTGCCACTTTTGGAGCACAAAGGGTTTCCCCAAAATGAACCAAACTCCTCTCGTCCAGACCGATTCAAAATCTTCTGCACAAGAGAACCGGAAGAGAAAAAATCCGTCATTTAGGGACAATAGCTGAACAGAACCTTTCAAGCTCCACGTCTTATTGACGGCCATCAGCAAGGCTTCATAATAGGGGCGCCTCCCTATGGAGTAACCTACCAGACAAAGCTTCCAGTCTTCACCTCCATTGGACAGCTTGTCCCGAGAGAATGGAATGATGTCCAGTTCAGAAGGGAAATGGGAAAACCTGAAGGAGTTTGTAGAAGTTTTTGCCGGCTCAAAAACTTTATTCTAGCTCATGGCGATCTCACTAACCTGACCAGCAGGAGACTTGACAAGGGGAGGGAACTCCGAAGCAGGAAGAGCTGCGTCCATGTTAAGTTGAAAAGAAGTTCCCTCCGGCAACGCCGGAGGGAAGGATGAGTAAGAGAAGACAGCAGGAGGCGGGGGCGGGAGGAAAAGCTTTTGTTTATACATATATGTCTTGCAAAAGCTTTTGGATAAGCTAATAAATAATCCCATCCATGACATGTTGCAAAATGTCAGCTCTCACTTGCCCTGACTGGTTCTCCCTTCCAGTGTCAGCAAATACAAACTTTTTGCTATGAAGAGTACAGCGTCAAACATTTATTCCACTCTTTTTTTTCTATTATATTCTATTAGTAGTCAAATTATCATTTAAATCTAATAAAGAAAAGTTATTTTAATATTTGCTAACCAAGTCTTTCTAGGTCTACATTTAACCTTTATTAACATTAATATAAATCTGATATATTTACTCTCTCAACTGGGTCATTGGAAGGCTGTTGTTTTATGTGACCAAATCTTCTAAGGTGATTCTCTCTAATCTTATCCTCCATTAGAGCTACTACAACATTTTCATCTATATGCTTGTTTCGTATCCTGTCTCTACGAGTAAAGTCACTCATGCACCTTAATCTTATCTTTGAACGATAGCGATCTTATTTTATGATTCTTTCTCCTATGTAACATCTTATTCTGTGTCTAATTTTTTTATGAGTTTTTTGTGCAAAAAATATGATGAAGAAATCAAAAACGAATAGTCATTCAAGAAATTTTATATGCAAATAATAATTTGAAGAAAATTTTATATATTTTTATTAGAGATTTACATATCAAGGGGCATCTAAATTTTACAGAATGGTCTATAAATTTTCTAGCTCAACAAATGATAATGTTTTAATGTGTTAAATTCATGTAGTGTATGATTATACTTTCTACTTTTATAAAAAATTGCGTAAATTTTTTATAATTGGATTGAAATGCAAAAAATTTAATGAAGAGAAAAAAGGTTATAGATCTAGTAGAGGCCTTCCTGGCTGCTTTAGATCTAGTAGACTTACTAGTAGCAATTGTAACTTTAAAACTAGATTGATCTGCAACAAAAATATCAGAGGAAGGAAACCCTGTAAAGAAATATTCGCATACTTGGAGAGATCACTATTGAAAGAATCCAACACCTAAAACTTATTATGAGAATCAGAAATATCAACAGAAGATTTCATAATAAAAAAAAACCTTAGAATCATCAGAATTATTATTTAAATTGAGATTTGAAGCAATCTCTTCTTCAGAAGGAAATTTTAAATTAGGCAATGTCTTGTTTGAGGAGACCACCAAAATTTCAAAATTATCAACAACCTTTAAATTTTCTGAATCAATAATCAAATTCTTTGAAGAACTACTAACAACTTTAGATGAATAAGCATTAGCATTCATATCAGCAATAGATGCCTTGTTAGAAACTAATAAAGAATCAGAAAATAATGAAGGATCAGATAAGCTTTGATCCATCTTTTGAACCAAAAAATTCTGAGGATTTTTGAAAGAAGAATGTCTTATAGAATGTGAAGCAAAATTTCAAACCTTTATGTTTTTACTTCTTCCCCTAATAGTTTTATGCGGCTTTCACTATCCTCCTGCGGTTGGGAAGCGCACAATGTTGAGGGATAAATAATAGATTCACAACCTTTACAAGGAGTGGGCTTTCAATCATAAAAAACTTTAAGAGTAAAAATGTTTCAAGTAATTGAAAAATTAACTTCATCAGGAAGACTAGAATCCTTAGAAACTAAAATACAAACCCTCACAAACGTGAGCCTAGTTTGCTTTGTTGTTAAAGAATTAACACAATCAGAACTCCAATCAGACATGCAATTTTAGAAATGCCTTTCAGCGTCCAGCAAACTAAAGGCAGATCATGAAATTTGACCCATAAATGAATGGACCTAAACTCTTCGTGTTTAGGAAGAAAAAGAGGCGATCATTTCTGGATAATAAATGGTTTCCCAAAGAAAAACTAAGGGCCACCCAACCAAACAAGATCGTAATCTTCCGAGCAAAAAAACTTCATCAGAAAATAAAAACCCACATTCAAAGCAAGCAGAGTAAAACCACATTTCAATTTTCAAACCTTTTGCATAATAGATTTTAAAACTTCAAAGTAAGGCCTCTTATCTAACAAGTAACCTACAAGCGTTAGGTCCATTTTTTAGATGCAACAGAGGCATCACTTTCATAGAAAGAAGCAATATTATCAGAGAAAGGCACAAAATAAACAAAAAAAAAAGGTTTAGATGAAGATTGACGAGATGTCAATAAACCATTCCAAGCTTTCATTCTCGATGGGGAAAAACCCAAAACCGGACAAGGATGCAAATCTGATTTTAGACGATGAAAAAAAAAATTCATGAAACAACATAAGAAAAACAAAATAGCTCTACTCTTTTTTTTTTAACAAAATAGTTATACTCAAACAACAAAATCCCTAAAGAATCCACCAAAAAGATAGAAGAAAAGCAAAACCAAGCGAAGAACAGCGTAGGGCAACCAAGAAACCCTCCCAATGTTTCTCCACATAGGGGAATTCTTGACACTATACAAGCTTAATGTATTAAGATCATATGCTATGATATCTCATTAGTTCTTAAGCCTTAAATCTTTTGCAATTATTTTTTTCTAAGGTCTCATCTATATCACTAAGCATCCTTATTATCGATTTTTTTTTTTTTAAAAATCTTTTTTACTCTGCTTCGTTTAAATCGACACGTGGTTGGTCTGCCTCTCCAATCGGCCTATGTCACGCGTCCCCGTCACCCTAACCAACCCCACCTCCACGTGGCGGTTTCACCGGTTCCCATGTCCACCTCCTTTCGTTGACCTCCCTCTATACACTATATATACCCCCCACGACGGAAAGTCCGACTCAAAACGCCATAGAAAGGATTCCACTATCGGCCTCTCGCTAATAAGTTTTCTCTCCTTCTCCTCTTCATCGGACCTCCGCCGGATCTAGAATCAGCAGAATCGGCCAAGATCCCGAAGAAATCGAGCAATGGAGTGCTGGGATCGGATGATTTTCCCTTTGAAACGCGTTTGGATCGGCATCGCTGCTCGCATCGGCTTACAGAAGAACGGTAAGTGATAAGAATAAAATCTCGAATCGAAGGATTTATTAGGGTTTTGGAATTGCTGTGATTGTGGATTATGGAGGGCGGGTTTATCTTGATGCGATTTTTTTTAATGGGGTTTTTAGGGCCGAGGAAGCTGAGGCAGGAGGTGCGGACCTGCGAATACGAGGATGTTCACGTGATGTGGGAGATGTTGCGGAGAACTGATAGAGAGATCGCCCGATGTCCGCCATTGAGCCGCCGGCGGGATCTGAAGCGTCGCCGCTTGGCCGTATTGGATTGGGTGCCTTACAATCTCTGCGCCAGATTTTGATCATTTTCTCGGGAATCCGGCCGATGCCGACGAGGACGAATGATTTCGTCATGGATCGTTTCCTCTGCTTCTGTTCTCTTATCTCCTTCTTCTGTCTCTACACGAAGTTGAGGGACTTCTGTAATTTAGTGAAATCGCTTTAAAAAAAAAAAACAAAAAGATTTCGTGCGATCACGATCGGCAGAGAACACATAATTCAGATATGTTCTGGATGTCTTTCTTTCTTTTCTTTTCTTTTTTTCTGTTCTGTTGGCGATTTGGATCGTCTCGTGAGCTCGATCGGAGATTCAATCATGTCCTTTGCCCTTCATGTCATGATCTGTTCGTGATCAAATAATAAAAAATAAGAAGACAGGTGAAGGTCGATCTCCTGTCAGCGAGTTATTCAAATGGTTGACAAAGCTATGGTACTTCATTTTCGCTCCTGGAAACTCAATCCATTAATAATTTAGCGTCTTTGATGAGAACAGTTCAAAGAATTTCCTAGTGTGTCAATATTTGGCACAACACGAATCCGAATCCGATCAGGTTCGTGTTAGGGATTTCGTCCCGTTTGTAAATTGGGTCGAATTTAGGTTGACCCGAAAACCCGAAATAAACCCAGTTTAATCCGTCTTTAATTGATATTGGAGGGTTTTAAAAGATTGTTATGAAATAAGTAAATGTTATTTCCAAAAAAATATAAATTATGTTGCCCAAACTAAATTAAGTTTGGTTTATTTTAAATCGATTAAAGTAAATCTTAACTTAATTCGATTTAAGTTTAAATAAATCGAATTAAAGAAAAAATTATTATTAAAACATACTTGAAGCGGGTCAGGTTCGGGTTGACTCGGACCCAAAACAGTTCGTGTTCGGGTCGAATAGTGCCAGACCAGTTCTAGGTTGGACCCGAACTCGATCCGTGACCCGATTTTGATAGCCCTAGAATTTCCATTTTTGTTAGCAGAGAACTCCTTTGCTGGTCATTTAATTATATTTAGTAAATATATTAATATTAATTTTTAAGTTTCATAATTTTTTAAATGATTTTTTTTGGTCAAATTGAATTTAATAACAATCAATATTTAAGAAAATGATTTTTAAATAATTTATTTTTTAAATATAGTGGAAAATGTCAGTTATAATTAAGCATCTAATCAGTTGGAAATCAAATTTCATATCAGATTTAGTGGGTTCTTAATTGAAAAAGTTATTTTTGTGGGAATATCATAATGAAATTCGGTCAAAAAAGTTTTAAAAAGCTTGAATATAGTTTGAAATGAATGGATTGATTATTTATGATTATTTCAATATAAATAAAATAGTTTAGAAAAAAAATTCTAAAGAAAATTATGTAAAATATTTTGATGTATTGATTTTTTTTTTTAATATATATATATTTTTTTTGAGAATCATAAAGCATTTATCTTTAAAATCTAAATGTTATGGGTTGAAATTATTTTTTATATTTATTCTCTATTTATAATAAACATTTAAATGGGCCTCATGAAGAAATGCATTTCAAAATAGAAATATTTATAAGATCTATTTAATATACTATTTTAAGCTCGATTTAAGTAAGATTTAGTTTAAATTATGTGGTTAGCCTCTTCTTTGAACTCGATTAATGTTTAGTTACTGCATCATCTTGGTAGTTGACTTATTATCTTCATCATCAACTTCTTCGAGCGTTGTGGTCAACTGCTATCTCTTCGCTTCACCGATGACTCTTTCGGCATCTTTGCCAACAACTTCTCCATTGTCTTAACACATCATGTTTGATGCCTTGGTTGACTACCTTTATTAAGGTTAATTGATGTGATGTATTAGCCTTAGTTGATGACTATACCCCATCTCCCCATATTCTTTTGTTCACTCTTGCTTTGCCAATATCTTAACAAGTAGTCAAAGGAAATGATTTTAGTTATTGACCATCATTTGTGGCTGACTTTAGGTCAAATGATCTTTAGTCAACTTGTTGGTGATTTTTATGCTTCTAGTGGAGATAAAAGAGTTAGTGGACAAGAATCTTCTTAAAGGATGAATTTTCTCCCATGAGCCTAATGAGATGACTATGGTTTTGATAATTATAAATATTATTGGTTGTATTAGCTAATGAATTTATGTCTATGGGTCTTCTTTTATTTTAATTAGCATTTCAGATAAATTAGAAAAAAAAAGATCACGTGATGTTGAACACATTAGAGGGGAATCATAAAA
The DNA here is from genome assembly GCA_019514585.1 of Dendrobium officinale. NCBI lineage: Eukaryota > Viridiplantae > Streptophyta > Magnoliopsida > Asparagales > Orchidaceae > Dendrobium > Dendrobium officinale. The sequence goes on along the minus strand of CM033693.1, from coordinate 2,760,225 downwards.
CCATAATTAATTAATCAATGACTACACACACGCACACACTCGCTCGTGTAAACACACACACATGCACTTTAGATCATAGTCAAGGAGGTCAGGATTTAAAGGCTTTCAATTAGAAAAGAAGTGTAAATGTTTCTTTTATTGGGAGTAGAAAAAGAGAGTGCTAGTGGAATTCTTAAGGAAAGGATTTAGAAAGTGGACGTATGTTAAGCTAATTGAACCACTATAAATTGTTTTTACTTTTTGCTTGTACCTTTTTGTTATATGCTAAGTTATAAAATCATTGTTGGAGTTCTTTGAAAAGTATTTTGACATATGATAATTTACCTTTCTTTTAGCCTTATTCAAAAAAATATTATCATTGTTGTGTAACAAAACATTCATGATGGAAGAGAGATAGAGAGTTTAAAATCTTAGTTTTGTACAAAGATAAAAAAAAAAATAGATAAAGTGAGAGGAGTTTAAAAATCATAGGAGACATCAAATCATTTTATGTGAATAACCCTAAAAAAGAAAAATATCATAGGATCTGGCCAAGTTAAAATAATTTTACTAGTATTTATAATTTATTACAAGCGAAGCGCTTCCTAGGGATAAGGTATTGATATAATGTGAAGACCATAGTTGGAAGAGACCTTTGTTAAGAATCTAGCATAAACCTAAGTGTTAGAATCAGGAGTTAGAGTTGATGTTGGTGGCGTAACTAACCATTGGTCATAGAGGTTCAAAGGATGTTCAGTCCAGCAGAGGTCTAATAGTGTCTATTTGGGGAGGTTGAGGCACAATTACCCGGCAAGAGGTTTGACAATGTTAGGTGGATGGCAAGGACTCATTGATGGTGGTGCTTGAGTGGAGCTCCAAAATTATTTAAGCCTTATAGCTCTGTTGAATCTCTAGCCCGTCCACCTCTTTATGTGAAGGGTGGGGGCCTATTTATAGATTTTGAGAGTGTCATACCCCATAAACATAGAGAAAATTTGGAGCAAATTCACAATACTCCATTGCACAACATGTATTAAATCCCACAATCATAAATTATTTCTTCAGCAATTGAGTGTCTTAATAATGTCAAAATTAAGTGATCTCAGACTTACTGGATTTGCCTCATCGAGCTACTCGATTTAACTATAAGCATGCTAAATTTTTAGATCATTTTGTTGTTAAATTAATGTCTTGAAGTTTATAATTGGCTTTGGGACCTTAATTTGGGCTCATTCTGGCTCGAATTTGACCATTTTCAATGTTGGGTTCATCTCATCGAGAAGCTTAGTTTGAGAATAAGTTTGATAAAATTAGAGTTTGAATGGTCCTGTATTTATTTTTGAAAATTTTAATTCAAAATGCATCAAGATTAATGCTTGATCAAGTCAATTGTTTGTGAGCCATCAATCATTATTCTTGCTCTATTATTTTATTACTTCTATGAAAAAGTTTTTAATTATTCCTAAGAAAATTAATATTGTTTTCAATATTTTAAATAGGAGAAAATTGTTTTTTTTAAGGCTTCCACACATTAAAATTTTTTAAAAGATACACCAATTCACCCACATCTTGGGATTGTCATATACTTTCAATAACCTTTACATCAAATATAATAATTTAATGGTTTTAATGCTAACATTGAAGCTTGACAATATCAATGTTTAAACTCAACATCAAGTTCTTTTGAGAAAACCTAATAGATAATCATATTTATGCCAGTTCAAAGTAAAAATATACATAAGATTACATAAACATGTAAATCACTAACCAATGCAATTATGGAAAAATTTATTAAAGATTTTTCTACTCAAACTTCACTTTATTCTCCTTCCTACTTTGTCCCCAACTACTACAAGAGCGATTCTCTATCTCTTCATTCTACTCCTCCCTATTCTACTGCTTTCTCTCATTTTTCTAATATCACAAAAACCTCTTATTTAAATTGATTAATCGATCTTATTTTTCCTCTAATCCTATATCTCACACTCAAAATCTATCAACTCCTCCCTCCTTACCTCCTCTCATAGAATGGAGAATCCTCCCATCTTAAGACTAAACCACATACACATGCTTTTTCCCCTAATATAGTCTTAGTTCCTGCCAGAAGGTTGCCTCTTCATTGAAATAACTCTTACCATCATAAAACTCCATATCATGTAACTTTGAACCCTCATATGTTGAAAACACTAAAGAAGAAATTTCATTTTTATAGTAGGAAGCAATTTTTGGATCCAAAGGTTGAGATCTTTGTTGGTTGATCATGTTCTAGGCAAAAGGCCATTCTACGAATCATTTATTTCATCTTTAAAGGGATTATGGAAACTTAAAGGTACCCTTAAAATCTTGGTATTACTTGATGATTGTTTTTATTCTTTTACTGAGAATATTTTAACATGGCCTAGTTTTGCAACTTGTGGTTCATTGATGGAAAACAATTCATTCTCAAGAGATGGACTTGGAACCCTAAACTAGGTATGATTTTGATGAAATATCTCTTTGGGTGAAATTTCTAAACTTATGCCTTTATTTTTTGAACTTGAAGGGCAATTTTAAGGTGGTAAGTCATATTTGTATTCTTCTCTCTATTCATAATTTGGTGGCCACCCAAAGATAAACAAACTTTTGTCAAGATATGTGAGTTTATTAGTCCTACTTTTATATTACAATCTTCCATACCATGAAATATTAATGGCACAAATTTTATGTGAGTATAATATGAATGGAAGCCTTCAGCTTGTTGCTCATAAAATTCCTTATTTTATGATGCACAACCCTATCCCAAAATGATCTAGGATACAAATAACCCATATACATACACCAATCTCCTTAAAGTGGGATATAAGAGTTGACATCCAAGTAAGAAGCCTTTTATATTCTTTTTCTAATGAGAAACCCATCCCACTCACTCCTAAGACAAATAGTAATTTACAATCCACAAAATAAAAGAGCTTTTCAATGTAAACCTCCCAAATGTCTTACAAACTCCTCTAACTATTGAAGAAAATTCTACCTTAAATGCATATTTAGATTGTCTAAATGTATATTTTACCACTAATATTTTAATTATCATGGACCTCAACTTAATACCTAATCTAGTCTCAAAATCACCACAAGATACTCCTAACATCCATTAATATTATGATAATCTAGATATTAGCAAACAAAGGGCTTATGTCCATATATATGAAAATGGAACCACCCAAAAACCAAAAAGGTCACACTTGACACTAACCTTCTAGAATTTTACTTAGAGGATCAATTGTATCCATGAATGTAAGAAGTTCCTAAATTTTCATGACACTTTCCTCATCCCTCTCTTGAAAACTAAGCTCTTTATTGATCTGGGATTCACTTCATAGGCAATAAAAGATGCCAGGTATATGGTCAACTAATACTTCTATCCCTTTATTACATGCTTCATCCACTTTACCACTCATGACTACACCACCACCTCACCATTGGTTTTCCAATCACATGTCTCTTCTTGTGTGGGATTCAAACTCAAATAGATTCAACATGAAGGCATGCAATGGGTGTAGCACCCCTCAATTATCTATGACTATTTTCATGACCCTAAAGCATGATCATTTGCTTAACCCAAAATGTTAACACATTTGATGATAAAGATGATAATTGATGTATTTAATATTTGTGGTGGAGATTGGAAATAACTAATTTCTTAACTTCTTTTGTGAGTGCATTTAAGATTTTCTAGTTAAATTTGAAACTTTAATTTTGGGAATTAATTTTTTTAGTGTTAAATTATATTTAAATAAGTACATAATAATTATTTTATGATTTTTTTCTTTCTGTGTAGATAAGATTTTGACTGAGAAAAAAAAACCATTACCAAGCTTCTCATCGAATTCTAATCATAAAACTTATATGATTGCTGCTAGTTTTCTTAGTATGAAATATATAATAATTGAAATAAATAAGAATAATCCAAGAGCTATTAGTATTATCAATAATGTGACATACTAAGTTATATAATTTGATTCTATCAAAGTGAGAACAGTCTGAATAGACAACATATAACTAAAAAATTATAGAGTTATAACATTTGATATAGTTGTAAATAATTTGACCCTTCAAGAAAAATGGTAAAAAGAATACCACAGATAAGTTTACTTTTTCTAAATTCACCCAATGGAGGAGATAAGAAAGTTATGACAACTCTCTTTAGAGGTGAAAATTTGATGGGTATCGACAAATAAAGGGTCATTTAGGAGAGAAGGGTTGATTTTGGCTTCAAGCTTTAGAAGGGACTTATGTTATCAGATGATATAACATCCCTATAATGGAGGATTCTATCCAATCCATGGAGCCCATAAATACTTTATGAGGATTGTAATGGGAAGAAGATGATGGAACTTATTTTTGGGTTGGAGGTTGGGTTTTCCCTATTTACTATCTATAGCATAAAAAAATAAAGAAATGTGAGGAAAAAGTATTGGTTGTTGAATCTTTGGATAAGGCAAAAACCTTATCATGGGCAAGATCCAGGGGAGCTTCGTAATTTAAGATAATGGGGGTTATGAGAAGAACTGATGCAGGAGTCTGATTTTTTTTTTAAATTTAAACAGTTTACTACATAACCATAATGTAAGAATTGAGATTCAGATTTTTAGTAGGAGGAGGTTAACAAATAGTTTCCTCTTGGATCTATAATATATTTTTCTTCTACAACCACCATTAGGAGATAGGATGGGTTGTCATAGAAGGTATCTTGGGGTGGTATGGGGAGGAATGACTAAAAGATTAAGTATTATGAGCAAAGACTTAGCATCCTGTCATTTAAAATCTTGAGGACTTGGGTTGGGTCTTTCCATAGAGGCTTATAAATACCATTTATAAAGTGGAAGGAATTTTAAACTTTGAATGCAAACCCTAAAAAAGGTGGGCTAAGATTTGCCACCATCCAGATCATTGATAGAAAATGGGATTGCCCACCTTGCTAGCAATTTTAAAGCTCCCTTGGGGGTTTCCAACAATAGATTTGAATATCATGAATATTTATCGAGAGAGGAATATAGGAGAATTTATATCTCAAATTGTTCTTGCTAAGCTCAAGTTAACCCAAATGGCTAAAAGTGATCAACATCATAAATCAATTAGATTAGACCAAACCAATTAGTGGCTACATGTGGGCTCATTTTATATTTGAAAAGCCTTAATGTGTATATGATGTAATTAAAGAGATAATTAGCATAATTCTTTTTTTCTGTCAAGATATTATCAAGCCATATCATGTCATTCCTTTATATATATATATATATATATATATAACACTGCTTCTACTTTCACCTATAAATAGAAGGTCAAAGGATAATCTTAATGACACACAACAACATACTAATCATGAGCTCCCTATTTTTAAGCAATGAAACACGAAAAAGTTTTCTTCTTCACTCATATCTTTTTTCTTCTTCTTCTCTCTCCCCTCTCTATTTTATTTTATTTGTATAAAAATGTGTCAAAACATGTGCATAAGTACTTATGATTTTAAACTCAATAATCCAAAAATTAAAAAAAAAAAAAAAAAAAAAAATATTCATTATAAAATAAGCTCAAGGTATCTCAAAATATCCTCTTATTTATTTCCTAAAAGGAACTCTCTTTTACTTAAAAATTTTGGTTGAACATTTAACTAAGTCTTCAGTTGAAAGTTGAAACAACTTTCTTATTACTTATTAAAACAACTTCATAGTACAAACATTAAAATTTTATACTAACAAAATGGCTTCAAGCAATAAGAAAACCATCTAAACCATAAGAAAAAATTATACATCAATATTTTTGTAATTTTTTTATTTAATATAAATCATAAAAGCATCTATTTAAACAAAATACATAAAAATTTAGTAAATTAAAAAAAAAATCTATTTAAAGTGTATCTTTGTTATTTTAGCAAAAACACTAATTACTTTGACATATATGTCTCACCTTCATCAGCACACAAAAAACAAGCCAGCTTTTATAATAATTTTAATTTTTTCACCCAAAAAATTCAAAATACTTGAGTATTTCAGTTTTGATAAAAATAGTCTTGCTTTAAAATAATTAAATAGCTAAATATTAGCCTTCATAGTAAAATGTGGAGGCTCATGTCACATCATTTCTATATAATCTAATCACCTTGATAATTATATTTTGTGAAACTATTCATCCATACTATTTCCTCTTGTTTTTATTTTAATTCTTATGCTTCATTTGAGTGCACCTTTTGACCACTATTTTTTTACTATCAAAAAAATTTTGTACTGAAAAACTATTACATAAAATTATGAGAAAGCTATCTCAAACGAAAATGGCTTTTTAATTACTTAAAACAGCTTTCGAGTACAAAACTAGAAAGTTGTTTTAAAAAAGCAATAACAAAGCCATCCAAAACCAAACTTTAGTCTTCAAATCAATTTGACAGAGTAATTCAATAGTTCAACATACCATTCGAAAGCAATACTACTGAAATTTCGCCCGTCTTTCAAGCCCTATTGATCCAAATAATATAAATATATTGGGCATACCCAAAAAAAAAAAACTTTCTTTTTTTGGTTAAAAAGCTTCATTTCATTTAGTAGATAATGGCAATTCCATCACAGCAATGGGATGCATCCAAAGAGTCAAATCAAACAAAGCCTTAACTAAAAAACATATCCAAATTAAAAATAGTTGCAGAGCACCTTCCACAGTGAACATGGCTTCTTCATTTGTAGCAATGCAATGCAGCTAGTTCTTGAGATGAGGGAAGCACTGGTAGACATCTCCTTTAGGGTGCTTTGCTTCAGCATGTTCCCTGCATTTTGATTCTGATGTGGTGCACATAAATGTTTGCATGCACACCTTGCACTGTATTGGCAAATTCAACAGCACTTCAGACAAAAGAGAATTACTATGACTTTGTTTGGGAGGACTTTCTTACTGCTTCTTAAAATAGTTTTGAAGTACAAAAATTAAAATTTTTGTACTAAAAAATTACTTTAAAAAGAGGTAAGAAAGCTATCCCAAATGAAGCCGGTAAAGAAATTTGATATAAGAACTTAGCAACTTCTAAGAATGTCAACTAAGCTATTGGCACATACTACGGTACTCAATAGACCTGCAGAAAATGACATTTTAAAATATAATAGAAGTACTCTATTTCTTTTTAGAAAAGATTGAATGTCAGGGCAGAGATTTGATATAAGAAGCATTTGATTACATAAACCTAGTGACTTCCTGAGAATTTTATCAACAAAACTACTAGGCATACACTCTAATAAAAGTATTCTAAGAACTTCTTAACATATAATAACAGACCTTCACATAATGACATTTACCATCTGATAGAAGTACTCAATTTCGTTGAGAAAGTTTCAATGCTGAAGCAAAAATTTGTTGTAAAAAGCATTCGATCACTAAAGTTTAGTTTGAGACGATTTTTTTATTACTTTTTAAAGAAACTTTTTTAGTACAAAAATTTTAATTTTTATACTGAAAAACTGCTTTAAGAAGCAATAAAAAAGCTGTCCCATACGAAGCCTAAGAATCTTATCAACTAAGCTACTTGCACCAACTGTAATAGAAGTACTCTAAGAATTTCAAACATATAACAGCAAAACTTCACAGAATGACATTTAACATATAATAGAAGTACTCAATTTTTTAGGGAAAACTTGAAATGCCAAAGCAGAAATTTGATATAAGAAGAATTCGATCACAAAACCCTTGCAACTGATAAAAATTTTACCGACTTAGCTAGTTGGCACCCATTATAAAATAAGTACTCGAGATATCACCAGTGCAAAAGCGCACGTGATACACGACCTAGGTTACATTGCAACTCATGGATTTAAAGTACTTCAGATATCAAAGGGCAGCAAGTGCAGCCCAGAAGGTACCCTGAATCCCTAATAGAAAAGACCATAGAAACGTAGGATATTGTAAATTTGTAACGTTAGGACTGGCTACTACTTTATCCCAAGCCAACTTAATTTCATAAGCCTTATATGATAAGCATCTCTCAGTTTGCGTTCTTCCATTATCCTATTTCATTGTGCCAAAAGCCCCAAGAAAGTGGGCATTATTTCAATAAGATTTATAGGCTCATTAAAAAAAAGGATAATATAATCATAAATACTGGCTTTACTTTGAATTTATGTAATAATAGGAAAAGTTACTCGATCAAAACTCAAAAGGCACAACGGAAAGATTAGCCTGGTCCACAAAGGAGAGGAGTTCTACTCTTCATTTTAGCATAAAAAAATAATCCATGCAAATTAATTATATTGATGCATAAAAGCAATTTCACACATCCATCCTCATCTCACACGCATGTATTGCTAATATAAAGCATTTTTTTTGTTCAACATTTTGATTCTCATCCCAAACAAATCTTTTCTTCTAAACTCAGTCAATTTATTAGATAAGTTAGCGTCATAAATCAAAAGGAAAAACATTATAATATAAAGGATCGAATGGATGGTTGCAGATGACCATCAGTATGGCACTCAGTAAAGAATTATCAATGGATGTTTGCACCATTTGCCAAACTTTATTAAATTTTTGTTCTGCTCTCCGTGGCAACCAAAACTGGCTGGCAGCTTCATCAACTGGATATCAGGAGAGCCTTTCATAATAGAGATTATTTAAAAAAAAAAAAAATCTACATAGATCTTCCACTAAGTTTCATGAGTGCTAACACAACAAATAAAATGTGCAAATTAAAAAAAGGTTATTTTTATTCTCCAAAAATCTCCCAAGAACTTGGTTTGAACGTTGAACAATTCACTAAATATGTTTATCAACAAGGATAAAAGCAAGCACATGCTGACCATAGTTTATTCTACAAACATGATAGAGATAAGTCAACTACACTAACTGTACATGTGGATGGCAATACCTAATTTAAAAAAAAAAATCTGAAATCATTAGAAAAGGGGTTGGCAATGGTGCTAGAAATAAGGGAACTATGGCTTTTAAACATTTTCTGGGTATGGAAGTTGCTACTTGCTATAAATAGATTTGGGATCATTATTTCTCACAAAAAATAAATTCTTAACCTTCTGAAGAAAAGAAATCTTCATGGGTGTGAAATAGGAATACTCCATCAAATCCTAGTGTTAAATTAAGTGATCAAAGCTCAAGTACTCATATTGATAAAGGTAGAGATCAATGTTTGGTTGGAAAATTTATCTACGAGGCTCACACAAAGCATGATACTGCTTTTGTTGTCCGCAAGGTTAATCATTTCAGGCGTACTCTCCACAAGGAACATCACGCATCATGAAATACTTGATAAGGAAACCAAGGACATTTTCATTCTTCAATAAATGAGAGGCACGAGAAATCAAAGCATATATTGATGCTAACTGAGTTGGTTATATGGTTAACAGAAGATCCACATAAGGGTATTGTGTTACGAGGCAACTCAGACTAGCCCAAGTGGGGCCGGTTCAAACATACAGGAGGCGGGCTAAACCGCCTCTTTTACACCCCACCGCCTAAGCTAGTGGGGCCCCCTTCTTTGGGAAGCAATTAGAGAAAGAGAGAGAGAGGGCAATTTGAATTTATTTTATGTTGGGAAGCTTTTATTAGGAAGTGAGGTATTTGAAGGATGAGAAGCTAGGTTTAGGGTTCATGCATGATTTGAGTTGTCTTTTTAGAGTTTCCATGGTGTCTTGGGTTTTAGACTCATCGTCTAGATATTGGGAGAGAACGATCCTCCTCTCGAATTGAGAATCAATTGTATCTTTGCTTGCTCTTGCTTTCGGTTTGATTCCTATAATATAATCTACTGATTTTGGATTATTTTTATTGGAAATATTGAAGTTTTCTCGCTGTTTTCACAAATTATTGCTAGGATTGCTTGCGAACTCAAGTATTCCCATTAGGGTTACTTGCGAACTCAAGTATTTCCTATCATATTGCTCCTATGTTTGGGTCAATTTAGTGACCCCAAATAGCAAAAATATAACATGTTGTTGCATGGAGTAGCATTGAAGTTGAATTCAAATCCTTGGCCAATGGAGTTAGTGAACTGCTTTGGCTAAATTACCTTTGGAGGAACTCGAAGTTCTCATAAAAAGAACATTAAAATTATGTTGTGCTAATAAAGCGGCTATTAGTATAGCTCAGAATCCTATTCACCACAATTGAACTAAAAATGCCAAGGTCGACCATCATTTAAAATTTTTTTGAAGTTGGTTCTGTCTACACTCCCTATGTTATATCCACGGAGGAAAATGTGATATTCTAACCAAGGGTTTGTCAAGACCAATCTTTTAGAAATTGATGTCCAAGCTTTGGATTGTTTTTTGTGTATAGTATGCTTGAGGAGTGTTGAATGATTCCTCCTGCAATCATCCCTCAAGTGTGTTCTCTATTCAATGCTGCATATTCACTCCAGTTGTCCCACCTTTCTCCATGTGTCAGGTAACTCGAAGGACCTAATTTGAAAGTGTCTCATTGTCTATTATTTGTTGCTATTTGATTTCTTCTTTGTTGTTTGCGTCACTTTTAGAATATTATGTATTTGTTTGTTATATTCTTCCATAATTTACAAGGTCATTACTGTTATAATCTCCTTAGCTGATTGTGTATTTGAAGATCTTATTTATCTGGTCTATTTTTTTTATTGTTGTAAGAAATGAGTTGTTTGAAATACGAGCATGGAGTGGTCTTCTTCCTCACAAGTACCTAATTTAGAAATCTCTCATTGTCTATAAAAATTGTTATTTATTTTCTTCTTTGTCTTTTGCATATTTTTAGAAAAATATGTATTTGTTTGTTAAATTATTCCCTAATTTACTAGGTCGTCATTTTTGTAATCTCAATAATTACTGGTGTATTTCTAACAGGCATCCTCCCTTTTATCCTCCCTGGATCAATTTTATTTATCTGACCTATTTTGTTGATTGTTGTAAGAAATGAGTTGTTTGAAATAATAGCATGCGAAGGACTTCTTCCTGACTAGTATCTCCTTTACAAAAAAAACAAGGGAAGGAACCTATAAGGAGGCTCTTCAAATCTCAATGGGAAGGAAAAAATCAATAAAGAATTCTCAAAAAGTAAGTCTAAACAATCAACTTTTAGATCCAACGTTTATTGTGGTGATCATCACAAAAAAAAGGTCAAAATGAAGAACAATGTAAAAATTTTCATACAAAACTCTTCCTAAAGAAGTTTAAGGAAGGGTATATCAGTAAAAAAAGGTGGCCACTTCATTTGACACAAGTAAAACATTGAAATCAACCAAATTTTTTTGCTCAAGTTTATCATTAAATGCAAGGCCAATGGAGATAGGCAAGGGATCATCATTTAACATTGATGAATGCAAAGAACTTTCACCTTGCGTACACAAGTTATAATTTAGAATTGTGCAATACAAGGTGTGACTTGGTGCTCTTTAGATAAACAATGAGGCATACGCCTCATAGGTGCTATGTGAGTCATGCCTCGCCTCAGCTTTGTTGAGAAATGCGCCATTTAGAGATAGAATTTTTTTTTCTTAAATAAATATAAGTAAAATAAACTTAATAAAACACTTCTTCTCACCCAAAAAAAAAAAATACTCTCACACAAACATAAGATCTCCAGGGATAACCAATACCCAAGCACTTCTACTCATGCAATCCCATCTCCGCTCCTTACATACACTATCAACCATCTCCTTTCAAGCCACCGTCAACCTCTTCACCTTGCCAAATCATCCTCCTCCACAAGAAACTCTTCTTCCTCCACCACATCTCTTCTCCATAATGACAAACTCTAAAACCTAAATTTTTTTCTTCCCTACATGTACTTTTTTTTTGCTTTGTTCTTTTTAAATTTTTTTGTTTATTTAAACATTTATACGTTCCAAAAAAAAAAATTCTAAGTCTAAATTTTCATTCTAGGGTTTTATAAGAAAAGGTTAGAGTTAAGGAGAAAAAAACAACAAAATAGAAAATACTGGCATTGAGGTATTGTGTGCAAGTGGATGCTGAGAGAATGGCAAGACATATGTTTATCAAAAGATGAACCATTGCAAAAAAGTTTTGTTAGGAGGATATTTCAAGAATGAAAGAGCACATTTCTAGCTCTCACAAGAACGTTGTATCATATAATAAGGTGCTTGAGGACGTAAAAAAGGAGATATGCGCTTATATGAACAAGGCGTCAATGTCAAAGCATTTAGCACAATGATAGTTTTATGATAAAATATATGTCGGTTCATATTATCAGGGGTGGATCCAGCCCTTTTTCTTAGGGTGGGCAAACTCATTACATTCATCTGGCTACATCAACATGTTTACTATCACGTGAGTGAAGAGTCGGAACGAAGGCATCAAGGACTCAAGCGGGAGTTGGGCAAATGCTTTAGATTAGGGCCAAAAAAATAAATTTAGGGGGGCAGAAGGTCGAAACTACCCCTCTTCTTATTCATTTCTACAGTTTGAAGGTGGAAAATTGCCCACCCTGGAGGCTACATGGATCCGCACATGCATATTATGGCCATGGGCTTGGTGGAAAAGACTCTTTGCCTTCTTTGCCACAAATTTTATATAGATATACAATAGGGCATATGTCTCAATACATTGTACATGTGGTGGAGGATGATGGCACAAGGGTAACCCTAAGATGTTTCATGAGAATGCTAGATAGGCACGCAAGCATGCCTACACGGATATTGGAACGTTCATTCATGAAAATGTATGCGACAACTTCCTCTTCCTATTTCAACTTTATTTGTTTCACAGGTTCCTATGGTTGCCACCATCTATTTAAGAACTTGAGAATCAAAAGAGAAGTTGAATAACACTGAAGACATCATTGAAAAGATTAGAGGAATTTGAAATCAAACTAGAGTAAAAGCATGACTAATGTTTGATATGATCTCAAGAATAAAAGCTTAATCTATATTTTGATTAACAATTCAAATGCCACTAATTTCTTAATGACTGTTGAAGCATCACATCAGATCAAGGATCGATAGTACATTTTTTGACTTCTTGATAAGTCATATAAGAGATTGGAGATCATATAATGCTACAAATTGCTACAAATAACGCTAGTGTCTATATGGTAACTGGAACTAAGGTGATGGAAAAAAGAAAAACAATTGTATTGGACACCTTCTACGGCACACTACATAAATTGATAAAACTTAACTAAAAAAAACTATGCCCTATTAGAACTAGATTCGATATGGCTTGTTTGACTCTACAAAGCATGATGGAATCAAGACAACCTTCAAATCCTATGTTCACTTCCATATAAAGGCTTAACAGTCCTTGGACAAAAAAAAATCTGAGGAAAAAAAAATAAGATTTTTCTAAATGAAAGGTTTTGATTAAGTGTTAGTTATGAAATAAAAATAAAAAAGCCATTGGTTCAAATTTTAAGGATTGTTGACACAGAAAAGCCAACCATGGGCTTCATTTATAATGCAATAGATGAGGCTAAGGAGTTAATATCCAATAACTTGGAAGAAGATAAGTCCAATAACAAGGATATTGGTTAAATCACTGATGATAGTGGAAGCTTCAACTCCATCATATTTGCATGCATCTAAATATTACTTTAATTCTCAATTGCAATATGTTAAGAACAAGTATATCAATCATGACATCAAATTAAGTTTATACCATTGTATGCATAGGCTAATAGCTGACTCAATTGAGCGGGTGAATGCTGATATACAACTAATGCCATCTAAAAATAAGAAAGGATTATTTAGACTACAACAAGCCAAAGATACAATTATAAAAATGTCTCCATATAGTTTTTAGTATTTATTGGTTGAAATGAGGATTCTCCTAATTTTAACTATATTTTTTTTCAAAGTTAGTTAAATGATGGATTTAGTTTGGTGGTAGTACTCTAGAGCTATAGCAATTAGCTATTAAAGTATTGAGACTTACATATTCGTGATATGGATGTAAGCAAAACTGGAATACATACAAGCAAGTTCATAACAAATGGAGAAATCATTTGACTATCTTAAGAGTAAACTCCTTAGTTTACATCATATAGAACAAGAGATTAAATGATAAAAATTTAAACTTTATAATGGCATGCCATAAGATGAATGTTTGTGAATGATGATAACAAAGTCATATCATCCGGTTTGCAATTGATTTCTCTGATGGGGATAAAATTAAGATAAATATGTCGAACACAAACTAGCAATAAATAAAAAGAAAAATATCTATGAGATTATAGGTTATTTAAAAGTGCAAATATCGACATAGCCATTAATTTAAACTTTAATTAAGATTATAAATTTCTTATTTATTATTTTTTATGATGGAAGAGGAAGTGAATGAAATCAAAATTGAGAAGAAAGAATGGGAGAACATCAAAAATAAGCATAATACATGGGATAAAGCAATTAATTATGACATTGACTCCAATGAAGACCCCTTTGTAATGACTATTGAGCACTTTCAATTTTAGAAACTCTTGGAGGCTAATTACTTCACTTATTGTTTATATTCTCATTTGCAGGTTGAACAATAAGAGTAGAACAAACAACAACAACAACATCAAGCTTTTATCCCACTACGTGGGGTCAGCTACATGAATCATTTTTCTCCATTATGTCCAGTTAAGAGTCAAATTCTCATTTAGATTTAATAAAGAAAGGTCATTTCTAAAATTTTCTAACCAAGTCTTTTTAGGTCTACCTCTACCTTTCTTAACATAGGTTAAATATAATACATCTACTCTCCTAATCAGGTTATCAAAAGGTTACTGTTTTATGTGATCAAACCATCTAAGGTGACTCTCTCTAATCTTATCTGCCACTTAAGCTACTCCAACCTTTTCACGTATATGCTCATTCGTATCCTGTCTCTAAGAGTAAAGCAACTCATCCATTTGAGCATCCTCATCTGCAACACTTAATATTATGTTTCTCTTTTAATTGCCAACATTTTATAGGTCTAACCACCATCTTATAGAATTTTCCCTTAAGTTTGAGTGGTACTTTTCTATCACACAACAAGTTCCATGCATTCCTCCACTTCATCCATCCAACTTGAATTCTACTAATAATATCCCCATCTATTTCACCATCACTCTGAACAATAGACCCAATTTATCTAAAACATGTACTCTTATTAATGACTTGATCACTCAAATTCACAAACCCCCCATTGGATCTATTACTACTAAAATTACACTATATATTCGATTTTAGATCTACTCAAATGAAAACCTTTAGACTCTAAGGTTGACCTCCATAATTCAACTTTACCTTCAACTGCCTCTTTAGTCTTATCAACAAGAAGAATATTGTCAGTAAAAAGCATACACCAGGAAACATCCTCTTGTAAATCTCTAGTAAGAACATCCATGACTAAAGCAAAAAGATATGGACTTAAGGCTAATCCTTGATGTAATCCAATAAATTGGAAAATACTTGGTCAAACCACCTTGGGTTTGAACACAAGTAACATCTCCAGCATACATACCCTAATAACTTGAAAATAAACATTATTAATCCCTTTCTTTTTTAGAACTCTCCATATCACTTCTCTTGGAACTTTATCATATGCTTTCTCTAAATCAATAAATATCATATGAAGATCTTCCTTTTCTCTCTATACTTCTCCATCAAACCTCTCAATAAATGTATGGCTTCCATAGCTGACCTACCCATCATGAATCCAAATTGATTTTGAGAAACATTAGTATCATGTTGTAACCTATGCTCCATAACTCTCTCCCATAGTTTTAATGTATGGCACATCAACTTAATTCCTTTTTAATTTGTAAATTCTTGTGTCTCACCTTTATTCTTAAAAATAGGAATCAACACACTCATTCTCCACACATCTGGCATCTTTTTAGTCTTCAAAATAATATTAAAAAGTTTAGACAATAGGAGTAGAAGAGAGAAATTTATTCTATTAAACTTATTTTGAATTGTTATGTTATTAGTTCTTACTTTAATATCATGTTTTACTTTGATAATTGCAAACGCTTTTATTTTGTGTAATTTGTTACTTAATACTTTGCATAATTTATTAATTTTTATCATATTAAGTTTTTAACTTGTTACTTTTTAATATGTTGATAGGTTAGGATGTTAATATATTTATTATTACTTCATACTTTGATATGTGTACAACACTTTTTATCTTACGCAATTTGTTAATTCTAATGCTTACACCTCAAAAAGATTCAATGCTTATACCTAATCTCATGAATGAGGAATGCATCAATACCCAATGACATAATTTTAAACATTAATACAAGTCAACAAGATGTTGCAAATGTAATCAAGACATAGGGAGTCAAAATAATCTAATTTCGAGTAATCTCATTCGAAGACTTACTTTAAAGACCACTCATACCTTCACATATACCCTCTTGGTTAGATCCAAAACGACATAGAGATAATGACTAAATAAGATTATCAATTCCATTTTGCCATAAGTCATCTTCAGCAGCATTTTAGATTTGGACCGAGGTGCTTACTTCAGAAGGGTCTAGCAATATCAATTTATCAATGAGGACAAAAATCACAAAATAAATATGATTGAGGATATCCAACCTCAAGACATGGAGATATTAAGGTAAGTAAAAAGAACAATCGACACTTGCCAAAACTTCAATCAGATCTTTCACCAATGGGAAAAACATTATGGTATTGCTCCTCCTTTAAACTTGGGAATAAAGAAAAAACAACATAACCTTATGGGAGAAGGTGCAGTACACTTCCAAGAACTAACAAATCTTTTACTATAAAGGATGAAGCCATGAAGGAACCTATTAAAATGACTTTGGAGAACAAACATAACATGTTCCTCCTGATAATAATGAGGATAAGCAAGGAACATCATAGATTTGTACAAAATTAAAATATTTTTTTCAAATTGAAGACAACAAGCTTGAAACATACACATCAAATTATAATTAGGTAGCGCATATTAAACAAACACATCAAATTAACAGAGAAGGTGTTGGTTGCTTCATTTACAAAGTGATAAAATCAAGGATCAACCATCTTTCCAGTTTCACTTGGATAGACAAGAGAGAATCTATTTCTTAAAAGGAGACTCATGATCCAAAGATCTATGGCAAACTAGAATGTATTAATGATGAACTTAGTCATTCCCTACTCTCCTTCATGAAATGTTACATTCATTCATGTTTTAATATTAAAACTTTATCTTTCCATTAATATTTTTTCATGCATCTTGAATGAGGGAGTTTCTTAATAAACTTGTAACAGCAGCCCCACCATCTGCTCTTATATAAAGAGGGGTTGGTTATTGGGCTTAGACATGGATTTGAGCTTCTAATTCCCTTTCTACTTAAGAAAAACTTGTTAATCTGAAATCCCACAAACTCTTTTCTCTTGTGTCAACTTTTCTAACCAAATCGCCATATGCTTTTTTTTCCTTTTAACCAAAAATATCAAGCACTCTTCCTTAGGTACATTCCAACCTTTGGAAACATTATCACACTCTTTTGTCAATTTTCGCATGCAGATTTCTTTCTTGGTTTGTTTTCATTTCATATTGGAATTACAAACATGAAAAGGTTACAAGAAGTGTATTTGGCTAGAACTTAAAGTAGAATCCTATCAATAAAGACTGAAAGCTAGCTGAGAGACCCAATAGAAGATCGACATATTCTGTTACACAACTAGGTAAATTCTCACCAAGAGCCCATTTTACTTGGTGGTTCTATAGGATGATCTCAACATGCAAACCTCAAATAGCATCAAATAATAGCTCAACAAAGAAGTAACATGAACTTCTATTCTATAATGGACTAATATCAAAATAAACAGCTAGCCAGTAGTAAATACAATTTTTATCATGGTTAATTTACAAACCATTCAAAAGATTAACCTAAACGAAGGGAAAAAAAACCACCCAATCAGATAACATCGAAACTTGTATCAAAATAAACAAGTACAAAATACTAGCCACCAATTTCGACAAAATCAACTACTTAAAGTCTCCCGTTGACGCCCTTTCTCTTACTCCTACCCTAAATACATATAGTCGTTTTCTAGAACTTATTGTCATATACAAACCCTAGGCTCTATTTCCATGCTTAATCATGAAGAAATGAAACAAAATGCCTAAAACTTGTGACTCGATCATGAATATCTTTAAAAAGCTCTTTCATTTCGCTAAACCGCGCTTTGAGCTAAAGTTCAAAAGAGGAATGGATCTTAAAATAAACATGAGAAGTTAAATTATCCTGCTTCTTCCAAGAAGATGTCCCAAAATAACAAGTTTCATCAAGTCACGATGCAGATAACATTAAATACATAAATAATCCGAATTGGTCCATAGATTCCATCCAGAAAAAGATGCACAAAATCAAAGAAATCAGATAAATGAGAACCGTAGAGGGAAACAAAGCAAGACCTGGATGTTCATGGCCTTCTTGTTTGATTCCAGCTGACTTCCTACACGAATAAGACGAAAACGAAGCAAACATTCAAGATCTATACAATCAGAAATGAGCAAAAAGCAACGAATTGGAAGAAATACCCTTCTGTCCTTTCATCTTCTCCAAGTTCTTCTCGCGAGCCATCTTTGCCTTCTGCCCGTTGCCTCCTCCCATCTCTCCTCTCTCTCTCTCTCTCTCTCTCTCTCTCTCTGGGGTCTTCTTCCTCGGGTCTTCTGCTTATGGCGGAAGAAAGCCGAAAAAAGGACGAAGGATAAAATTTACCGAGGGATTACGCGTCGGTGGCGGCCATTAAAGACGCTTCCACAAAGGTGAATAATTGTCAAATTTTTACGGTTAAAAGGGATCCTAATGGATAGAACATGTTCTTTATTTATTTTTAAAGAAAATTATATTTAAAATTTTTGGCATAATTATTCATAATCATGAATCTAATTAAAATGAATAAAAAATGAAATTGATTAAAATAAAATTAAAGCAAATTTTCTAATATGTTGGAATAAATTTTTAGCAAAATTTTTAGTAAGATTCAAATCCGTTTAAATAATAATTAAACTTCATTTGATATGATTTTATTACTGCTTCTTAAAATAGCTTTTTAGTAAAAAAATAAAAAAAAAAATTTATACTAAAAGCTACTTTAAGAAGCAGTAAGAAAGACGTCTCAAACGAAGACTTAAACTTCGTTTGAAATAGCTTTCTTATTGATTTATGAAGCAGTTTTTTAGTACAAAATCTTTTAAAATTTGAAATTTTTGCCCTAAAAATGTTTCATAAAACAATAAGAAAATTGTCATAAACGAAGTCTTAAAAGAATGTTCCAATAAGGTTCTTCTAATAAATTCTATGAATAAGGTTTGAAACTTCCGTTATAAAGGTATACCATATTCATTTTATAAGTATGAGGTTCTCCCTTAGTTTGATTCTTATTATAATCTATAATTATTATTGATGAATCCTAAATAGTTATCAATAAGCTTAAACAAATGATTGTTGAAAAGTAGAGACCATCCTTATCAAACTTTACTGCAAATCGATCACACGAGTTATGAGATCATCACAGATAGAGAAGGTGATGAAATAAGGACATTCAAGTAGCTCCTTCTAAGAAAGTTCTCATGAGTCATGAGTCGGCGGATACGCGTATTTTTATTTGTCAAGGATATTTTGGTCTAAAATATACTTTTACGTATATTTCTTCAAATAACAAAACAACAAAGATATTTAGTCAATTACTATTATTATGACTCATATAAAGTCAGACTTCCCCTTGTTGTAGTGGTGATTCTTCGTATCCTATTTTTTCGTGGGACATTTAGACCAATTAAGACAAACTCATAGCACATCACATACGTAAGACTCGAATTCAAGACCTCTTGATTAGTAGTCAAAGCACCCAACTAACAAACCAAGGTGAGCTACGTTTCGCCATATCTCGACTTCACTGTCAGAAAATCTTGATTGAGGGATGAGAAATCAATTAGAATGTGAGTTGCATCAATGCGTGTTCTTATAATAGGAGTTTAGGGTTTATTTGATTAAACATATCAATACAAATTTTCTTAATAAAAAAGTATGTGCATCGCTTTTTGTTTTAATTGGATTATCTAAAAAATAAAGTTCAAATAGTTTATGTATATTAATTTGAAGAATGTCTTAGTACTCCAATAATTTATAACAAATAATTAAAATAATTTATTGATTCATATAAAGAACATCATATATATAAATTCATAAAATTCAAATTTTATTTGGATTTCTATTACAGAAGAATAACATTACTCAATGATTGCCTTACTTATTATTGTAATTTTGCTAAGATGAGCAACAAGAAGCTATTATTTGTAATTCTTCCCATTTTTTCGATCAAGAAGCTATTATTTGTAATTCTTCCCATTTGTAAAGAAGAATCCATTGTTATTTATCAATATTTAAAATAAAATATGATGTACTTTTTACCTTTCTCACTTCATTTAATAAATTTATTAAGGATAAATCTCCTTTATTAAACTTGTAGGGGTCACCTTTAGAATCATATCTTCCTAGTGGATTATTTTGGGATAAAGATATTGATGAGGTAAAACTCCTTAAGTAAAATGAAGTTAAACTCTTAAACATCGCATCACATTTTGGTATAATGATTGAAATCTCATTAAGAAACTATATAGTTAAGTATGCTCATCCCAAAGAAATCCTAGTATGGGTGACATCCTGGGATGTTAGACCAACATGATAAAATCGTGAAGCCCTTAAGACAAAGCGGACAATATCTCGATCATTAAGAGTTTGGGCTGTTACAAAACATAGGTGTACTATGCTTAGGCTACTTTTGAGTTTTCTCAATTATTTCTTAACCTTACTCTAGGATAAGTGTCTCCTGTATTTCAATATGATCTACAGTGGATATGTCTTTTATAGTATTGTATAACTTATCTTTATAAAATATGGATTCAATAAAGATAATATTTTACTTCTAATGATTTTATTATCTTTATTATTTAACAATCCATAGTCAAATCCATCTCCTTCATATCCAATAAAGCTGCATTTCTTAGATTTTTGGCCAAAATCATCTCTATTAATATGATCAATATAAATATACTATAGATTATATAAAATACTTATATGTTGCAAATACATCTCATTTTCTATCCAAGCTTCTTCATGAATCTTAAAGATAAGGGAAACTAATCGAATGTTTTTGATTAAGCATAACGTTATGTTTATTACATCAGCTTATAAGGCATTTTAGAAGGCTTGCATTTAATATCATGCTCCTTACATGTTTGCTAGGAGTTACATACATCATCTCAACTACTCAATTTTCTTTTGGACATTTTAAGACCATTTTCTTTATAAGAATGATATAATTTTGTGAAGTATATATAATCATACTCCCCACTACTATGAGATTCTTGGTAATTAATGTTGTCTCTAATTTATTATTCCACCAAGTTCTTCCACTTCTTAAAAGGGGTAAAAACATCATAGTTATTTTAAAAATAAATTAAACTCTTGTGTTTTGATGGAATCATAAACAAAAGTTTGATAGTATAAGGATCCTCTTAAAGAAGTGATAGGGGATAACTCCTATAAATCTATTTGAGCTAGCTCTAGCCTTTTAGATTTAAGCTTTCTTTCAATCTTTAGGAGACTAACTCTCCTTTCTTGTCCTAAAACATAATCTTTATCGAAAACTAGATTCAATAGCTTTTAAATTTAAAAACTTTATCTCTAGACTTAATAATTTTTAGGTTTTTATAACTCGTATGGCCTAATCTTAGATGTCATTTATTTTGTTATATCTCTATATCAATGATAACTCTTATTCTTTATGTATTTGTGGTAGCATAAAGATTGCATATTTTATTGCCTCAAGCAATCATCAAGATACCTTTATCACATTTCAAGTATCATCATTGAAAGTGATATGACATTTTCTTATATTTAGTTATCTTATAGTGATCAGGTTTCTCTTTAAGGTAAGGATATGCTTGATTTTATTTGCAATTCAAGTATTACTATTTTATCTTGAGTATAAAATATTAAATGCCCATAATATTTAAAGGTTTATCATCAATGAGGAATATTTTATCATAATTATATGTCAACAGTTAGTCATTAGATTTTTGTTTAAAAAGATGGGAATGATGCACTTAAGATTTAGTCATTAGATTTTGTCACTAAAGAGATTGATGTTTTCATAAGATCCTTTTAATTATTTTTTAAAAAAACATTTCAATCAAATCATCTCATTGGCTTCAATGAGCCACATATTTAGCTTCTATAATTGATAGCATAACTATCTTTTAAACTTGCGACACTCAACTAATAGTGGTTCCATCCAAGGTGTAGATGTACACAATATTGGTACTATTAATGAGGTTCTTATTTCATGCTATAAATATTTTTATTTAACTTGCAAAAACACTTCCTTTTCAAGTTCAACAAAACCTTATGATTGTATCATATATATGTCTTCCTCAAAGTCATAGTGGAGGAAAAATGCCTTAGCATTCATTTATTCAAGATATAGATCTTCTTCTACTACAATTATAAGTTCAAAATAAAATCTCTTTATTTCTTATTTTCAATGTTTTGAAATCCATTGTTATTATCAATATTTAAAATAAAAGATGATGTACTTTCTTATCTTTATCATTGCATTTAACAGTCTTATGGAGGATAAATCTCTTTTATTAATAAGCTTCATTATAAATGATCAATAGGAACTACTAATGGTTGTTACATTTCCATCCGTGCTCTTAGACAATATGAGTGAAAGCCCAAGTCATGTATGTCATTATCTTATTTGATGTTCACTAAGTTTAATTATCTCATGATTAAGTTGAACTCACGAATATGATCAATGATCAAAACTCTTTATGACAAAATGAGATTGAAAACTTATGCATTATATGTTCCTTATTAAATATGGAGGCCTTCACATTTATATTAAAAAGCATCTTATGAAACTTCCTATTATGACTTTGTTGTTGATTTTGAAGACAACAAGCATGCAATGGGATAGGTGAATGATCCCTACTATCCATTGAATCTCATTCTTCTAGATCAAAAAATTATAACTTTGCTCCCTTTGGTGATTGATGAGATTTTCTTTACTGTTGATAGTCTTCAACTCATATCTTCGATCACCTTAAGTTCTAACCATCAAACATATCAATTTTGATCTTCCTATCATTTATGCTCAAATCTAAAAGCTTTGATACCAAATGTTAGGTTAGCAATAAAATTTTGAGTAAACTTACATGAAGATGAGGGAACAAACATATCAAAAATATCAAATATAAGACAACAAGTTTACATGATTTTATGAGATTCACTTACATCTACAACTATACAAAAATCAAATATTTCACCAAGATTCAAAACATGTATATGGAGAGATTGTACTTCATATGAATAAAGAAAAATATATCACTTTGTTTGCGTTAATGATTGAGAGCGAACACAACTATCTCTTGTCAAGATAAGAGCTCAAAGTGGAAGATAAAATATGGATGATTCTTCTCATCCTCTCTTCTCTTCACCAAAGTGAGATCTTCTTCATCTCTTCCCTTCTCTCCCTATTCTCTCTTTCTTCTTTTTACTTTCATGTGGTTGTGGGATGCATGCAGTCATTAATGTCTTCCCCTATTAGAGTTGCAATAACATATGATAGGTGTGAAGGATTGAATTAAAGAATAAAGACCATCTCACACCTATATTATCAAATAATAAGGATTAGGATGTAGGAATCCATCCAAATGTGACCATGAATTAGGTCCTGATGATTAGAAAGTCTGTGTGTAATAGTATTTGAGAATATATACACTCAATCATAGCACTTGATAGCATAATAGGACAAGAACATAGGAATCATAAGCCTTTGAGTGACTCTTGAACCAACATCCTTATGATTATCTAGTATACAAGAACATAAGAATTATAAGTCTTTTTACTTGCACTAACTTTCAATACAAGCCCCTTTGCTTACTAGCTTCATAGCCGGCGAATTAGTTTTAGATATTCTTTCTAAAACAGTTTTTAAATACAATTTGTTGTAACATAGGCTTCGTTTGAGACAATTTTTATTCTGCTTTCTAAAACAGTCTTTTAGTATAAAAATTATGTAAAAGCGGTGAAAAAATAATGACCAAAAGCTGTCCCAAACAAATCGATAGTTTAAAAACTTTCATCTGAATAGAGTTTTTGAACAAACTCCAAATTGAAACATTGATGCTACACATAAAATATGATAACTTCAAGTATTAAGTATAGATGCTCCACTTATTTCTGTATGATTTCCCAATGGTTGTAAATTTGAAACGGAATCTCAACTCAATCAAACACATTAGATCCAGGATAAGAACAACTATTAAAAAGAGATTCAAATACAGCATCTGTACATGGATGCTACATCAAAAAAGAGCTAGCATATGGTATCTTTAAAGAGAATTCTTCCAAATTTAAAAAGATAAGAAAAATGCAGAAAATTTACTTTCAACACTCCCTTCGACGGATTTTCGCTTCCTGTTCAGCTCTTCTCCAGGCAGCCTGAAAGATAGAGAGGTGGGTAAATATTATTTCAAAAGGAAACATTAAAATTGCTATGCGCTTGTCCTTGGTGAAACTAGAAAGAAGAATGGAAAATACAAGCTCACCTTGTCTTTCTCAAGCTTTGAAAGATGAGGCTGCAGAGAATTTCCTAAGCTTAAGCCTCCCCATGCTTCTTGCAGCTCTTTCTCCCTTGCTTTCCTACGAGCATCGACATTTTTAATGGAATTTTCTGAATTTTGAGTTGCTTCCAACTTGGCTCTCTCAAGTTTGGATTGATGCTTCACTAAAATCTCATCTAGACTCTCTATCTTCTCTACATGCTGCCTTCTTTTCTGCACTACAAAGTCAGTTCCTTCTTGAACTGAAGCTAGCTTGGTTTTTTCAAGTTTTGATTGATGCTTTACCAAAATCTCATCGAGAGGCTCAATCTTCTCAAGTTTTGTCTCAATTTTTTTCACTGAAGGCATATTTCCTTTTTCCTTAGCTTTCATTTTTTCTCTCTCCAACCAGTGAACAGGTCTGACAAGAATTTTATCTAGGCTTGCTTGTTGGAAGTCATTGATTCCTTGTCTACTTTGACATGAAAATGATTTGCGAGTTTCCAATTTAGCTCTTATATCTTGAGATTTGGATATATTTCCATTAGTTATTTCCCTTAGTTCCATAGCCTGATTCTTCTCTTTTGTCAATGACTTTGACTTACACTTGAGATTCTCCTTTTCCTCCTTTTTATCAGCTGAAGCTAATGAAATCGTCTCAAGAAACTTGACATCTGGCCGTTCCAAATCTTCAGACAACTTTATTATGCATTCTTCTTCATGATCGTTTTTTGGGTTTTTCTTCTGAGAATTCTTAGCTTCCTGAATTTCTCTTTCAAGTTTGGATACATGCTTTATGAGAATACTTCCCAGATCCGACGCATACTGTGATTTTCTTCTGGTCTGTTTCAACTGAGCAGTTCTATCATCAGAAACTTGCTCATCAAATTCTGCTATGGCATCATCATCCTTCTTTGACAGTTGAGCTTGTTGGACCTCTCTTTCAAGCCTGGAGACATGTTTCACTAAGAACTTATCCAGACTGGGTACATTGGAGATATCTTCTTTCTTTTTCTGTGACACATACAGAGACTGGTCGACGTTGGACCTCCTTCGCATTTCTTCTTGTCCACCATGCTCATTCTCATGACCATGGCTGTTTTGCATTTCAAGAAGGGCAGCATTCAAACCACAAGTAGCGACGATAGTCGCAAGAGATGAAAGCTCATTTTCTTGCAGTGCTTTAAGCCTATCAACCATTATGTTCACCAGATCTTCAGACAAATTAGAATTAGTATCTTCATGATATTCTTGAAGATTTCCATGGCTGCTTTTCCTGTGGCTCACCTCATTATGCAGTTCAGGTTCTAGTTCACTACTATGATCAAATTCGCATTGCAGCGATGTCGTTAAAGCTCCATAATCGTCGGGATTCTGCCTGATTTTTCGTAACAAGTCTCTGAATTCTTCTTTATTTGAGGAAGAGGAGAAGTTGGCGAGTAATATAAAAGCTTTTTTGACTGCTGCTGCAACTTCCCTATCCACCTCAAACTCAGTATCAAAAGAAGCAGTTACTGTGTGTGCAGAGATTGCCACCAGTGGCTGAGGATGACACTTCACATGATCTCCTGGGACAATCAGGTTTATCGAACATCATAACTCCCATTAGCTTTGCTTCTTCAAAAGCTTCTGCAGCAAATGCTTCAGCTTTCTGCAACTTGGATTCAGCATCTTTGCTTTGAATCCTATTTATAACGAAAGAAATACTCAGTAAGATTTACTAATGTGATGTATTGAAAAAACAAAGTTCCTCTTTCCATAACCTTGCTGCTTGAAGAATTCTACACCAAGAAGCTTCAACCATTGCAGCTTTACGAGCTTCCATGGCTCTACGAGCTGCCTCTTGAGCTGCAATCTTCTCCCTTGCTATCCTTGAATAGTGAGGGTTGGCATTGCCGAGAGTTTCAACTAAAGACATATTCATCCCACCACCTTCCTGCAAGACTAAGAGGTCATTTGAAGAAATTCAAATCTTTAAGTGGAATTGCTAGCAATGAGCTGAAGCTAAGGAAAATAAGAGTGGACCTGGAGAAGCTTTATCTTTCTCTTCAGGAATGAATCTGTCTTTTTTCTTGGAAACCAGTTGATAGGAGAAGGGCTTCTTCGATGCGAGGGTTTCTTCATTAGTGATGCAAATTTATTCAAAGAGCTCCGGATCGAATGCACAGTCTCTTTCAATTCAACATTCTGTATCCATAGCTAGAAATTATTCTTGAAAACTTATTCAAGAAGCCAATCAATTAAACATTTTGCATGTGATTGGATTCAGTTTTCTACTGCAAGGCAGATTGATGTTTGCTTAAGAAGCTTGTATATTGTTTAGGTAAGGGGTGTCATGAGGTGTTACATTTAATGCCTCCAAAATTTTAATTCTTATAAAACAAAGATGCTAGATACATTAATGTCGAAGAGACTTGAAAAGATACTCATGAAGTGGTGGTAGGGGGCTTTATAATAAGAGTGATGGTTGAAAATGAATATAAATGATTATTTTGGGATGTGAAGAAGTGATTTCGAGTTTATGATGGAATGATAAAGTGTTTTGAAGGGTATGATGTAGTAAAAGGCAATGCTAACATAGCTTAGGTTAGTTTGGGTCGATTCGATTTGACTCTTTAGGAAATAGATTCAATGAAAGGCAAAAAGGGGAAATAAATGTAGATGGTTAGTTTGGGATATGAAGTTATGATTTGTAGAATTCATAAGGTTTAAGAGTCATATTGGGGTGGAGAACAAGACTAGGTGCTAGGGAGTTTAATCTAGGTCGAGGGCTTCCAAGTGTGGTTTGGATTGATTTTAATGACTTAAATTATAAATGGATAGTCTTAAGAGATGGCTAAGATATAGAGGAAGAGGCTACAGAGATTTGAAAGAATATTTGAATAATAATAAGCATAAAAATGATTAAACAATCCCACAAAAATTGGTCAAAATAGGTCACCAAGCTTTAACCAAAAGAGAAAAACTTTCTCCAAAATTTTTTTATCATTCAAAAATTAAAATTTCTCATTTAAATACTAACATTATTTATAGAGTTATAATAACTATCATCATTCAAAACTAAGAGAAAAATTTTGAGGAAAAAGGAGTGGGTGGCCATTAATAGAGGGAAATATCAACCATCTTTAGTAATTATCTTATCTTCATTAATTCACTAGTCGATACATGTTCACTAAGATAAAAGGTTAAACTTTCAATATGTTAAATTTTAAATTTAAATCAAGGTTTAAAATTGCATAATTAAGCCTCGAGGCGGTTTTCGTCCGTGAGGCGAGGCGTAAGCCTCGAGGCGGTCTGAGGCGTAAGCCTCACGGACACAGAATTGCGTAAATGAGAAATTAAGGGTTTTAGTAGGTAAATAATAGCAATATTCTATCTTACAATAAAAACAACTAAATGATATATGAAAATAGTGGAAAGTAAGAAAATCTAGGAAAATCTAATCCTAGATTTTCTTACACTTGAAAAATCTAACCCTAAACTAAAAAAAAACACCTAAAATCGATTGTGGAGTACTCCTACAGGGTGGCCGGACACTACAACTTCGCCGAGAGAGAGGCAGCGCCGGCGGGAGAAGCGGCGGTAGAAGCGGCGGGGGAAGGGAAGCCGAGGCCTGTGCGGGAGCTCTCTGTTTCGCGAATTGGAGCCGTGCGGGAAGGATATTTTTGGGAGACCTGAAGCCGTGCGGGATTAAGGAGGAAAAATACTTCATTTTATGTGAGTGGGCCCGTTCCTATGAGGCGTACGCCTCTACCAGAATTGTGCAATTGCGCCTCTGAGGCGGTTTTGGGACAAATTGCGCAGAGGCGCGCCTCTTATTGTGCAATTTTAAACAGAGATTTAAATGATAAAATCATAACTTAATTATTTATTCTTGAGTGAGCTCTAATAATAAACCTTAATTAAGCTCTTGTTTAGCACTTTATTTGACTTTTGTAACTATACTTTTATTTGAACAGATCGATGTGCTACATCAAATTCCATGGGCTCATTTGAGCTTTTGCTCCATATAGTTGAAATCCAAGTAATCTTCTATAAATTGAGGGATAAGTGTTTCCAAATCCACTCATGTCATCCAAATATCTTCTATAGAGGGTTTATCCTTCAATCTAATTAGAAATCTGTGAATAGAAATCAGATATGCGGGAACTTATTTCACAATAATGAACTCAAGTTCAAACAAAGTGGGTGTTGTAGGATTCTATATGTGGCAAACACCGTCTTCTATTAAAGAGGTCAAGCTAAACAGATGGAGACTTGCCAATTCCTTCATATGATAGAATAAAGTCAATATTAATAATTGGATGAATGAGTATATTAGAAGGAAATTTAAAAGTGATAAGCATTCATTCTAATTTTTTTAAAAAAAAATTAAAAGATCACAAGCCCTTACATATAGTTGCTTATATTTAATTATTTGATAATGTTTAGGGCAAACACGAATTAAAATATAATCATCTTCTTTATATTCTTGTGTTGAATGATTATAATTTTCCCTGGAAGCATATGCTTATTATTTATAGTAATTTTCCTTCTTATGTCTTTATGGAGGCTTTGAAAGTCCTTTAACAAATGAGAATGCTAAATCAAAAAATGCATGAGATGATAGGTTAGCTATATCAAGTGGTCTTCAAGGGTTTTGATTATAAATTATCTTAAAAGATGATTTATTTATAGTTTTGGAGACAATGCTATTATTTGTGGATGTTGATGTAGGCAACTATAAATCATAATTTCCTAAACTCTTTTGCACCAAACATATAAGTTTGCAATTTCCCTAAAATGCGGTGGACTATTTTAGCTTAACTATTAGATTAATATTGAAAGGTACAAGAAAATTTTAAATCGGTGCCTAATATTTTTTATAATATTTTTTTTTTAAAATATGAGATAAACCTAGCATCTCTATTAGAAATAATACTTGAAAAGAGACTGAATTCATTCTATTCCCTTATAAAATGAATTGGCTATATAAGAAGCATCATTTATTTTGAAGCAATTCAACAAATGGGTCATTTTTTAGAATTTATCAACTACTATAAAAATACTAACATGACCTCGAGCTATCCTAGTTAATCTTAAAATAAAATCTAATAATAAGTCTTTCCAAGGCATTCAAGAACGGGTAAGGTAGTATATTATTTAGGCCTCTATTTGTTAGACTTAAGTAGTTTATACGTTTAGCATTAAGCCACCAATTTTTGAACATCTTATTTTGGTGAGGGTCAATAAAATCTATTCTCCATCAAAAATATATTTTTGTCTATCTAAAAAGGACCAGTTATTATTTCAGAGTGTAACTTAATACTACAAAATTTCTAAAATAAGTCCTAGGAATACTTTTCTCTTATACAAATATCCATTGACAGTTAAAGATGTTATTTATGAAGTCAGAGGGGTTTGTATAATTGTTTAAGATAAAGAAAGTAAAAATCAGGATACACAAGATAGTCATCTATAATTATATCAAATAGTAGGATCTTCAATTCAAATAAAAAAAAATTATCAAGTTCACCGGAGATAAGACATCAACAGATTTATGCTTAAATTGTGTTTGAGAAGAAAGGAGTAGTCTTGTAATAATTTAACCCATTTGTCATATCTACAACTAAATTTTTATTGAGTATTGATGAATTTTAAGACAAAATGATCTAAGTTGAAAATAAACTCTCTATATAGAAGATAATGCCTTTAATATCCAACATAAAGTCTAATTGGGACATAGGAAACATAAACTACTGTGATTTTATTTATCACTCGACTTTCAACACACATTCGCTATGTCCTATCTTTCTTAGAGGTTAATAAAGTAGGAACTACACATTGACTAAGACTATCCCTAATATAACTCTTTTTAGTGTTTCCTCAACTATCTTTTGATCTTAGCATGTTCAATAAGGTTCAATAGCATTTTGAATGTCTCTAAGAGTCAATAGCATTTTGAATGTCTCTAAGAGAGGGTAATTCATCAAGAATCTCATCACGTGCAATATCATTGAAATTAAAGAGGAGTGGGGAGATCACAATAGGTATGTGAGTCTCATCAAATCCTGTTGTGACTTCTTTTACATGTAATAGGTGAAGAACGATTAGATCAAAAATGTCTTTTTATAAGATTGCAAATCTTACCGTCTCTATGATCGGGGTCAAAGAAAAAGCAAAAATGGATGTATGAAAATTAGGCTAAAAAATAACATTTTCTTTAGCAGTAGGATTTAATATAACAATTAATTGAAGTTTGGAATATTTTTTGGATTCCCCTCGGTTGTATATCAAAGGATGTCATGTGGGCCTATAAAGAGTGTCTTCTCTAAAGGTTTAATTAGTAGGAATTTAATGGTTTTATTATTATGTTTAAAGGCATATGTATTTTCCCTATTATAGTGAATAACACAAAAATCATACAACTAAAGTTTTCCTTATAGAATATGATCAATATTCATGGGGAGAACATCGCACCAGATTTGATTTTCATAACTACCAATTTTTATGGGAACTAGACATCTACTCGTGAAGTTGACCTAATTAATATGAAAGATTTTAGGATAACATTTAGTTTTTAGGTTGGCTCTAAAAAAGGCGTGTTGAGATCACATTCATTGCACTTTCCTCGTCTACTACTAAACTACAACTCTTTTTATTACACTATATATATATATATATATATATGAAAAATGTTGTCTCCTTCAATCTTCTGTCTCATTTTTAGTTCTAGTAAGATATTTCATCACGTTCATATGAGAGATATCAATGAATTCTCATTCTTCACCAAATAACGAGGTGTTTTCATAAACTTCTTCTAGGTTATCATCTATTGATTTTTATTTTTTATTTTTTTCTAGGAATAAAATTTAGGTTTTACATCGATTTTGCATCCCTTTTCTTGTAATATTTAAAATAGAACATTTATCTGGTTTTATTGTAACCCCCTTGGGTAACTAGGTTGGGCTAATGGGAGGAATGGGTATAATGGTAGACTTTTATGGGATGAAGGGGAAGAATCTTGATCCTTAGTTTTAGAGATGGAAGCAAATTCCTTTATTGTTCAACTAATAAGAGATGATTAAAAACTTCCTCTAAGATCTGAGGGCAAAATAGTTCAACCTCATTTTCAATATCATTCGAAAATCTATTAGTTCAACAATTGATTCTATAAATTATCAATCATTGTCAACACAATCGATTCTAAAAACTAGGTCTTTAAAAATATTTAAATATTTAGCATATGAAGGCTATCCTGTCTTAAAGTTAATATTTGACCATATAGCTTCTTATTATAGTGCATATTGTAATACTTTGCTTTTAATATTTCCTTCATTTATATCTAAGTAAATTTTAGCATATCATATTACTTTTATAACAAAAGTAACGCTATAGTAGTCATTTTTTTATATCAGTTAAAAAATTCATCCATTCAAACTAAAAAAGATTTCTTATATTGTTTATTTTTTGTACTAAGATTTATGGCATTTATCCATCAAACTTTATTGAGTCAGTTTTCAACATCAACTTCAAGGAACTAATGTCATCAATGCCGATCTTGGGATCTTCTCCAGGAGCCATCTTGGGGATCTCTTTTCTAGGATCTAACCATCCAATTCATTATCATCAATGTTGTCCATCTCACATCTCTCGTGTGATCCAACCATTTGATTTCGGTTAAGATAGCTATTAAAATTGGGGTGGCTCTTGCCTCAAATCCCATCATATGATATCGATCATCATCAACACTGATTTTAAAAACTTTCAATCTATATCCCACAACATAATATAGAACATCATTATCACCAACCTCCATGCTTGAGACCCACTTCATCCAGCCATTGCCTTACACAAGCGATGGTTCAACATGATGATTGAAGATGGTGTGGCTCGTCACCCCACAACTGACTAAATGATAATTGTTTCCCTGATCAAAGGGAATTTTAGTTTAGCATAGATCTTAGTTGGTAACATAACTAACACCAAATCCTAAAAGCTGTCAAAATATGACATCAACGCATATAAATACTCCCCAAAGGGCAAGTTAAATAACACTGTTAACTTTTCTGAAATGCTTTCAAATCCTTTTAATATTCTAGTTCAATTATTGATTTAAGCAATATGGGTTTTTCCTATGAAGTCATTGTTGTCTGCGGCTAAAAATTAGCCAGAGCTAAAGATGGCCTTCTTCGAGATATTCGTCGCCTAAGTTTTTGACATGCAACAATTACCATCCAATATATCAAGAATAGTTATAAAGCTTTTTGTCAGCTTTGCCTTAGAAGCCAATCTTTCTTACAAGAAAATTGAATGAACTGTCGGGTCAATTCAACCCACCCAAGCTTGTTATGATAATAGCCTCAATTAACTCTCCAGGAAATTATTTAGCAAATTATGATTCAAAGTGCTAACTATATAAAACCGGTGATGCGGCCCAATCGTAACAGTGGACTATATTACTCACTCCGAACAACAAAAATAAAATACAACTCCTCGAATGACTGTCCAGATTAAAAATATACAAATTTCACCAAAATTAACGACCAGCACTCAAAAAAAGAAGAAAATTTATTTGTTTTGATTTATATGAAACTCGGATTCACAGGAATCAAGAGAAACTACTAACTGGTTAATTTCTGCCAAAGAAAACCACTTTCTCTTCAAGAAAATCGATCCAACATCAAGAATAAAGAAATCGGATCAAGTCGAACATATACATTAAGGCAGCATTTTGAAATTGAAACTCGTATGGGTAAGACCGTAAGAATCAAAATGAACCCTAGAAAGAAGATAGGTTGACTGGAAATTCAAAATGAACCCTACCTTTCTTCCACTTCCAAGCACCGTCAACGGTGCTTCCATTTCCTGTTCTTTCTTTTCTTTGTTCGCCTCTTGGGAAGCGCAGGTCAATTCCATGGCGGATGGCGGCAGCGGATCAGAGGAGAGAAGGAAAGAGGCTTCGAGGAGAAACTAGAAAGAGAGTGATGAGCAGAATATCTTCAAACGGAAATAGGGAAAAATTCAAAAAGTAGCCGTTACGCAAAGTTTCGGCCGTGATCTCCTCTAATTTGTAAAAACCCACCCGCATAACCCCCCTACTTGTTGGATTATATGCGGATGTCCGCAAATATAAGAAGCACTGCGTGCCGTCCATGCGGAAGACTTGAAGAATGGATGGTTGAGGATTTAAATCTGTGATATATGCACCACAATTAGCGTGCGAGGAGGTCGCACTGTCTGCCTAACTACATCAGCAGGTTACCAAAAATGAACCATAGTATAATATAAATTTATTAGATTTCTTTTTAGATTAACATTAAATATATAAAAAATGTATATTATATTAATTTTAAAATAAATTTTAAAAATTTTAATTACTTTGATATCTGACATAAATTTTATTCTCCTAAAAAAAATCTAGGCATCAAAATAGAGAGAATTTACCATCTTAATTTTTATACACATAAATAAATATAAAAGAATATATAAAGCACTAGAGTTTTTACATAAAAATTAAAAAATGAGAAAAATCACGATCTTGCCCGGATAAGATAATTATACTAAATAAGTACTTGTTATAAATTTTTGTCCATCTCATAAATTTGAAAATATCACAAGAGTTGGGTTATTGGATCATTGATCATAGATCATTCTTTTAACATTTAAGTAGTTTACTAATGTCAACATTTTAAGGACCATTATTGGATCATTGCATTCATCTCATTGAGACGTTTGATTTGAAAATAAACATGAAAGATTTGAAGATCATCTAATCATATAATTAATATTTTAAATATTTTAATTATACTTTAACTGCTTGATCTGTGCCCAATTGGACTTGGATTTATCAATATGTTAATGGGTTTTTTGTTGTCGAGAAGCTTAGTTTGACTATAAATGTGCTAAAGTCAAAATTTAATTCAAAATTTTCTTAATTTCTGAACTAAAAAGGGAGTTTGTTGTGTACGTTGAGCTCCTAATTAGTAGAATTCGAGTTGGATGGTTGAACTTGAGGAATGCATTGGGCTTCTTGTGTGATAGAAAAGTCCCCCTCAAACTTAAGGGAAAATTCTATAAGATCGTGGTGAGACCTACAATGCTTTATGGTGTAGAAAGTTGGCCATTAAAAGAGAATCATAATATTAAGTTAAGTGTTGAAGAGATGAGGATGCTCAAGTGGATGAGTGGCTTTACTCTTAGAGACAGGGTACTAAATGAGCATATACGTGAAAATGTTGGAGTAGCTCTAGTGGAAGATAAGATTAGAGAGAGTCGCCTTAGATTGTTTGGTTACATAAAACGACAGCCTTCTGATGACTCAGTTAGGAAAATAGATGCATTAGATTTGATTTATGTTAAGAAAGCTAGAGGTAGACCAAAAAAGACTTGGTTAGAAAATAATAGAAATGACCTTCTTTATTAGATTTAAATAAGAATTTGACTTTTAATAGCGCATTAGAGAAAAATGATTCATACAACTGACCCCACAAAGTGGGATAAAGACTTGATGTTATTGTTGTTGTTATTATGAACTTAAATATAGCTAAAAGGACACTTATGAGAAGAGTGATAAAAGCTTATTGGTCAATTTACAAAAAATCCTCACCAGGGAATTATTTGGACCTTGACCAAGGATGGGAGTAATAGAAACTCTTAAAATGCAATAGAAAAGAATTGTGGCTTATTCATTAAGAGATTCACAACTACATGATTTAAATTGTGTTAGAATTCTTCATTCATATAAATTTAATATTTCAGTTTATTTAAATTATGCCACAACTATAACATTAAAATTTTGTTTGGGACAACTTTCTTGCTATTTTCTAAAACATTTTTTTAGTACAAAAATTTTTAATTCAAGAAAATCTTGTACAAAAAAGTTGGTTTAGAATGCAGTATGAAAGCTATACCAAACGAAGCCTAAGTCATTTACATATTTAGGCTTCGTTTGGGACGGATTTCTTATTGCTTCTTAAAGTAGCTTTCTAGTACAAAAATTTTTATACTAGAAAACTACTTTAGAAAAATAAGAAAGCTATCCCAAACGAAACCTTAATATCTATTTAAAGTAACTATTATTGTCTATATGTTTTTGTAGATTTAAATTATGTTATAATTCATTATTTACTTAAATCTAGTATTATTGTTTATAAAGGATATATATCTTTGAAAATATATATATATATATATATATATATATATATATATATATATATATATATATATATATATATATATATATATATATATATATATTTCAATAAATAATATCAAACAAAAATATTGATAGTCTTGCTTCAAGTCATTTTCCAATGCTAATGTTGAATTCAAATTTGTCTTTGGGTGATACCTTGACCTTACTCACAAGATTGGCAGTAAAGAGCTTAGAACTAAAAGAAATAGAGATAAGGAGAGAGTGAGAGAGAAGAGAAGCTCTTCGACTTTATTAATCGAAAGTAGTAGGGAGGTCGAGAAAAATAAGTTATTCTGTCTCTTTAGACTTACTCTCCGGCTCCCTATTTATAGATCAAAATAGAGACAAAATTATAAATAAAAAAAATACATTAAATTATACAATACAACCTAATAAAATCTCTTTAATTATATGAGATATGTATTAAAGTTATATAAATATAACATAAGCTCACATATAGTCACTGATTGGTTTGATCTGATTTGGCTGACCGGTGAGATTACTATCACTTAGTCAACTGGGTTGGCTCGAGCTCAACCCAAACATTTTAGGGTTGTTTTCAATTTTTGGTTGGGATCGGCTCAACTCGAAAAATCTGAAATCAACCAGGAACTAACCTGAGTTGTTCTCGCCTACTCATCACAATCGCCTGCTTTGTCGGGCTCGCCACTCGTTGCCTACCGCTCACTCCCGCAATAGCACCCTCGCCCTAGCACTCAAAGCCATGCTCGCACCCGTGCTCATGCATGTGCTCGCACCCATGCTCACACACACATTAGCCCGCTCTCACTGCCTCACCCACTCGCGGCTTGCGACTTGCCCTTGCAGCCTTGCCTGGTCGCCCTTGTGGCCTCTCCTGTTGGCAGGTCGGGTTGGGTCAACCTGAGTTAATGCTGGTCGAATATAGATCGGGTCAGTTGCAGGCAGGTCAATTTCGAGTTGGATTTGAACTAGATTTGAAAACTCATTTTAACACCCCAATATATCCCCCATGATGCACTGACACTTCTTTTCAAAGAGCAGTGTGGTGTCTGAGATGCCTCCAATACGTGTCAGACATATCAAAAAAGTATCTAATTAAGAAAAATATAAATTGGACAAGCGTGTCTTAAATATTTTATATTTTTCTCTAAATATAAAACTTAAATTTTTATTTTATATTCACAACACCAAATCAATTGCTCGTACCCAATACCTCATTCATCAAATATTCTCATTTCCATTTTCTTTAGCAGGTTGTGACTTTGGTTTCACAACAATATCTGGTGTCATCTCAGCGTCAATGTCTGACGTCGTTACAATATCGACTTTTCAAAACAATTTCAACATTAAAGTCTAGCACTCTCATGACATTGATGTTCGATGCTAGCAATTTACACACCCACAACTTTACAGTTTATATTTTTTCGTCGTCGTCTTAAGATCGACAACAAACACTCTCTCAACATCAAAAACAAACATCAACTTGACAACGACGTCCGATACTTACTACATAACATCGATACCCTACTCTCGACAGTATTGTCTTCTCCTCTCTCGATGCTTGAAACAAGTCATCGACTCCCAACTCTCAACATCTTAATATTAATTATTTAAATATAAATTCTAGTTAAATGAATTATTATATCTACATTAATATTAATATTATTCTTATTCAATCTCCACGCTATTTTTTAAATATAAAAATTATAATACAACGTTCAACCCATATTCGTGTCTTATACTTTTAATAATTAATGCGTTCCTTAACCGTATCACATCATGTCCGTGTCGCCGTATCCGTATCCGCGCATCATAGTCTATCACTATATATCAGAAATCAACATGCAGCATCACATTATGAAAATCCAGCTGTTCAATCTGATAAGGGTGAGAGCTGACTCAGCCCCAATCCAATAAAGAATCAGACAAAGGCATCAATGATTGTGCACAAATCTCTGCCATCCTTTGAGCAGGTCGACCTAACGTTGACCCAAAAGCACATCATTAACACGTGAAGCCAAGATAAATAATTAGGCCATTCCACATGCATCATTTGTACTTATTAAAACATTAAGAATCCAACGGTCTTATTATCTTTGCCAATGCTTTGAAATTCGGACCAATCATGCAAATAGGTATACCAAATCGGTTATTGCAGTGATATCATAATTCTATTATTGAATGATTGTAATTAGGTGCGTAAGTGAGTCAAGTTGACTCGTAATTAGCTGGAGCTCGACTCGATAAATAACACTTGAGCTGGCTTGATGAGTAAAGCTTGAGGCAGTCTGGACTTGACTCATTATCTCGCAAGTTGGCTTATTTAAAATTGGCCGAAATGAATCCAAATCAAGGGCCTAAAACTTAATTAAAAACTTCCAAGCATTGATTGGATGATCAAATGATCTTCAAATTTGGCATACTTATAGTCCAATCGAGCAGCTAAATTGCTTAATTTCGACATCGTTGAGATACCTAAATGATTAAAAAATAATATATAACTGATCTATTTTTTAGTAGGAACTTTGGCTATTGATATGACAGTATTATACTGTTGTAGAGTCAAGCATGCAAGTCCTCTTTTGCTTAAAATATTCCTTCTATTTTTGAAAAATTTACAATTCTAATAATATTATGTTATTTCATTTATATAACTACACGAACTTGTATGCAACTCAACTTGGTCTGTTGATTGAAAGCTTTGGATATTAAATAAGAGGTCTTTTGTTTGAGCCTTGTGTATGTGATTTTGCCTTCATTGGCTTAAGGCTTCATTTGGGATGGCTTTCTGGCTAGTTAAAGATGCTTTTTATGACTTTCTCATTACTTAAAGATGTTTTTTAGTTCAAAAATCTATAAAAGCAAAGAAAAAATAGTTTCTAAAGTTGCCTCAGACGAAGCCTAAGACTTCATGTGAGACGGCTCTCTTAATACTTTTTAAAGCAACTTTCTACTACTAAAATTTTTAGTTCAAACAAATTTTATACTAAAAAATTGTTTTAGAAAACAATAAGAATGCTATCCCAAACGAGCCTAAATATCCCCAAGAAAAGAACTTTTACTTTATTGACCGACCTACTAATTAACTTTTAGATGTCACAATGTGGAAAGCGTTCAAATATAGCTAGTTCTTCATGAATTCAATGTTGTAGAAGACTTTGAGCACTTCAAGTAGTAAACCACCAATATAACAAGTGATCATGTAGCTATTGTGGTGAAAATTCATGATGTAGAGATATTTGTGAAAAATGTTACAATCTCAATGATCAATATTTCTATCTTTTTGAAATATAAACTCTTACTGATAATATTATATTGTTCTCTTAGACTTTTCAAATATTATAAATAAACCCACAACTTCATGAAGAATCTTATCTTGTCTTTTTCAACAAGTAGAAGAGCATAGGGATCAATTTCTTGTTAACTTGTTTGAGTTTCTTAAAATATAGTTTTCAATTTGGGACAGCTGTCTTACTGCTTTTTAACGTATAACATTTTTGTACAATAATTTTTTGAACTAAGGTTTCGTTTGCGACGGCTTTCTTATTGCTTCTTAAAGCAGCTTTTTAGTACCAAAATTTAATTTTTCGTGCAAAAACGCTTTTTAGGAAGCAATAAGGAAGCCATTCCAAACAAAGTCTAAAATTTTTGTACTAAAAAATTACTTTAAAAAATAGTAAAAAAAGCTGTCACAAATAAAATCATAGCTTTTTTTATAACTTATTTCTTATCTACAAATAATCAAATAAGCCTCCATATTTCTCTCTCCATTTTCTCTCTTGCCACACACTAGTTGCATGTGAGAAAAATGGAATATTATTTCACTAGATAAGCCTCATATCACTTCATTTTCAAAAAAAAAATCTAAAACTTTAATATTACATACATATAATTCATTCAATCATCTTTGAATTGACTCCTATTATAATTGGCCATTATTTATGTGATGATAATAGGTTAACAACTAACTTGCACAACTTTCAAAGCATGTGATTATTATTATGTAATTTCAAATTTTATTTATTTATAACAGTCTCATATTACCTACATGCTTATATTATGATTTACCTACATACCACATAATACTATTATATTTATATATTTAACATCTAAAACTTTAATATTACATACATATCACCCATAATTCATTTTCATATCAAATATGAGTGGTAGAAATGAAATATATGAGTGGTAGGAAAGAAATATAAGTGGTATATTTGATATTAAAATAATATAGAGTGGTATGCATGTAATATTAAAATTTTGGGTGTTAGATATGTAAATAGGATGTTATAAAGTGGTATGTATGTAAATTTCCCTATATTATATTACATAAACCTTTTATAATAGTCCTCAAATTATTCGTGTATACTCCTCGGACTATAGAAACCTGGTCCAAAATAATATGTTATATTATAATTGTAATATATATAAAATTGATCATAATTTAAACCCCCCGACTTTATGAAATTGATCCCGGTTTAGCCCTGAAGGTATCATTTTAGATCAATTTTATATGGTCAAGGGACTATGGGTTAGTATGGAACAACTTTCTTAAGAAAATTTTCCCAAATGAAGTCTAAAGTGAAGCAACCTTATATTCTTAGACTAAAGTTTTGTTTGAGACCCTTTTTTTAATATTTTTCTAAGCAAACTTTAAAAAATATCAAAAAGCTGCCCCAATGGAAGCCTAAAATGACTAAAGCTTCGTATGATTTTATTAATTCTTAAAGCAGCTTTTAAGTACAAAAATTAAAATTTTTCTACTAGAAAGCTGCTTTAAGAAACAATAAAAAAACCGTCCCAAATGAAGCCTAAACCCTAAGGCTTCATTTGGAATAGTTTTCTTAATGTTTTCTAAAGCAACTTTTTAGTACAAAAATTTCAAGTTCAGAGAATTTTTGTACTAAAAATCTAAAAAGTTGTCCCAAACTAAGGTTTTGTTTGGGGCGACTTTCTTACTGCTTTCGAATGCAGCTTTTTAGTTCAAAAATTAAAAATTTTGTACTAAAAAACTGTTTTACAAAACAGTAAGAAAGTCGTCCCAAACGAAGCATAAGTCTGTGACGACTTTTTTACTGCTTCTTAAAACAACTTTTTAGTAAAAAAGTTAAAATTTTTATACTTAAAAGCTATTTTAAGAAGCAGCAAAAAAGCTGGCGTCCCAAACCAAGCCTAAGGCTTCGTTTGGGACGGCTTTTTTATTGTTTTCTAAAACGGAGTTTTAGTATAAATTTTTTTATTTTTGTACTAAAACTCCGTTTTAGAAAGTAATAAAAAAGCCGTCCCAAACCAAGCCTAACTTGACGCGAGAATCTATGGTCTTGCTTTGTGTGCAGGTCAGTGTAGGCTATAACATAGTGATTAAGTAAAATAAATGCGTAATTAAATACTAATATGAGTGACTCAGCACAGATAGAAACTGACAAACGCAAAAAAAAAAAAAAAACTGCCATCTTATCTCTCAATCAAGCGACTAATAAAACAAAAATCCTCATTAATTATTTTTTCAAATCAGATTATTTGTATTATACATATCATAAAATTTATGAATTATATATTATTTTATTAATTTAATTAATTCTTTGGATAATAAATCTAAATGATTAGGTAAATATAATTAAATACTTTGACAAAAACAATTAAATTATTAAATATTTTATTTTTTATTATATAATAATTTAATTTTATTGAGATATAAGATGTAAAGTGTAAAATTAACTAAACTTATTAAAAAATAACCCTATTTTGATACAAAATGTATCTAAATATTCTAATTTTTATATTTTCAAAATATATGTTCAAACACTGACTTCTTTATAAAAGAAAATTGCTTTTGAGGTTTTAGGTTATAAATTTAAGCTTCGTTTGGAACGATTTTTCTTATTGTTTTTTAAAAAAACAATTATAAAGCCATCCTAGACGAAGCCTTAGGCTTAATATGGGACAACTTTCTTTCTATTTTCTAAAATAATTTTTTAATACAAAAATTTTTAGCTTAAAAAATTTTATGTAAAAAAATTATTTTAAAAAGTAATAAAAAAAGGAGTCCCAAATGAAGCCTTATTAGTTTATCACGTAATATTATTAAATAAAGAAAATAATAAATCACAGGAATATATATGGCTGTCAAAAGCGAGTTTGGGTCAAACCGAACCCGACCCGCTTTCTTATCTTTTACTAAAATATTTTTATTTAATTTGATTTATTTAAACCTAAATAGAATTAAGGTAAGATTTAC
This sequence comes from Dendrobium officinale, assembly GCA_019514585.1. NCBI lineage: Eukaryota > Viridiplantae > Streptophyta > Magnoliopsida > Asparagales > Orchidaceae > Dendrobium > Dendrobium officinale. The sequence goes on along the minus strand of CM033693.1, from coordinate 2,718,290 downwards.
TTCAATCAATTTTTTTTTAAAAAAATCAAGCTTAATTCAATTTGGACAACGTGGTTTATTATTTTTTGAAAATAATATTTACTAATTTCATAACAATATTCTAAAACCCTCCTAAATCAATTAAAAATGAGTCAAATCGGGTTGATTTCAGATTTTCGGGTCAACCCGAACCTAACATGGTTTTACCGATTGGTCAAAATCCAGTTCAGGTTCGAGATTTTTGAGTTGGATTCGGGTCAAATTTCAAGTCATATCAAATATTGACACCCTCGATAATATATAGAAACTGTATTTTTAGAAAAAATAAAGTAATGCAAAAGGGCAATTTTTAGGACTAAGCATGATTAGAGCCTTAATTATGGGATTAAGCATTGTTTTTTTAAATTTAAAAGTAGGCATAATCGTCGAGTGAAGGCATAATCGCCCGTTCACTCGGCGATTTACGATTAACCTATGACGACCCCAAGATCCGTGTAGCGAAAGGATTCATCTGATCGTTCTATTGCCTCTCTTTCTTTTTGTTTTTCCTTATCTGTTGTTCATATCAGTCCATGCATACATATATCCAGAGCCAGAGATAATTACATTACAGAAAAGAAACAACAGCGGATACAATAATTCACATATAGTACAACAGAGTACAGACAAAAAGCGTCCAAAAGGTCATATACAATAGCCGCACCGGCTACAAAAGAAAGCCTACCAAGGCTACAAAACAAAGAGCTACAGAACTAAAAGCTACAGAACTCGGCAGAAAGATCTTCAAGCTGGAGGCCCTGCACCTGAAATTATTAACCACATATAATGAGCTTACTAGCCCAGCAGGTCACCAAAGCCTACAACTGAAATCAAAGCACGATCGAAATAATATGCAGGTCAATCGAGTCAAGTCAGCTATGATCAATGAATCTATGCAGGTACGGAAATCAAATCAAATCGAATCAATCAATACTCAAAAGTCAATACGACGGCAAAAGAATCAATAAATCAATACGTCACAGCTATCAAATCAATAAGTGCTTTCAGTCAATATCTATTCATCGTAGCATTTTCTGTCAATCAATATTATCAGTTCAATCAGTCGTGTCGTCTAGTCAATCTATTGTATCTATCATATTCATCTTATCACTTGAATATCTATTTCAGTCAATAGCAATCTATAACATCAAATCAATCAATAAGTGACTCGTGTCAGAACGTACTCTTACAAAGCAATTAGTCAGTTATTCAATACAATTTACTCGATGTCAATATACGATATTCAATATCAATACATTCGTGAGAACCATTCCATAATGACGACGCGTGACGCTACAATAAGGAAATCATCTCAATCAATAAAGCACTTTCCAGTCAATTATGTCAATAAGCTCAACTCCTGATAAACAATCAAATCAATACGGCGAAAGATCCATTGAAATCAAATCAAATCAATACAATGAAATCATCAGGTCAATAGAAATCAATATAATCAGTTCCAGAAAGGAATCTATTCTACGATAAATCAAATCCATACGGTACTAATCAATCCAGTCAATCAATCAATAATCGGCACGACGAACCAATATATCAATGCATCAATAGTATATCAGAATCTGTCGTATCAATAGTATCCACATGTCCATATCATATCCATATCGATGTCAATGTCGATATCTATCAATCAATACAATCTATATCAATGTCGATATCAATATCTATGAATCAATATACAGAATCCATATCAATGTCGGTGCCGGTGTCTATGAATCAATACAATCCATATCCATAATCCATAGTCCATAATCGATAATCCATGAATCAAGTCGATACAATCGATAGCGATGAATCAATGCAATCAATAAATCTGTCGATGAAATTCATACAATATCAATAAATCTATAAATCCACGTCAATATCGATAAATCAATCGGAAACCAATAAATCAATGCATATCAAGAAGTCCATACGATGCAAGATCATACAATGTCATACAATGGTCTTACTCGACAAGCACAAACACTAGTCATGATCAACCAGGTTAACTGGCTATTATCAATAGTGCTGTTGTAGAATCTGTATTGCTGTTGTAGATATCCGTACGTTGGTCTATCAATAAGAGTCGTCACTCTTTTTGCCCGTCGGCCGCCCGTCGGCATATAAAACTCCTTATAACTCCCAATCGTTATATCAATGATCAATGGTTTAAAGGAAAGCCCGTCGGCCCACCATCCTGTACAGGTCAAGTCTATCTTCACCAACGTTCAACTAGGTTCCCACTTGTCTTTCAATAACACAATCAATTCAATGAATAATCGATGCAATAAGCAATATTAAAGAAATCTAGAACAATCATATCAATAGTCATACACGTATCAATTCAATCTATCAATCTCAGGGAAATCGGAAATCGTACGAAAAACGGACAGAGTAACGACAGTCTACAGAATTTACACAAAAATCTCCAGAAACTACAATCCGCCAAATTAATACAGAACGTGCACAGCAACACTATAAGACTATTCTTCTACTGCTCAAACCAATTCGGACATCATAATAAATTACAGTCAAAATAAAACCCCGCAGAATCAAAACGGACCGGACGAAATCTTCCAGAAAATAATTAAAATGTGCAGAATAATCATCTCTACAACATACCAAAAGTTATGCGGTGAAATCTTCGTCAGTACCAAACTGGGTACGAAAATCACTTACAAAAACACAAATCTGAGCATCATTTCGCAAAACCTCAAAATCTTCGAAAACAGAAGTAGGGTTCAGAATCCTTACAGCGAGACAAACACAATACCCAACAGCAACGAACGACGAAAATCGCTCCGCGGGCCCCGAAATCGGACTTCTTCCTTTGCTTTTCCGCTCTTTCTCTCTCCTCAAAATATCTGATTTTATAAATTGTTTTCTCTCTCCTCAAAACGAGCTCATTTTCATATATCCTTAGTCTGATCGGCCCGGCCGATCACCAAATCGTCCCGGGACGATCAGACCAAAATCAATCGTCCTGGACGACTCCCAGAACTGTTCTCAGGCCGACATTTTGAACAGTGCAGATCGGCCTGGACGATCTCACCATCGGCCCGGCCGATCCTGGGGAAAAATTACTTTTCCAGCAGCTACAGCAAAGGAACGAGGTCTCATAGTCGCCCGTCTAATGATGTTGCATTTTGTAGACTTCTGCTGATGTTGCATTTTGTGATTAATGAATATGACTTTGCTTATCTTTCTTTCAGCTAACATACTATACACTTCAGTAATTAAATTAAATCAAATTAAATTTATTTGAAAATTGATGAGATTAACTAGTAAGGCGAATTACTCATTCAACATATAACTACTATTTGATTGAATTTAACAATATATATATATATATATATATATATACTGTACATCCAATGCAACATTTAATATGAGATATAAAATTTATTATTATTTTTAAATAATTACCTAAGTCGCCCGTTTAACGGGCAAGACAATGGGCGACATAGAAGGGCGACGTTTATAGCGACATACATCATAACGACTACTTGCCTCAGCTGTGCCAAGTCAGCCTAAGTCGCCGATTAAAAGGGCGATTATGCCTACTTTTAAATTTTTTTAAGTATGCTTATTTTTTTAATTAACTTCCAAATGATGCTTAGACTGAAAATTTGCCCAATGCAAAATCCCTTATACTTTCACTGTCCTGCCTATTTCTCCTCTTTTCCACCGCCACTCAAACATGCTCTATAGTGTAGTCTAAAGAACCATCAGATCATGCTTATCAAGTTTTATTAATATATTTTGTTATATTATTTTATCAAAATAAAATATATTCTTTAAAAATTAAATAAGAAAATAAAAAAAATTATATATTTTGTTTTGCTTTAGGTTTAGGCTTCGTTTGCGATGACTTTCTTTTTGCTTCTTAAAGCGGTTTTTTTAGTACAAAAAATTTAATTTTTTAACTAAAAAATCGCTTTAAGAAGCAGTAAGAAAGTCGTCACAAACGAAGCCTTAATTTTGAGGTTTACGCATATATTTGTATTTGCTAACGTGCTCATATAAGTAACCCAAATATGTCTAAGGCTTCATTTGTGACGACTTTCATACTCATGCAGTTTTTTTGTTCTAAAAAGATACTTTACGAAGGAGTAAGAAAGTCATCCTAAATTAAGCCTAAATAGGTTGCCACTAGGGGTGTCAATATTTGACACGACACGAAAACCCGACCCGGACCCGACCCGAAAAATCCGGGTTGAACCCGACCCGTTTGAAAAACGGGTCGGGTTCGGGTTCACAGATTCGACCCGTTTGACAAAACGGGTCGGGTTCGGGTTGACCCGGAGAGTTGCCGGGTCAACCCGAAAACCCATTTTTAAAAAAAATTAAATTAAATTAAATTCCCGCCTAGCCCCGCCCTTGCCAGCTGCAAGCCTGCCCGCTACCAGCTGCAAGCCCTGCCCGCTGCCCGCTGCAAGCCCTGACCGCGTTGCCCGTTGCTTCGGCAATCGCGAGTCGCGACGCGTGCTCGCAGCCCGCTGCCGCGGTCCGACTCCGGCCACGCGTGCTCGCAACCCGCTGTCGAGGTCCGACGCTGGCGACGCGTGCCCACTGCCTGGTCCCACGGTCCGCTGCTCTGCCTGGCGCAGATCGCTTCGTGCTCGCGAGCCCTCTGTCGTTGTCGCTGCGCCGCTGCCAGCTTGCCACGACGCCGGTGCTGCCTCGGGTCACGGGTCGGGTCGTGTCAACCCGGCAACCCGCCGGGTCGGGTTTGGGTTAGCATTTCCGACCCGTTTACCTATCCGGGTCGGGTTAGGGTCGACCCGTTTGAATCGGGGTCAGTTCCGGGTCCGACCCGAACCCGACCCGTGACCCGAAATTGACACCCCTAGTTGCCACCCAAAAAGTGTGGCGAAAGAGAACACTCACTCAAAAGCAATGTTTGCTCCAAGGGAACTTTACTCTAAGTGGATTTGCCACTTAACGTAGGGGGGTGTGGGGCTGCTAAAAAAATTAAAAATTTATTTATTACTTGAATTGTTAGGTAATTTATCCCCCACCAGGTTTTTTTACTCTTTATTATAAGAATCTTTAGGCGATTGCCCACTAGCAGAATTATACAAATTGTGTAGAGGAGTTATTACAATGGATTTTAGGCAATTGCCCCCCTAAAAGTTTTAAAATACTATGATCTTTAGGCAATTGCCCCCAACATAATTAAACACGTTTTGCTGATGTGTTATTGTTAGAGAACGATGAATCAAATACAAAGAGAAATAGTAAATATAATCCAAAAATATCCTTACAACTAAAATTTGTTTCGGGCGTTGCCCCTTAATTCCGCGGACCTGATCAGGCAGGTCGAACCCTGTCAGGGGGCACTGGCCCCTTGGACCCCCGACACATTGTGTAGAGTTGTTACCTAATTTTTGTTTGAAAATAATTATCATTATATAAGATATTGATGATATTTTGAAAAAATATTATGTATTGAAGTACAAATAATCATTAATCACTAAAATGATATATATATATATATATATATATATATATATATATATATATATATATATATATATATGAAAAAAATGCTAAGACTTGTCAGTAGGGTCACATCTAGCCCAAGGACAAATTTGGATCATACACATATCACTAAAATATTATTTATTTTAGTATCTAACATGTCAATCACTCAAATCTTTAAATAGCACAAAATATGGCTTAAAATTCATTTATATAAAATGAAATACATCTTTTCATACATATATTTTAATATAATTTTAACATAAATATATCAAAAAATATATTAAAATTAAATATATAAATATATCAAAAGTATGTGCTATGTAGGTAACCCCCATAATTTTGTTATATATAATTATATATCATTAATTTTACATGTTTTGTGTTTTACCATAAAATAAAAATATTATTAAATAAAAAATAAAGAAACTAATAATATAAAATTAATGTAATTGAACATAAGGAGCAAAACTTTCAATCACTTAGCATGTGATAGAATTATTTGCACGCAAATATGTAAAGATTCCTTATCTTTTATTATTTTAATATTTAAGAAAAGAAATTTTATTTTATATATCTCAAAATACTCAAAATAAAAAATATGTATAATTTTATTTTTTAGAGTAATAAGGCCAAAAGTGTTTAGCTTCGTTTGAGATAGCTTTTTTTACTGCTTTTTAAAACAACTTTTTTAATAGAATAAATTTATTGAATTAAAAATTCTTGTATTGAAAAGCTGTTTTAAAAAATAATAAAAAAATTATCCCAAATAAAGTCTTACGCGGGTCAGAATACACCAACTTTGAATTGTGTATTAATTTTTTAAATATGCTATAATAAAAAATAATTCAATCAATATTTAAATAAAATTTGAATAATATACAAAAATCTGCTTTAAAAAATAATAAAAAAGCTATCACACATGAAGCCTTAGATGTATTTTAGTAAATTAGATGTGTGATATTTTAAAGCTTATTTTGTAGTGATATAATTGTTGTAATTGCCAACGTCATAGCTCAACTTGATCAAAAATTTTCGATGAAACACCTCGGGCCTGTTCATGATTTCCTTGGGATCAAAATCGATAAACACGCTCAGTCTTACTTTCTTTCCCAACGTCAGTACACCACTTCAATTCTCCAGCAAACAGATCTCATAAATTGTAATCCAGTGGTCAATCCAACATGCACAAAACTACCGGAAAAACTGGTAACCGATTCTAAACTTTTAGATCCTTCTTTATACAGACGCATAACAGGTTCTCTTCAGTATTTAACGCTCACAAGACCAGACATAGCATTCAGTGTAAATCAGCTCTCTCAACATATGCATGCTCCTCAACAGCAGCACGCTTTCATGCTCAAGAAGCTCCTTCGTTACATCAAAGGTACACTTGATTTTGGAATTCCAATCCATAAAACTGACTTAGTTCTCACATCTTTTTCAGATGCCGATTGGGCTGGAGATCCCAACTCTCGCAAATTAACATCCGAATTTTGCTCATTTCTTGGCGACAATCTCATATCCTGGACGGTGAAAAAGCAACAAACTGTAGCCAGATCCTCAACAGAATCTGAATACCGTGCGTTAGCATCTCTAACAGCGGACATTATCTGGCTGAGAAGGCTGCTATCCGATTTTGGTCTTCTACAATCCAACCCAACAGATATGTTCTGTGATAATACTTCCGCAATTGCGTTAGCCAACAATCCGGTTTTCCATGCTCGTACGAAGCACATAGAGATTGATCAAAAGTTCATTAGGGATCATATCCAGCAGAACCATGTTCGACTTCTACCTATTAACACGATTGATCAAACCGTCGATATCTTCACCAAAGCATTATCTACTCCAAGATTCCTTTTGCTTAGATCCAAACTGACTGTCTCTCAAGACCCATCAGTTTGCAGGGGCATATTAGAATATCAAGATAAATAAATAATTGTATTTATTAATTAGATGCTTAGGTGTCATTTTATCATTGGCTCTCAAGAACCAAAGCTTTACCTTCTGCTATAAGTACTGTACCTATTCTCCTAAAATAAAAGAAGATTTACTTTTTACTTCTTATTTCTTCGGCTCTGTCTTGTCCTCGTTTCATCTTCTTCAAACACAATATCCCAAGTTTCAAAAATCTCATGTGAGTAGAAAGGGTGAAGATTTGATTCAAAATTTGTTCATCTTTTTCATGACAATCATGGAGCGGTTAGTTTATCTCTAGCTAGCTATCATCATAGAAACATTATTTTCTTATTGTATTAAAAGTTGTAAAATGCTAATTTTATTAATTTTTAATAATATTATTATTTATTACGTCATTCTGCTGGACCTCGATTTGATCGGTCGAACTGTGAATCTCTCATTCTTTCAGTTTGTTGTACGATCCAATTTTCACAACATTGCAATTTTCATTGGAATCACAGTCAAATTTTATTAGAATAAATGTGGCAGTATGAGGTCTGAAAAATTAGTTTGCGGTTTCAAGTGGGGGTATTTTGGTTAGAACTAATTTTTTTAGCATATTTTCCTAAGAAATGAAATAATGTACGTATTTCTCTAATTTTGGGCATTACAAGCATATAAAGTCAAATTTCTATTCTATATAATCAAAACTAAACTAAAAATTAAAGAAGTAATCAAAACTATTAGTAGAAAATTATATAATCAAAAGGTCCATTTTGGCAAGATCGAAGTTTTTTTTTTTTAATTTGAACAGAATTTTCAGATATATTTTCTCAAGAAATGAAACACCAAGCTGAAATATTTCTCCTATTACAAACATTATTGGGTCAAATAAAAATTTTTCCCTTCAATAATATCCACAAATTATCTTGAAACTCAAATAATAATGTAACTCAAGAATTAAAAAGTAAATTTAAGTCAAAAAAATAAAATAAAATTTCTTAGAAAATTAAATGATAATATCCTATTTAAGACTTAATTAATATAAACTTTTTAAGTCTTATATTTATTTTATGCATGCAGAATACAATAGTACTACAACAAAAAGCCTTTATCCCACCATGTGAGGTTGGATAAATGAATCTATTTTGTCTATTACGTTCTATTAAGAGTCAAATTATCATTAATTAATTTAAATCTGCTCAGAAAATATCATTTTAATACTCTATATGTAATCAATTTTTTTAGGTTCACCTCTACCTTCTATGAATGATTTTAAAATAATAAAAAAATTAAGAACCCATTTACATTTAATTAAGATATGCTTATCCAATTTTTTGTGATTCATTCCTCACAAAAGTTGAACCACATTAATCTCCATCATCAATGTAATATGGGGCCAGGGTCAATGTATACATTAATTAAGCTTTAAAATATATAATATGAGTTATATATAATTTAATAAAAAATAATTAGAAAATTTCTTCCATAATTAATATAATCTTTCATGTAACATCAATGTTAAATTGTCCATGACTCATCTTAGAATTTTTTTTTTTTTTTTTTAATTTTGGCATTTCAATGTTGATGATAGATATCTCTATGTACAAACTCTTTAGTTCTTGGTTATTTTTTTTTTTTTTTAGTGTGATCTCTATGTTAAATTATAAAGCCTAGTTTTTATCTTGCAAAGAAAAAAAGCGGCACATACTTACGGTCTGTTTTGGACGGTTTATAGTTTTTTGTAAAGATGATTATAAAGTTGTTGTGAGGAAGGTAAATTTTATGAAATTTGCAAATAAGCAGTTGCCAAAAATAAATTGTGCTTGCAGACTAAAAAAATAAAGCAATAAGAAAGCTATCTCAAACTAATCTTTATGGCCCGTTTAGGATTGATGTAGCTTTTTATAAATAAGATTGTAAAACTGTTGTGGAGAAAATAATTTTTTTTAATGCTGTTGTAGAAAGCAGGTTACTAGCACAAAAATTTCTTGAAAGTAGAGAACAAATAGTGGCTAAATAGAAATTGTAATTGCGGTCTAAAAAGCAAAGAAATAAGATAGCTGTCTCAAACGAAGCCTTAGTTGCATGCTAACCTTTATAGTAAGGTCATTCTAGGGTTGGAGATCCCCTTCTTGGAGGCTTGAGGATAAATCCCCTTGTCACCCAATCAAATAACTCAATGAAGCAAACCCTAATGATGTCATATTAGACTCGTGTCTTAGTGCGGCCTACAGTCTTGGAATTTTAATTTAACAAATTTTATGTAAATATCACATGACCTAAATATTACACGAAGATCTAGCACATGCACATATAAGAGAAGAGTTGTATGATATTAGATATTTTATATGAAAAAACTCTTAATAGAGAAAACCATAGGGCCTATCTCGATTGGAGCGTTTTCACTATTATTTATCATGAGTTATAAATAATGTCCTTCCTCATGAATAATGAAGTGTCTATATAATATAATGTGCATACAATGTATTTAATGAATTTCGTGATGGAATTTGAAATGGCCTTTAACATGAGAGCTATATATATCTCCCTTAAAGTTAGGGGGGCAGAGACTAAGAAGTTTATCATAAATCTTACTCGTGATGTGAGTAGTCAAAGTTAATACCAATGACGTGCATAGACCTTATAAGTGATGTCGTGTGGCGACATTATTTGTTACGGAAGGCGATAAATTAGAAGGCATCAATCAAGTCAAGCTACAGTAGTCGAAGGATCATTGTGAAGTGACGATGGTTAGGAGATTGAGTTGAGCAATGATGGTTTGAAGTAACAAATAAGTACTTAAATACCTTCAATAAATGCTAAGCCTATTATCTATCAAGTACCTTTAACAATTTGAGAGATAAAATAATTTGCTCCAAGAGTCTTATCAGCCCAAATAGTGAAAGAAGCAGATTAGAGAGAGCTATTTCCAAGGGTAGGGAAGGAGTTAATTAAAAAGAATTGGCCTTATTATATAGAAGCTACTAATTTTTGCAAAAAAGTATTATTAAGAACATATTTCATTGGATTATTAATATGATGATTGAACAAAGCTAAAGTAAATATTACAGTAATCCAACATTAAAGATACAAGAGTTGAAGTTAACGAGCTTGTATGAATAGGAGAAGAGCCACTTGATTTTTCAGGATGAGAAGATTCGTCCGGACTAAGAGTGCACATATTGTGTACACACAGTGTGTATAAAAAATTGGTACAAACTATTGTTGACCTCATTTTTGTATAAGGTCACTTGGACCAATCCTGACCATAGATTAATTTCCAAATCAATTCAAACTCTAGGCCCTAGGATCCTTCTAGACTTCAGACCTTAGGTTCTATTCTAGACCTTAAGACCCTTCTAGGAGTCAGAATTTAGGATCTACCTAGATCATAAATCAATCCAGACATATGATCAATCAAATCCAAAATCCAACTCAAATCTAGAATTTGAAACCAAAATCCAATGCTAAAAGGCCAAGTCCCGAAGGCCTTTTTCAACAAATTTTCAAACACTTCAAAAACCTATAAAATGGCCTCCGATTCAGAGTCTGTCAGTTGCATACTGATGGGGCATGTCTCTGGAGGCAACCCTCCAAATTTGAGCCCATTCTGAGGCCTCTAACCCCAGAAACTTAATTGAAATCCAAAGGCTGTAAAACCTTCAAATATTTACAGCCCCTGCCATTGGACCTATCACTGTGAAGTTTTTGACCTTAGAGACTTCACCAGATCCTCTAGTCACTTCCAGACCCTTAATATTGATATGTTGAGTGATAAACTGGAATTTTCTGGACTCATCTCAGCCCCTAGTGGCCATGAGCCCAAGATGACCAAAATACCCCTGTGGCGTTCAAATGGTGATTTCAAACCAAATGAACTCCAAACTGAGTGCAATCACTTGCAACTAATTTCAAATTTCATTTCAAACCTGTTGGACCAATTCCCAACCCTTGGGTCAGTCTGGTTGACCAAGTCAACAGGTTTGACCCAAGAAGCCCTTTAAGGGTCCAAATAGGTGTTTTGACCCAAATGACTTCATTGAACCATGGAACCACTCCTATTGACTTCCAAATGTCACTTCAAACTTGCTGAGCATGATTCCAAAATTTTGGATCAACCTATTTAACCAAATCAACTAAAATTGACCTAAAGTGCCCTTAATGGGCCCAATAGGCCCATTTGATCAAATCCAACCCTTTAAACCTTGGGATCACATCCATTAGACTCCAAATGATATTTCAAACTTGTTAAACCCGTTTTTAGACCCTGGATACACTTGATTGACCAAGTCGATCAATTTTAACTCAAAAAGCCCATTAAAGGCCCATTAAGCCATCTTAACCCAAATGACCTATATGAACTTGGAAATGACTTTAACCAACATCCATAATAGCTTCCTAAATTTTTCATCTGCTACCTCAGCAGTCAACAAGGTCAGTTGACCAGTCAACACTTGGTCAACAAACCTTTAAAATGCCCAAATGGCTTGATCCAAGCTAGCCCAATCCCTACCAAATCACTCTAGACCCTCTTTGAGGTCACTCCTTTCCAACTCAGCTGCCACCTCACTCATGTTTGACTGATTGACCAGTCAAACAGTCAACATGAGGCTTTAGAAGGGCTAAGGGTGATTAAATAAATCCTTTGAGCCAATCCACTCAATCCAAAATCAATCCAGCAGATTAGTTAAGGTCTAGAAGCTTCCTAAGACTAATCTTAGCCTTTAGATTTAAATCCAAAGGCCCACGTTGCTCCACATGTGCTCAAATCAAGACAAAAACACCCTTTCCATGTAGGATGTCCTTGATCCGTCCTTGGCTTCTGCTCCCACCAACTCCCTGGACAGGTGGCAATCATCTAGGAGCTCTTTCAAACAATCCCAGCCCTTCATTCAATCTGGAGGGGATTGAATAGGGCAAAAGGCTCAAAATGAGCCACATTCAAAAACCTAGTCTCTCTCTCCACTCAAACTCTCTCAAACCCAGTCTCCTGTTCCATTGAGCTCCCCAGAGATTCCTCAACACCTCCCCACTCAAACTCCGGCGATCAAACCTTCTCCGGCGATCTTCCGACAAGCCTAATACTCAATCCGTCCAAGGCTTGTACCAGGCGTTTCGTGGCGTATCGGAGCTTGGATTCAACTGGGAACTTATTCGTGGACAGTCTACAAGCTCAGAGAATCCAAAAACGGTCCAAACCGTCCATTGAATCGCTGTAAATCTCTAAACCTAGTTTAAGACACTTAGTTTAAATAGCTTTTAATTTAATGCATATTAAGATACGATATTACATTCCCACTATTTCTGTTCACCTAGGCTATCTAGGTTTAAAATTTCAAACGATTTAGTTAACTGGATCGAAAGAACGAGCTAATAAAAAATCCTAGGGCGTTCTCACGGCTCAGTCCAGGCATATCATTTCTGGACCGTTGATCGCCCGATCAACGGTCCAGATCGAGCCGCGCAGCTCTTTCGCCCGACCGTGTATTTGATTCGGCGATCAGACTTCCGTCCGACTTGATCTGGGCTCTCTATTCCAAACAGCGGGATTGATTTTCCGCCGTTTTGATCCGTCCTGGCTGAGATCAAACGGCAGGACTTGATCTCTGCCGTTGGATGAGCCCCGCGCGGATCCGACGGCTCGTAGCTGATGCCCGACGTGGTTAAGTGGAAAACGCGTGGAGCCCGCTTGACCGCCGCCTTCCACCTGGCCTAATCACGAGCCGCCGCGTGTAAATCCCGAATTAATACTTTATTTTAATTATATTTAATTGCAGATCTTAAAAAAATTATAATAAATAAAATAAAAGTCCAAAAAAATCCATATAATATATCAAACTGCTCATTTTTTTAAGGCCTTTGATTTAAAAATAAAATAGTTTTAAAAATTTCATATATATTCTAAGTAATTTCAAGTAATAGTTTTTAATTACTATTTAATTAAAAATAATTTAAAAAAAAAAAAAAAAAAAACTTTATTATTATTTTAATCTTGAATAACATTAAAATCTCAGAGAATAATTAACATTCAATTAAATTAAAAAAAAAATTATTATCTTAATTGTTAATTATTTTTATATTATTTTAAATAGCTTTAAATTCCTTACACTTTTAATAATTCAATTTTAATTTAAATTAATTAAAAAAAATTATATTTTAAATAATATATGAAAATTTTCATAAAATTGAGAGCTTTAATTTAAAACTATTTTGTAAAAAAAAAAAAAAAAAAAAAAAAAAAACCTAATATACTTTAATTGTTTTTCAAATTATTTTGAATATCCATATTATTTAATTAATATTTAATTAAATATTATATATTATTATTTTAAAATTAAAAAAAAAAAAAATTTATTTTCAAATTTCTTTGAAAAGTCAGAGATCTCTCAACTCCTTCAAAATTATTTTAATAATATTTTTAAAATTATCCTATTTTAAAACTTATATCTTTATATATAAGTTTATATATATAAGTATATATATATTTTAAACTATTTTAAAATTATATATATTTAAAATATCTAATTTTGAGAGATCCCTTGGGATTTTAAACATGGATTGAATGCTTGAATAGAATTAGTGGGGATAATTAGTGGATAACCATTTCTTGATTATTCACTAATCCTATCTTTAGTTAATTATGTTAACTAGTCTTTGCATGTTTAGGTTGTGCACACACCACTTAGTTTAGGCTCTCCTAGATCTAAGGAATTATTTGATTGTGTGTGTTTGCTTATATGTTAAGTTTGAGGGTTAGTTAAAACCTTGATTTGGACCTATTAAACATAGTGTCATTAAGGACAAAAATTAAGGATTTTGATTAGAAAACTTAGAAATTTCATTGTGATTAGGATACATATCTTCATAACTCGAAACTTTAAACATTTGAACATAGTGACATGTACAGCCATTAGAGAGAGTTTTTACTGATTTTTGAAATCATTAAGGCCCTTAATCAAATTTCCTAAGTTTAAGCCTTAATTAATCCTCGAAACTTCTAAAAAAAAAAATGTAATAAATTCAATTTAAACCCTAAAATTATGTATAAACCCTCTAACTGACCAGAATTCAATCCTTAACTCATGAAAATTGAAAGCCCCTTGATTTGACAGCAATTTAAACCTTAATCTAATTTTAAGTGAAAATCAATATTTTATTAATATAATTAATTAATTATTATTAAAAAAATTCCAAAAATTTCCCAAACACTTGGGAATCTCTCCTTAGGTCATTCCTGACCTTTGGAGAAGATTTCAAGGAGTTGGGATCTCATTTGGAGCAAAATCCCAAAAAGACCCTTTAATTAAAGAGTTTTTAAAAATTCATTAAACACCTCAAACTTCAAACCCTTATAACTAATTCCAGAAAAATCCAAATTGACCAAACTCAATTGCATTCGACTCATAATAGGGTCTAATATTTATTAAAAACATTAAATTCCAGCAATCTGTAATATTTCAAAAAGTCAACTTTTTGGTCAAACCTAGGTCAAAACTAGTTCAAAACTTCAAACCTTCGTAATAAAATGTAGAAAAATCCGTTTTCAACGTACTTACCTTCTAACTGATCGTAGTAAGGTCTAGTATTTTAATAAAATACAAACATTCCAGAATATGAGCTTAATCAAAAACTCAATTTTTGACCCCTTAATTAAATCATTAAAATATTCCAAAATTCATAAAAACTTGAAATTCATTTTAAAAACTCCAGAATTCATTAATTAACTTCTAAAATCAGTAATCAACCAATTTTGGATAAAATTCATTAACTTTTGAATCTTAATCAACTTAAGCTACTTAATTATACCGGGTACCACTGGGTAACCCAGGCCTACGAGGCTGTTAACTCAGCCCCAAGGAAGGTGAAATAAACTTCACGGCCTCGGTGTGAAACAAAGGTGGTTCCCAACAAATAATTAAATAATTGATTTTAAAAGATTTAAAATATTAATATTTAAATTCTAATTAAAAAAAATCCCTTAAGCCTTACAAACCAATCGAACTTGAAATAACTCTAACTAATAATCCTATTTAGGACACATCAAAACCACACGACCTACCTCACACACTTTAGATGTTTTGCTAGGATCACTGACTCTAGTTCTAGGCTAGGCCGGTGTTTTACTTTCTGCAGTTGTGTGCCGTATTTTTCGAGCTTTTACTGCATGCTGTTTGCTAGTATAGAATTGTTGTGTTTGCTTACTTACTTACTGCACTCTGTGATTGATTGTGCGTTAGACTTACCCCTAGGTTAGGGACGAATTATACTTGTGCAATCTTATGCAGGTGGCCATGCTCATACAAGGAGCTGAAATTAAAGGGGGCAGTTAATAAAAAAAATATATAACTCTTTGCACAGGTACCTGCCGCGCTTAAGACCCCCTTTAAATAAAAAGAGCATGGCCAAGTGTGGCTAAAAAAAAAATGCATTTCAATTTTTCATATTATAACTGCTTGGGAATATATACAACTGCTGATTATTAGGATAACCTTGCAGGATCGAGTCTAGATTTTTCTTTTTTCTCTTAATGTAAATTTGATTGAGTAAAGGTTGTATTTATTTAAAATGATTTGAGATTGGGATATAAATATCCAATTTGAATTCCAAAGAGGTGAAGACATCCCTAAAGGGGAGAGTCTTCTTCCATTTGGGAGTCAAATTAGGATACTTTGCAAATATCCAAAGAGGAAAGGTAACACCCCGATCAAGGGGGAGTTTCTTTCCATTTGGATATCCGGAACCGACGAATCAAGATGTTCGTGAGAAGACGAAGAAATGGACAACGAGAAGAATCCCAAATTTCAAATTCATTTAATTTAGGATTAGAAATCCGGGTTGTAGTCAGTGGTGCCCGGCCACTTTAATTTCTTGTAATTTTTGAGATGTAATAATAAGTGGCACTTGCCATATGGACATTCAATTTGATAAATTTAATTGATTTGTTTAATTTGATTGCGCATTAGAACTCCTGCTTTTCTAGTCTTTTTATTTGCATGCCGTATTTGGTTTGACCTGGAATTCGAATTTAGGCTCTTAGGGGTCTGTCAAAAATTCTTCTACTTTAATTAAATAAAATTTTTAAGATAAGATAGAAACTCTAAACGGTCCTAAGAAGTAAGCTCGGACTCGCCGAGGGTTTTTCATGCATCATATTAAATCTTCTCTACCTTGTTAGGCATCTCCCCGCCTGCGGGTTCTGGCAGGCCACCTGACCTATGAGGGTGCCGATCTGTCAAGGGGATGTTATGCAATCTCTAGGATAAAACCTATTTTCTAAGCCAAAATTTTTAAACTGCTACATACTGATTTTGCATCCAATTGAGTCAATTAGCATGCATCGCATTAGTAACAAATTTAAAATAGTCTAATATTTAATTGCATTTATTTAGACATCAAAAACCCAACATAAGTCAAAGGGGCCAATTAGGATCTGCTCTAGATGTCGGCCCTGTTCTCAAAACTTTTCTTAAATAACGTCCCTACCACTCTACAAAAAGACCGGACTCATATTTTGAAATCGTTTAGGTGGTTTAGCTGGCTCCCCAATCCAGGCCGGGGTAAGACCAGATCCGCATTGCACTAGCTAGGTTCGGGGGGGTACTAATTTCGAGTGCCCAATTTAGACTTAGGTTCTGAGGCTGGCTCGGGCCATAAGACCTCAACTTCTGGGATTTGAATCCCACTTTCTAATAAAATTACCATTCAAACTAAAAATTTCTTTCAATCAAATATAAACCCAACACTTAGGATAGATTGGGATGTTTCCTGAAGTAATTCAGAATCTCAAAACATCCCCTACTTCTCTTCCCTTGATTTCAAAAATAAGTGTTCAATCTTGAACCAATCCCATTTGAATTTCTAACCCTTTATCTCCTTTGATATCTAGCTTTGAAATCTTAAATAAAAGTTATATCGCTATTTTAATCGAGAGTTTTCGTAGGAAAACTTCTAATTTTCCGACGATGTAATTAACTACGAGGGCTTGCGCTCGTAGGAGATTTGGAAACCCAGATCCAATTTTCTAAAATTGAAATTTTCGAAAAAATCCCTAACTAATTATTTTTGGGAAAAAAATACAATAATCATTATCGTCATTCTCAAATGATCGAAAATGATTGATATTTTCTTTCTTTGGAGAGATATATCAATTATTATCGTAACTTTGATTATGAAATTAATGATTTCCTATCTAAGTTAGCATAGTCAAATGATTTTGAATTTTGACTACGATAATTTGGATAGTTTTAAAGTTTTGGAATATGAACCAATTAGTGAACAATATCTCATCCATATGAGATGATATATTGTTCCTGATGTTGTGTTAGATTTCAAAATTAAAGTTTGAATTTAATATTCCCAAAAATAATTAAATATTTTCAAAATTAATTATATATTTAAATATACTTTTCAATCAAAACAAATTTTGGCGACTCCGCTGGGGACCTATCTCACTCTCCATCTTTAATAGCGATATTAATTTTATTGAATCGGTAGTCTTAACTACCTTTCCCTCCATTGGTCCCTCTTTCATTTCTCTCTTGAAAGAGTGTGGCCAATTCAATTAAGAGTTGTCAAATGAGAGGTGAGTGTAGGGAATTTCCCTCTAGATCGGGCTTGAACATTTTGCCTCCAACCTGGTTGGTAGAGCGAAAGAGTTAAGCCTATCTCCCTCTAGACATTTCTATAAATGTTAGAAACTTGCGTGCTCGAATTATTAGTAGCATGCTAAGTTATATAACTTATAAAAATTCTCCTTAATTTTAAATCTAAAATCTCCAATCTTTTGATAGAGTTAATTCTTTCCAACATCTAAATAATCGCTACATGATATCGTTGTATATTGAGTTGTAATTGTTTCAATTCAATATATATACGATTAATCGTAGAATTCAATTTTAAAGATTTCATTAAAAATTCAATTATATCGATCGAATTAAGCTATGACATTTCGTTCTTAATCCATTAATTAGAATGAAAGAGTTAAGTAAATTCAAAATAAATCTCCCCTAAATAATGTGGACCTTTTGTTGAACGAAAGTTCAACACCTTGAGTCCCAAAATAAGGGGAGATGCTGCCGAAATTTTGAATTTTTAGACATCTCTTTAAAAGATCATTTCAAATTGATTGATTGTTGTTATATACATTCTTACGACGATCGTTGTAAGAAGCATATACGACATATCCTTGAATTTTCTCGGCAAGTTTTTGCCTTCAATAATTTCAATTTTTAATTGCATTTGAGAACCTTGTGGTATTATCTCCTTATGATTGTAGACCTTTCTGTTGAATAAAAATTCAACACCTTGAGTCTCAAAATAAGGGGAAATGCTGCCGGATTTTTGAATTTTTAAAAAAAAAAAAAACAAATCTAATTGACTAACGTTGTTATATGTTCTCATATACAACGAACCCTTAAATTCTATCCGGTAAAAGTTTGTCTTTAACATTTTACCCTTTGATTAATCATTAGGGTTGAAAGAGTGAAGCTTTCTTAGTAGCTTTCCCTATATTTATTTGAGAACCTTTCTGTTGAATGAAAATTCAACACCTTGAGTTCCAAAAATAAGGTGAAATGCTGCCGGATTTTTGAATTTTCAAATCTTCATCCTTCAAATTCAATTCAATCCTCATTGTTACATGTAGCACCATAACACTTTCCAATGGTAAAACATGTGCAATGTAAACTCAATCATTTTCAAATTCAATTATCTTCTCCAAATTCATTCAAATCAAATTCAAATCAATATTGTTATATGTTTTCTACAATATTTGTTTGTAGTTACACATATACAATAAAGATTCACATATTCTTTAAATCAAAGTTAACTTCTACATCTTATTATCGTATACCGAATTATAGTTCTTATGATTCGATATACATGATAAGATATAGACTTCTTTTCAAAAAAAATTTAATTCAAAATTCTGATTCAAACTTCTCTTTTCTAAATCTCAGACAATCAAATTATCTGCAATGGCCGGCAAACTTCTGTTCTCAATGGACCGTGACTTGATGGTTGAGGAGTTGGTCTATGAAAATCAATTCAGTTTGGAATAGGGTTCAAGTCCCTTAGGTTGGTTATGGATGGAAATACCTTAGTGGACCTTGCTGTAGAGGGAGAAAAAAGCCCCTGTAGTTCAATTAGCCATAGGAGCTGGGAATGATGCCCCTCCTAATTTGTGGTCAGCACTAGTTTAGATGCTTCCGCACATAAGGGTTCCTTTTGAGAAGAGAAAAAGAAAGCAGAACCACCTGTTGAAAGTAAAAAAATTGTTATTTTGAGAAGGGATCCTCCAGCACTGAAACCCTTTATGGCAGTAAAAAATGCCAGAAAGAATTACCTGAGGAGGGTAAGAAAGAAGATCACTAAGAATAAAAAAGTGGCTGAGCTGAAAGCCCTAACTAAGGTTGAACTTGAGGCTGCTGAGGAGCTGCCAATCCCTGTCTCTTCTCCACTCCTTAAAGGGAGTCGTTTTCACCCCCTTGCAGCTGCTGCAGGGGAGGAGAGAGTCAGTCGGATAGCTAGCACTCCGCCTAGCCCTGTCGACTATTCTGTGAAGAAAACCCCGAAAGAGAAGCAAGTTCTGAAAACCAGGATGATTAGAAATATCATCCACACCTGTGCCGCCCAAGTGGGGCAGACAAAGGAGCAATATGTAAAGCAGTTGAAAGGGGTAATCTCACACAAACTTGAGAAGGAAGTATTAAAAGAAGAGAAGTCTGAAGCCAAGAACTTGACTCCTCAACCAGTGAGGAAGAACAAGAAAATTTGTCAAACAACCTGTATCTTCAGTCTTGGTAGATGGATACCACTGGGTGCCTCGCCTCCCTTCTGCAAAAACGGAGGAGATAGTATTAACCGGGTCTGGATCGAGTCGCTCTTTTAAGGGTAGACCACCGACCCCTTCTTTAAAACTATCGAAGCTGGCCCCAGTAGCAGCAAAACCTGAAGAAGTCTTTAAAGAGCCAAAGCCAGTTGATGTTAAGGGTAAGAGGCCCATGTCACCAGTAGAGTCATATGCAAGGAAGAAGTTCAGCAAATGCATTGGGATACAATTTAGAGAACCTCAGATCCAAATACCAGTTGAACTCCCTAGACTCCCAGTGCAGGGATGTGAGGACTCTTCGCGTTTCGCGTTGATGTTGGAGCCCCCGCTGTCCAAGCACCTCCATCACCAATTAAGATAGATGTCCCTCACCCAACTGAGGAGGTCACCCTCGCGACTACCGACCCCGGGGACAGTCGGAGGGGAGGAGATAGTTCCAGATCCCGATGAGGAGATGTTAGACCAGTTAGTTAGTGAGCAGATTACTGAGGAGGATGCTAAGATCAATGATATTTTTGACAAGTTGGATGTAAAAGAATATGACCAGGTCATGGATTACGATGGATATCTGCCACTTTATGCTGAAGCAATAGATGGGAGACCAGTTGAGGAAGTGGTTCAAGAAATCAGAGATATCCTTAAGAAGAAGGCCGTTGATGAATTCAATCCGGATGAAGATGATCTGTTAGTTGATGAAGAGCCAGTAGCAGATGTTCACATGGTTGAAACTCGTGCGTCAGCTAAAGATGCTGAGCCTTCTAAGCACCATTCTGGAAAGGAGGAAGAGTCAGCAGCAGTCGACTCAGATTCAGATAGTTCTGTCAGATTGAAAGAGAAGGATGAGTATATTAAAAATCTTGAAAGAAAAGTTGAAGAGATGATGATTAGAGTTGAACAGATGCAGAGTCAGCTTTTGCAATCACAGCAATCGAGACCCGAGCAGTTGCAGCCCACAGTACACACCATGGGCGAGCACAGCAGGGAAGCCGATTCAAATCCCAAGCTTCCAGAAGTTACTTCTCCAGTGTCTCCACCAGAAAAGGATATCCGTCAGATGATTGAAACCCAGGTAAGGGAGGCCTTAGCCCATTCACAAGGAACTATATCTATTCCAAAGGGTAGACCCTATCCCGAGGAATATGATTTGGTTCCTTACCCAAAGGGTTTTGTGCCACCTTCTTTTAAAGTTTTTAGCGGCTTAGAAAACCCAAGACAGCATCTGGCCCATTTCCGAGCAAGCTGTTGCAATGCAGGAGGGTCGGATGCTCTACTCTTTCGTCAGTTTGTGAGTAGTTTGTCCGGTATTGCTTTCGAGTGGTACGCAGATCTGCCAAATGGTTCAGTAAAAACTTTCACAGAGCTCGAGGGTCTCTTTTTAAAGAGATTCTCAGGAGCTCAACAACGTGTAACCGTTGGTGATCTCGTCATCGAAAAACAAAAGCCGGGCGAGTCTTTAGTCGACTACATCTTGAGGTGGCGAAACCTCTCGATGAAATGTGAACCCCAACTACAAGAGCAACATGCAGTGGAAATTCTTCTAAAGAATATCCATGGGCCTATTGCTTTTCTGTTAAAGGGGTTTACAATCAAAACCTTCGAAAAGCTTCTTAATAAAGCTAGTAATCTACAAGAAGAGGCTTCCAAAATGCCATTCTTGAAGGATTCTACTGAAGATAAGAAGGTTAGTAAACCGTTGAAATCCTTTGAAAAGAGGGCAGCAACGGTTTCAGCAGTCGACAAGGGAAAAAAGCCGGTCAACGTTCAATCAAGTAATCCTACCAATCAACAAATTCAGAAATCTCAACCGTTTCAGGTAACTTCTCAACCCACTAGAGGACCTTACCCGATGACTATTAAAGAGAGATTGGCTCGTCCTTATCCCTTTAAAAGAGAATCGGTAAGGAAAATTTTTAAGAGTCTCCAAAAGAAGCCAGATTTTCGATTGCCAGAGGCCAAGAAGCCGGAGGAGGCAAATAAGGGGGATCACCCCAATTTTTGTGCTTACCACCGCATGTTGGGCCATACAATCGAAGATTGCTTTGTTTTCATGGACTGGCTTGAAAGAAACTTCCGTCAAGGTAACATAATAATTCCAAAGGAGTATTTGGTTGATCCGGATCAGGGATCTGTCAAATCCATCTCAGGTAATAATTCTAATCTTTCTTTTTCCATTGAAGATGGTTGGGATATAGCACTATCCCGGGCATTTAAAAAGTCGATTAACCAATCTTTTCGTCTTTCTCAACAGTTACCGACGAGAGCCCGGGGCCCGATCTGGGAGGTTGAGCTGGAGGCATCGCAGGAGGATGTTGGGACGATTTCCTCTCCAGTAGTCGTAGGAACTACTGTATTAAATAAAAATGAAAAGAGTGAACCTTTTGTAGAGAGGAAATTTGTTGATGAGAGATGTGTACAAGTGGTGGATGGTGGCTCAAAACCACTAGCCCCACTAAAGTTATCTGACTTTTACTTTGCCCCATCAAAGGCAAAGGGTCAAAAATTAAATAAAAAGAAAGATCTTTCTGCAAATATTTTGATGATTAGTGTTGAGAATAAAATTTTAAATGACTCTTCCGTTGAAAATAACTCGGAGCCAGCTGAGGACAATCAAGAAGTTCAAAAACTCAGCTTTCCGGATTTGACCCTTCAAAGAGAAGACGAATTTGATGTCTTATCAGATGGTGATACCCCTGAAATTAACTTTCAAGGGAGTCCCGTCGTGATAGACTTTTCGGATTCAGATTCTCATTCAGAAAATGACAATCAACCGCCTAAGGAGAGCGTAGACCTCCCCGTAGTTTGTCCTTCCGATGAAATCGTGCAAGTGCAACTACGTGGTGGCAAGGTTTTACCCCCTAGGCTTCCCCCTCAGGAAAAGGGAAAACAAGTTGTGTCCGCTGATCCGATTCAAGTCCCTGCTCAACAATCAAACTCTCCTACAAATCCACCGGGTCCCGATGTTAATGTTCCAAGTGTCGATTACAATGTCTTAGCTCACCTTAGGAAGTTGCCTGCTAAGTTGAGCATCTACGATGCCCTTGTCCTTTCAAAAGAGATGAGGGAGACTCTAATTAAAGCACTTCTCGACCCCGAGATTTGCTTAGCTCAACTCGCCTCAACTTCCGAGGAAGAAGCTTTGTACTTCAAAGAAATCCCAGGAGTTACCTTCTCTGATGAAGATCTGCTCCTTGGAACTGCCGATCACAATCGCCCACTTTACATCACTGTAAATGTGGGAAGGTTTAAGTTATCAAGAGTTCTTGTTGATCCGGGTGCATCGGTCAACGTGATGAACATAAAGACTCTCGCATATCTTAGAATTGATACTAGCAAGCTCTCAACCGATAAGTTAGTGCTTCGCGGGTTCAACGAAAAAGGCGAGAAGGCTTTAGGTTCGATCACACTACTTTTAGAGATAGGAGAATTAAAAACTGAAGCGAAATTTCATATAATTGATTCGGCGACATCCTTTAATGCGCTCCTAGGTAGGCCCTGGATCCATGAGTATAGGATGGTTCCTTCCACCCTACATCAATGCATCAAGTACCAACGAGATGGCATTGAGTTTGAAATCAAGGGTGATTTACAACCATTTTCTATTCACGAGATTGGGATCTACGAGGATGCTGCATACTATGTTCCTAAAGGGTCCACTACCAAATCTAAGGTAGAGATCAACATTAAGGAAGAAAAAGTAGAAAATCAAAGTTCAAAAGCAATTCAAAAGTTGAGAGAAGAAAAAAGTCAAGAATCAAAAAAGAGACGATTCTGATAGTGAAGACGACGTTGAGCGCGTGGTTTTTAGGCCTCCAATTAATCTACCTCAAAGAGGGGGAAGGATGGCCCAAAGAGCACGCGGTCGAGGCCGCCCTTCACTTGAAAAAAGAAATCCCCCAATGTACATCGAACTTGAAACAAGTTCTGATGAAGAATCAAAAAGGAGGGGTAACAAAATTGCTTTTGACCATAAAAAATCTAATCTTCCTCCAAAGTTTGATCTCACTTTAGATTCGGATAGTGACCAAGAGGGTAACAATTCTAAACCTCAAAGTGATGAGCCTGAATTGAGTATGTATGAAAAGCTTAATAGGGTAGTTAAATCCTTAGCCTTAACCCCACTGTCCGCTGACAGGGTCTCAGGGTTAGTAACTAAGGATTCCCCTAACTTAGATGGAGAAGTAAGGAAAGTCCAGAGGTTCTTTCCCTGGCACCTCCTCTTCAAGGAATGAAGGTGATGTAATCCTTGAAGAGGCAGATTTCAATGAATTAATGGAATTACCTTTCGGCTACTTTCCTCTTGGTGTTAAAACTCTTATTTCTAAAGGTTTTGCTCCGAGTCAATGGACTAAGGGTCAAGCTAGATACCACCAAAGTATTTGGAATTCCAAATTCAATAAAAATTGGACGAGTGGTATCGGCTTTGGTACCGTTAGTTCGTTTGACGATGATGAATATTGCTTGATGATAACCATCCATCTTGAATCTGAAAATGTCCCTACTGAAGTCGTCGATTCGCTCGACAGACTTTGTTTAGAGACCTCAGATGATTCAGATGAAGTTCAAATTCGGGATGCACCCCCTGAATTTGAAGAAGAAATTAAATCGACAGTTGATGAACTTAAAGAAATCAACCTTGGAACGGAAGAAGACCCTCGACCTACTTTCATAAGTTCTTTGTTGAGTGAGGATGAGTCTAGGGATCTAATTCAACTTCTATCCGAGTTTAAGGACTGTTTCGCTTGGACATACGACGAAATGCCGGGTTTGTCCGCCGATATAGCAGTTCATAAACTTGGAATCCGGCATGATGCCATTCCTGTCAAACAAGCTCCGCGACGCATGCGTCTGGAGATTGAACAACAAGTCATTTCTGAAGTTAAGAAATTGGCCGAAGCCGGATTTATCCGGGAGGAACAATATCCTTCTTGGGTAGCCAGCGTTGTGCCAGTTCGAAAGAAAAATGGTCAAATCCGGGTCTGTGTTGATTATAGAGACCTGAATAAGGCATGTCCTAAGGATGAATTTCCTTTGCCAATTCCAGAACTTATGGTGGATATTGCCTCTTCGCATGTCGTTTTCTCCTTTATGGATGGCTCGTCTGGTTATAACCAAATCAAGATGGCCCCAGAAGATGAGAGAAACACACTGCATTCAGAAGTCCTATAGGGATCTTTTGTTATAAAGTGATGCCATTTGGCCTTAAAAATGCCGGTGCAACCTACCAGCGGGCTATGACTCGAATTTTTGACGACTTAATCCACAATCAAGTCGAATGCTACATCGACGATTTAGTTGTCAAGAGTAAAGTTAAAGAGGCTCATCTTTATGACTTAAGAATCGTCTTCGAACGGTTGCGCCGCTACGACCTTAAGATGAATCCCATGAAGTGCGCCTTCGGTGTCACGTCAGGGAAATTTTCTAGGTTTCGTAGTAAGGCACCGTGGAATTGAAATAGACCCTGCTAAAATTGAAGCTATCTTAAATATGCCACCTCCTAGGAGCCTTACTCAACTAAGGTCTCTTCAAGGTAGACTGGCGTATATAAGAAGATTCATTTCCAATCTTTCCGGAAGATGTCAACCATTCTCGGTCCTCGCTAAAAAGGATGCCAAATTCATTTGGGACGAGAAATGTCAATCTGCTTTTGAAAATATCAAACAATACCTGACAAATCCACCTGTCTTGGCAGCCCCTATTCCGGGAAGACCTTTAATACTTTACACTGCGGCCCTTGACGAGTCTCTTGGGGCCCTCCTTGCTCAAGTCAATGACGAAGGGAAAGAGAACGCTCTCTACTACCTAAGTCGGAGACTTCTACCAACGGAAATTCGGTATCCAACGATTGAGAAACATTGTCTTGCCTTAGTCTTTGCAGCTCAAAAACTAAGACATTACATGCTTTCTCATCAAATCAACTTAATTTCCAGTTTTAACCCCTTGCAATACCTTATGACCAGACCTACGTTGTCAGGACGTTTGGCTCGTTGGTCTATGATATTGCTCCAATTTGAAATTACTTTCATTCCCCTGCGTGCTGTGAAAGGGCAGGCCGTCGCCGACTTCCTTGCGGCACATCCGTTGCCGGCGGAATCTCCTCTAAATGATGATTTACCTGATGAGCAAATCATGAGTTTTGAGGAAGCCACTACTCAAACCTGGGAAATGTATTTTGATGGTGCTGCGTCCTCCCAACGGGGCAAAACACCTGAATCTACTATTCCCGGGAAAGCCGGAGTTGGCCTGGTATTCATAACACCAGATAAGGGAATGATGCACTTTTCCTACCATTTATCAGAACCTTGTACAAACAACGAGGCTGAATACGAAGCTCTGATAACTGGCCTGGAACTTGCAATTTTAATGGAGATTAAAGAGATTAAAATCTTTGGTGATTCCCAACTGGTGATTAACCAGATTGCAGGAACCTATAAGGTTTTGAATCCTAAACTCCTGAAGTACCATCAGTACACCTGTCACTTGCTCGAGCAAATTCCGATTGTAACTATGTATAGGATTCCCCGTGGAAGCAATTCTTCGGCGGATGCCCTCGCAAAGCTTGCAAAGGAATTTGCGTGTCCAGAAGAAGACTCTATTCCTATAGAGGTGCAGGGTCGTCAAGTTCTGTCTCCTATAGATTTGGAATACATCAACAAACAAATTTTCCAAGTCCTTTCTACCTCTTCAGCAGTCGATGAAGAAGCGGATTGGAGACAACCGATAATCGAATACCTTCAAGAAGGCAAGCTCCCTCATGAGAGATCACTTGCCCATCAAATTAAGAAACGCGCCCTATCTTACGCACTAGTCAACAATACGTTGTACCGTCGATCGTTTGGTCAGATGTGGCTCCGTTGTTTAGACAAATGTGAGGCCCTGAAGATCGTTAACGAAGTCCATGCTGGACTGTGCGGTGCTCATCAATCGGGTCCAAAAATGAAAAATGAAGATCAAAAGACTTGGATACTACTGGCCTACGATGATGGACGATTGCATGAAAACTGCAAAGTGTTGTCATCAGTGTCAAGTACATGGTGTGGTTTTACATCAGCCGCCTAACGTGTTGCATCCCACGGTAGCCTCGTGGCCCTTCGAAAGTTGGGGCACGGATATCATTGGGCCAATTGACCCTCCTTCCTCGAAGGGTCACCGCTTCATTTTAGCAGCGACTGATTATTTTTCGAAATGGGCGGAAGCAGTCCCATTAAGAAATGTAACATCACACCATGTAATGAAATTTTTCCGTGACCATATCGTATATAGATTTGGCGTTCCGCGCAGAATCATATCCGATAATGGGTCCGCTTTCAAGTCTACAAAGATCAACAATTTTGCAAATCGCCATGGTATTGATTGGAGATACTCAACAATCTATTACCCAAGGGCTAATGGATTGGCTGAGGCCTTTAATAAAACTTTGGTTCAAATCATCAAAAAGACCCTCGATGATAATAAACGTCAGTGGGATGAGAGGTTGGTGGAAGCTTTGTGGGCTTATAGAACCACTTATCGAACCCCGACCCAATCCACACCGTTTGCGCTAGTGTATGGATCCGAGGCCGTACTCCCTCTGGAAGTTCAAATCCCTTCACTCAGAATTGCAATTCAGAACCAGATCACAACTCAACAGAATGCACAACTCCGTTTGGAAGAACTCGAAAGCCTTGAAGGATGTCGTCTTCAAGCTCAACAAAATCTAGAGTTGTATAAAGCCCGAATGATTCAAGCTCACGATAAGCTAGTGCGACCTAGAACCTTCCAAGTAGGCGACTTGGTCTTGGTTCTTCGGAGGCCTATCTTAGCGCACCGAAAACTCGGTGGAAAGTTTGAGCCAACTTGGGAAGGACCCTTCATAGTAGAAACAGTCTACGAAGGAGGCTCGTATCAGCTAGTGGATTGTAAGGGAAATCACCCAATGCTTCCTGTAAACGGGCGTTTCCTGAAGAAATACTATGCTTGATGTAGCTCGATCTTTGAATCAATAAAATACTTGATTTTCAACTGAACTCGACTCAATCTTATTCAATGCTTTTTGAATTCTAAAACTACTTTCTTTTCTTTAAGGTTAGGTGTGAGTCCCTGTGCTTCCTTTCCTTAGGATTAGATTTGCTAGTGGTGGAGCAAGCCCTTCGTGGCACCATCCTAGCGTATAAAATCAAATTTCGGGTTAGATAGCTTTTGTCAAATCCTTAGAGATTCTGGCAGACTATCTCCTTGGCTAGTTCCCCTAGTTAGATGTGAGTCCCTGTGCTTTCTAACTAGGTTAGTCATTGAATACCCAGTACAAACCCGATCCATTAGGAGTAGGTGTGAGTCCCTGTGCTTCCTACCTCCTAGGATCTCGACTGACTAAAAGTGGAACTAAGCCTACTGGGCCCCACATAGTTCAGTAACTCTCTCTTTTCTTTAAGGTTAGGTGTGAGTCCCAGAGCTTCCTTTCCTTAGGATTAGATCTACTAGTGGTGGAGCAAGCCCCTCGTGGCACCATCCTAGTGTACAAAATCAAATTTCGGGTTAGATAGCTTTTGTCGAATCCTTAGAGATTCTGGCAGACTATCTCCTTGGCTAGTTCCCCTAGTTAGATGTGAGTCCCAGTGCTTTCTAACTAGGTTAGTCATTGAATACCCAATACAAACCCGATCCATTAGGAGTAGGTGTGAGTCCCTGTGCTTCCTACCTCCTAGGATCTCGACTGACTAAAAGTGGAATTAAGCCTACTGGGCCCCACATAGTTCAGTCAACTCTCTCTTTTTTCTTTAAGGTTAGGTGTGAGTCCCAGAGCTTCCTTTCCTTAGGATTAGATCTACTAGTGGTGGAGCAAGCCCCTCGTGGCACCATCCTAGTGTACAAAATCAAATTTCGGGTTAGATAGCTTTTGTCGAATCCTTAGAGATTCTGGCAGACTATCTCCTTGGCTAGTTCTCCTAGTTAGATGTGAGTCCCTATGCTTTCTAGCTAGGTTAGTCATTGAATACCTAGTACAAATTTGATCCATTAGGAGTAGGTGTGAGTCCATGTGCTTCCTACCTCCTAGGATCTCGACTAACTAAAGGTGGAATTAAGCTTCTTGGGCCCCACTATAGTCAGTCATTTCATTTCTTTTCTTTAAGGAGTCAGTCCCCGTGCTTCCTATCTCCTAGGATCTCAACTAATCTAGTGGTAGAGTACGCCCTTTTGTGGCACTACCCTAGTATCAAACTCAAATTCGATCCCTTGTAGTTAGGATTTCCTTCCTTTCTATACGATCAAAATTCAATCCTCTAGGGTTAGGTCTTCCCTTTCCTTAGAACCAACATCAAATTCAATCCTCTAGGGTTAGATCTTTTCTTTCCTTGGAATCAAATCCAAATCCAATCTTCTAAGGTCAGGCTCTCTTTCCTTTAGAATTAAAACTTAAATCTGATCTTCTATAGTTAGGAATTCTTCCTTTCTATACGATCACACTCAAACTTCCTTTTCCTATAGGGATAGACTTTCCTTCCTTTAGGACTAAATCCACTAGTGGTAGAGTATGCCCCTCGTGGCACTACCCTAGTATAAATTCAAACCTTGATTCCCCAGGGATTAACTTTCCATTCCCTTAGGATCAAAATTTCTAGACTTGATCTTTAATCTCGGTCAACGCCAATATGTGCAATAGAATTTTATTCTATTACACATATTGGGGGTCCATTTGTTGACCTCATTTTTGTATATAGGTCACTTGGACCAATCCTGACCATAGATTAATTTCCAAATCAATTCAAACTCTAGGCCCTAGGATCCTTCTAGACTTCAGACCTTAGGTTCTATTCTAGACCTTAAGACCCTTCTAGGAGTCAGAATTTAGGATCTACCTAGATCATAAATCAATCCAGACATATGATCAATCAAATCCAAAATCCAACTCAAATCTAGAATTTGAAACCAAAATCCAATGCTAAAAGGCCAAGTCCCGAAGGCCTTTTTCAACAAATTTTCAAACACTTCAAAAACCTATAAAATGGCCTCCGATTCAGAGTCTGTCAGTTGCATACTGATGGGGCATGTCTCTGGAGGCAACCCTCCAAATTTGAGCCCATTCTGAGGCCTCTAACCCCAGAAACTTAATTGAAATCCAAAGGCTGTAAAACCTTCAAATATTTACAGCCCCTGCCACTGGACCTATCACTGTGAAGTTTTTGACCTTAGAGACTTCACCAGATCCTCTAGTCATTTCCAGACCCTTAATATTGATATGTTGAGTGATAAACTGGAATTTTCTGGACTCATCTCAGCCCCTAGTGGCCATGAGCCCAAGATGACCAAAATACCCCTGTGGGGTTCAAATGGTGATTTCAAACCAAATGAACTCCAAACTGAGTGCAATCACTTGCAACTAATTTCAAATTTCATTTCAAACCTGTTGGACCAATTCCCAACCCTTGGGTCAGTCTGGTTGACCAAGTCAACAGGTTTGACCCAAGAAGCCCTTTAAGGGTCCAAATAGGTGTTTTGACCCAAATGACTTCATTGAACCATGGAACCACTCCTATTGACTTCCAAATGTCACTTCAAACTTGCTGAGCATGATTCCAAAATTTTGGATCAACCTATTTAACCAAATCAACTAAAATTGACCTAAAGTGCCCTTAATGGGCCCAATAGGCCCATTTGATCAAATCCAACCCTTTAAACCTTGGGATCACATCCATTAGACTCCAAATGATATTTCAAACTTGTTAAACCCGTTTTTAGACCCTGGATACACTTGATTGACCAAGTCGATCAATTTTAACTCAAAAAGCCCATTAAAGGCCCATTAAGCCATCTTAACCCAAATGACCTATATGAACTTGGAAATGACTTTAACCAACATCCATAATAGCTTCCTAAATTTTTCATCTGCCACCTCAGCAGTCAACAAGGTCAGTTGACCAGTCAACACTTGGTCAACAAACCTTTAAAATGCCCAAATGGCTTGATCCAAGCTAGCCCAATCCCTACCAAATCACTCTAGACCCTCTTTGAGGTCACTCCTTTCCAACTCAGCTGCCACCTCACTCATGTTTGACTGATTGACCAGTCAAACAGTCAACATGAGGCTTTAGAAGGGCTAAGGGTGATTAAATAAATCCTTTGAGCCAATCCACTCAATCCAAAATCAATCCAGCAGATTAGTTAAGGTCTAGAAGCTTCCTAAGACTAATCTTAGCCTTTAGATTTAAATCCAAAGGCCCACGTTGCTCCACATGTGCTCAAATCAAGACAAAACACCCTTTCCATGTAGGATGTCCTTGATCCGTCCTTGGCTTCTGCTCCCACCAACTCCCTGGACAGGTGGCAATCATCTAGGAGCTCTTTCAAACAATCCCAGCCCTTCATTCAATCTGGAGGGGATTGAATAGGGCAAAAGGCTCAAAATGAGCCACATTCAAAAACCTAGTCTCTCTCTCCACTCAAACTCTCTCAAACCCAGTCTCCTGTTCCATTGAGCTCCCCAGAGATTCCTCAACACCTCCCCACTCAAACTCCGGCGATCAAACCTTCTCCGGCGATCTTCCGACAAGCCTAATACTCAATCCGTCCAAGGCTTGTACCAGGCGTTTCGTGGCGTATCGGAGCTTGGATTCAACTGGGAACTTATTCGTGGACAGTCTACAAGCTCAGAGAATCCAAAAACGGTCCAAACCGTCCATTGAATCGCTGTAAATCTCTAAACCTAGTTTAAGACACTTAGTTTAAATAGCTTTTAATTTAATGCATATTAAGATACGATATTACATTCCCACTATTTCTGTTCACCTAGGCTATCTAGGTTTAAAATTTCAAACGATTTAGTTAAACTGGATCGAAAGAACGAGCTAATAAAAAAATCCTAGGGCGTTCTCACGGCTCAGTCCAGGCATATCATTTCTGGACCGTTGATCGCCCGATCAACGGTCCAGATCGAGCCGCGCAGCTCTTTCGCCCGACCGTGTATTTGATTCGGCGATCAGACTTCCGTCCGACTTGATCTGGGCTCTCTATTCCAAACAGCGGGATTGATTTTCCGCCGTTTGATCCGTCCTGGCTGAGATCAAACGGCAGGACTTGATCTCTGCCGTTGGATGAGCCCCGCGCGGATCCGACGGCTCGTAGCTGATGCCGACGTGGTTAAGTGGAAAACGCGTGGAGCCCGCTTGACCGCCGCCTTCCACCTGGCCTAATCACGAGCCGCCGCGTGTAAATCCCGAATTAATACTTTATTTTAATTATATTTAATTGCAGATCTTAAAAAAATTATAATAAATAAAATAAAAGTCCAAAAAATCCATATAATATATCAAACTGCTCATTTTTTTAAGGCCTTTGATTTAAAAATAAAATAGTTTTAAAATTTCATATATATTCTAAGTAATTTCAAGTAATAGTTTTTAATTACTATTTAATTAAAAATAATTTAAAAAAAAAAAACTTTATTATTATTTTAATCTTGAATAACATTAAAATCTCAGAGAATAATTAACATTCAATTAAATTAAAAAAAAAATTATTATCTTAATTGTTAATTATTTTTATATTATTTTAAATAGCTTTAAATTCCTTACACTTTTAATAATTCAATTTTAATTTAAATTAATTAAAAAAAAATTATATTTTAAATAATATATGAAAATTTTCATAAAATTGAGAGCTTTAATTTAAAACTATTTTGTAAAAAAAAAAAAAAAAATTAAAACCTAATATACTTTAATTGTTTCAAATTATTTGAATATCCATATTATTTAATTAATATTTTAATTAAATATTATATTAATTATTTTAAAATTAAAAAAAAAAAAATTTTATTTTCAAATTTCTTTGAAAAGTCAGAGATCTCTCAACTCCTTCAAAATTATTTTTTTAATAATATTTTTAAAATTATCCTATTTTAAAACTTATATCTTTATATATAAGTTTATATATATATAGTATATATATATTTTTAAAACTATTTTAAAATTATATATATTTAAATATCTAATTTTGAGAGATCCCTTGGGATTTTAAACATGGATTGAATGCTTGAATAGAATTAGTGGGGATAATTAGTGGATAACCATTTCTTGATTATTCACTAATCCTATCTTTAGTTAATTATGTTAACTAGTCTTTGCATGTTTAGGTTGTGCACACACCACTTAGTTTAGGCTCTCCTAGATCTAAGGAATTATTTGATTGTGTGTGTTTGCTTATATGTTAAGTTTGAGGGTTAGTTAAAACCTTGATTTGGACCTATTAAACATAGTGTCATTAAGGACAAAAATTAAGGATTTTGATTAGAAAACTTAGAAATTTCATTGTGATTAGGATACACATCTTCATAACTCGAAACTTTAAACATTTGAACATAGTGACATGTACAGCCATTAGAGAGAGTTTTACTGATTTTTGAAATCATTAAGGCCCTTAATCAAATTTCCTAAGTTTAAGCCTTAATTAATCCTCGAAACTTCTAAAAAAATGTAATAAATTCAATTTAAACCCTAAAATTATGTATAAACCCTCTAACTGACCAGAATTCAATCCTTAACTCATGAAAATTGAAAGCCCCTTGATTTGACAGCAATTTAAACCTTAATCTAATTTTAAGTGAAAATCAATATTTTATTAATATAATTAATTAATTATTATTAAAAATTCCAAAAAATTTCCCAAACACTTGGGAATCTCTCCTTAGGTCATTCCTGACCTTTGGAGAAGATTTCAAGGAGTTGGGATCTCATTTGGAGCAAAATCCCAAAAAGACCCTTTAATTAAAGAGTTTTTAAAAAAAAATTCATTAAATACCTCAAACTTCAAACCCTTATAACTAATTCCAGAAAAATCCAAATTGACCAAACTCAATTGCATTCGACTCATAATAGGGTCTAATATTTATTTATTAAAAACATTAAATTCCAGCAATCTGTAATATTTCAAAAAGTCAACTTTTTGGTCAAACCTAGGTCAAAACTAGTTCAAAACTTCAAACCTTCGTAATAAAATGTAGAAAAATCCGTTTTCAACGTACTTACCTTCTAACTGATCGTAGTAAGGTCTAGTATTTTAATAAAATACAAACATTCCAGAATATGAGCTTAATCAAAAACTCAATTTTTGACCCCTTAATTAAATCATTAAAATATTCCAAAATTCATAAAAACTTGAAATTCATTTTAAAACTCCAGAATTCATTAATTAACTTCTAAAATCAGTAATCAACCAATTTTGGGTAAAATTCATTAACTTTTGAATCTTAATCAACTTAAGCTACTTAATTATACCGGGTACCACTGGGTAACCCAGGCCTACGAGGCTGTTAACTCAGCCCCAAGGAAGGTGAAATAAACTTCACGGCCTCGGTGTGAAACAAAGGTGGTTCCCAACAAATAATTAAATAATTGATTTTAAAAGATTTAAAATATTAATATTTAAATTCTAATTAAAAAAAAATCCCTTAAGCCTTACAACCAATCGAACTTGAAATAACTCTAACTAATAATCCTATTTAGGACACATCAAAACCACACGACCTACCTCACACACTTTTAGATGTTTTGCTAGGATCACTGACTCTAGTTCTAGGCTAGGCCGGTGTTTTACTTTCTGCAGTTGTGTGCCGTATTTTTCGAGCTTTTACTGCATGCTGTTTGCTAGTATAGAATTGTTGTGTTTGCTTACTTACTTACTGCACTCTGTGTGATTGATTGTGCGTTAGACTTACCCCTAGGTTAGGGACGAATTATACTTGTGCAATCTTATGCAGGTGGCCATGCTCATACAAGGAGCTGAAATTAAAGGGGGCAGTTAATAAAAAAAATATATAACTCTTTGCACAGGTACCTGCCGCGCTTAAGACCCCCTTTAAATAAAAAGAGCATGGCCAAGTGTGGCTAAAAAAAAAAATGCATTTCAATTTTTCATATTATAACTGCTTGGGAATATATACAACTGCTGATTATTAGGATAAACCTTGCAGGATCGAGTCTAGATTTTTTTTATTTAAATTAATGTAAATTTGATTGAATAAGGTTGTATTTATTTAAAATGATTTTGAGATTGGGATATAAATATCCAATTTGAATTCCAAAGAGGTGAAGACATCCCTAAAGGGGAGAGTCTTCTTCCATTTGGGAAGTCAAATTAGGATACTTTGCAAATATCCAAAGAGGAAAGATAACACCCCGATCAAGGGGGAGTTTCTTTCCATTTGGATATCCTGAAACCGACGAATCAAGATGTTCGTGAGAAGACGAAGAAATGGACAACGAGAAGAATCCCAAATCTCAAAGTTCATTTGATTTAGGATTAGAAATCCGGGTTGTAGTCAGTGGTGCCCGGCCACTTTAATTTCTTGTAATTTTTGAGATGTAATAATAAGTGGCACTTGCCATATGGACATTCAATTTGATAAATTTAATTGATTTGTTTAATTTGATTGCGCATTAGAACTCCTGCTTTTCTAGTCTTTTTTTATTTGCATGCCCGTATTTGGTTTGACCTGGAATTCGAATTTAGGCTCTTAGGGGTCTGTCAAAAATTCTTCTACTTTAATTAAATAAAATTTTTAAGATAAGATAGAAACTCTAAACGGTCCTAAGAAGTAAGCTCGGACTCGCCGAGGGTTTTTCATGCATCATATTAAATCTTCTCTACCTTGTTAGGCATCTCCCCGCCTGCGGGTTCTGGCAGACCACCTGACCTATGAGGGTGCCGATCTGTCAAGGGGATGTTATGCAATCTCTAGGATAAAACCTATTTTCTAAGCCAAAATTTTTTAAACTGCTACATACTGATTTTGCATCCAATTGAGTCAATTAGCATGCATCGCATTAGTAACAAATTTAAAATAGTCTAATATTTAATTGCATTTATTTAGACATCAAAAACCCAACATAAGTCAAAGGGGCCAATTAGGATCTGCTCTAGATGTCGGCCCTGTTCTCAAAACTTTTCTTAAATAACGTCCCTACCACTCTACAAAAAGACCGGACTCATATTTTGAAATCGTTTAGGTGGTTTAGCTGGCTCCCCAATCCAGGCCGGGGTAAGACCAGATCCGCATTGCACTAGCTAGGTTCGGGGTACTAATTTCGAGTGCCCAATTTAGACTTAGGTTCTGAGGCTGGCTCGGGCCATAAGACCTCAACTTCTGGGATTTGAATCCCACTTTCTAATAAAATTAACCATTCAAACTAAAAATTTCTTTCAATCAAATATAAACCAACAACACTTAGGATAGATTGGGATGTTTCTGAAGTAATTCAGAATCTCAAAACATCCCCTACTTCTCTTCCCTTGATTTCAAAAATAAGTGTTCAATCTTGAACCAATCCCATTTGAATTTCTAACCCTTTATCTCCTTTGATATCTAGCTTTGAAATCTTAAATAAAAGTTATATCGCTATTTTAATCGAGAGTTTTCGTAGGAAAACTTCTAATTTTCCGACGATGTAATTAACTACGAGGGCTTGCGCTCGTAGGAGATTTGGAAACCCAGATCCAATTTTCTAAAATTGAAATTTTCGAAAAATCCCTAACTAATTATTTTTGGGAAAAAAAATACAATAATCATTATCGTCATTCTCAAATGATCGAAAATGATTGATATTTTCTTTCTTTGGAGAGATATATCAATTATTATCGTAACTTTGATTATGAAATTAATGATTTCCTATCTAAGTTAGCATAGTCAAATGATTTTGAATTTTGACTACGATAATTTGGATAGTTTTAAAGTTTTGGAATATGAACCAATTAGTGAACAATATCTCATCCATATGAGATGATATATTGTTCCTGATGTTGTGTTAGATTTCAAAATTAAAGTTTGAATTTAATATTCCCAAAAATAATTAAATATTTTCAAAATTAATTATATATTTAAATATACTTTTCAATCAAAACAACTATAGATAAATTTGTACACAGTGTGTACACTCATATGTCCAGACGGTTCTTCTCGTCCGAACTTCATACGAAATAATTTCTCATCCGTAAGAGGCTATTTTTCAAAGAACCATTCTCTCTCTCTCTCTCTCTCTCTCTCTCTCTCTCTCTCTCTCTCTCTCTCTCTCTCTCTCTCTCTCTCTCTCTCTCTCTCTCTCTCTCTCTCTCTCTCTCTCTCTCTCTCTCTCTCTCTATATATATATATATATATATATATATATATATATATATATATATATATATATATATATATATATATATATATATATATATATATATATAAGAAAATGGATGTTGGAAGCAGCGGCAGAGTGAGGGGGGGGGGGGGGGGGGGGGGGCCCACGGGCGCACGTGCCCCCCCTCGATTCAGAAATTTGGCATAGAACTACAGAAGGTCGCCTGCTTTAAAAAAAAATTTTTTCCAAAGCCCTAAGTCCCGAACCGGCGAACGCGACTGCGGTTGACGGCTTGAGGACGCGAGAGCGAGAGGCAGCGACGGCGACGACGCGTTCCAGGTTCTCAGGGGCAATTGCGTTCCAGCGTGCTCGACTGATCGGTGCTCCAGCGACCAGCGGAATTGAATTCCAGCGACGAAGCAGCGTTCGATTGCGGACTGCTTTAGGTAAAATGAAAATTTTTTTTTCAAGTTTATGTTTTATTCTACTGCATTCTTGATCGATTTTATGTGTTATTCTTTGATTCTTTCTTCCTTTGCTGCATTGCATTCTTGTTGGATGTCAATATTATGAGTGTGGCTCTTATGTGTTAATTAACATAAGTCTTAGTGTCTTTATCTTATAATTTGTTAAGTTCTTAACCGATTGTCGATTGATCTTGCAAAATAATAACTAGGTTTTTGTCATGGAGAAATATTTTAAGAAGATTTCACAGAGTTCAAATGAGACAATTAAAAAAGCTGAGGAGCAAAGTCCAAAAAGAATTTGCGTGGAAATTGAATCATCAAGAAATTAAGAAGTAGATTTAGAGAACCTTCCATCTGATCCTGGTTTGCGAATCTCTATCTATGAATTTTCTCCTAATAATCAAGATCAAGTTCGTTGAGCTTACTTGCAAAGAGGACCATTCCAACCTCGCATTCATGAATTTCCTAAAACCAAATTTGGGGCAAAGGATAAACGTTTCTCAATGAGAATAATGCAGCACATTACATTCATTGCTTCTCACACCAACTCCAGTTAGCCTTAGTATATGTTGCTAAAAATCATGTTCAAATTGCTCTCTTATTCTCAGTAATTTCAAATATGATGAATATTGTTGGGGTTTCATGCAAGCGACGTGACCAACTTCGAGATAAGCAACGGGAGAGAACTTTAATGGAATTAC
The DNA here is from genome assembly GCA_019514585.1 of Dendrobium officinale. Lineage (NCBI taxonomy): Eukaryota > Viridiplantae > Streptophyta > Magnoliopsida > Asparagales > Orchidaceae > Dendrobium > Dendrobium officinale. The sequence continues at coordinate 2,679,805 of CM033693.1, read as the reverse complement.
AGAATGGAGAACTAGTAACTAGATAGGGGTTGAATCAAGAAATAAATCTCAAGCGGTCAGGTGATACACGATGGGGATCACACTATGAATCAATTATTAGATTGATTACAATGTTCCCTTCAGTTATTGATATTCTAGAAGTGGTTGTTGAAGATGGTAGCAGTTCCGAACATAAAGGTGAAGCTTTCGCATTATTAGGAACAATGCAATCATTCAAATTTTCATTCTGTTTACTATTGATGAAGGATATACTTGGTATAACTGCTGAGTTATCACAAGCTTTGCAAAAAAAAGAATAGGATATTGTAAATGCCATGTCTTTGGTTCGAATATGTAAAAATAGGCTTCAAGTTATGAGAGATAACAAATGGGAAGAGTTCATCACTAAGCTAACTTCTTTTTGTGAGCAACACAAAATAGATATTCCTGACATGAATGATAGATGGGTTGCTCGGGGACGGCCTCGTCGTAGAGGTCAAGATATGACAAATTTACATCACTTTAGAGTTGAAATTTTTCTACACAGTTATTGATATGTAACTTCAATAGTTAAATAATTGTTTCACAGAGACGAATACTGAGTTGCTTTTATCTATTGCTTGTTTGAATCCATCTAATTCTTTTTGTGTATTCAGTAAAGACAGATTAATTTGAATGTCACATCTTTATCCATGTGATTTTACTCTTGTTGAATTGGAAATTCTAGACAATCAGTTAGAAACTTATATCATGGATATGCAGTCAGATTCACATTTCCCATTGTTAAAAGATCTTGGACATCTTGTTGAGACAATGATACAGAACAAGAAAGATGTTTTATATCCTCTTGTTTTCAGGCTATTAAAACTAGCTTTAGTTTTGCCGGTTGCAACAACAAGAGTAGAAAGAGTATTTTCTGCAATGGCTATCATTAAAACTCGACTGCGAAATAGGATTGGAGATCAGTGGATGAATGATACTTTACTTGCATATATTGAGAAGGAAATATTGGATTGTATTGAAAATGATGTAATTGTCAATCTTTTTCAAAATATGAAGAGCAGACGTTATAAATTGTAAGTATTTTGCATCTTATATTTATTATTCGATCTTTTTAAAAAAAAAATTTAAAAATGCCTATGTCGATCCCAAGCCCGGATGCAAAAAAGTTGAGGGAAAATTATTTTAAAAAATTTGTGCCCCCTCTAAAAAATTTTTCTGGCTTCGCCACTGCTTTGCTCCTCATCTTTTTTACTTGTCTCATTTGAACTCTGTGAAATCTTCTTAAAATATTTCTCCTTGACAAAAACCTAGTTATTATTTTGCAAGATCAATCGACAATCGGTTAAGAACTTAACAAATTATAAGATAAAGACATTAAGACTTATGTTAATTAACACATAAGAGCCACACTCATAATATTGACATCCAACAAGAATGCAATGCAGCAATGGAAGAAAGAATCAAAGAATAACACATAAAATCGATCAAGAATGCAGTAGAATAAAACATTAACTTGAAAAAAAAAATTTCATTTTACCTAAAGCAGTCCGCAATCGAACGCTGCTTCGTCGCTGGAATTCAATTCCGCTGGTCGCTGGAGCACCGATCAGTCGAGCACGCTGGAACGCGATCGCCCCTGGGAACCTGGAACGCGTCGACGGCGTCGTCGCTGGAAGCCTGGAACGCATCGTCGCCGCGTCGCGCCGTCGCTACCTCTCGCTCTCGCGTAGTCAAGCCGTTAACCGCAGTCGCGTTCGCCGGTTCGGGACTTAGGGCTTTGGAATTTTTTTTTTAAGCAGGCGACCTTCTATAGTTCTATGCGAAATTTCCGAATCGAGGGGGGCACGTGCCCCCGTGGGCCCCCCCCCCCCCCCCCCCCCCCCCCCCCCCCCCCCCCCCCCCCCCCCCCCCCCCTCACTCCGCCGCTGGAGCAAAGTCCAAAAAGAATTTGTGTGGAAATTGAATCATCAAGAAATCAAGAAGTAGATTTAGAGAACCTTCCATCTGATCCTGGTTTGCGAATCCTTATCTATGAATTTTCTCCTAATATTCAAGATCAAGTTCGTCGAGCTTACTTGCAAAGAGGACCATTCCAACCTCGCATTCATGAATTTCCTAAAACCAAATTTGGGGCAAAGGATAGACGTTTCAATGTTGCATGGTTTGATAAATATTCTAATTGGTTAGAATACAGCATATGCAAAGATAAGGCTTACTTTTTATATTGTTATCTATTTAAAGCAGTAGGAAGAGGAAATGAGGATGATGATGCATTCAATAAGAATGGATTTTCAAATTGGAAAAAATCAAATAGATTTGAACTTCATGTTGGGAGTCATAATAGTGCGCACAATATTGCACAATATCCCACAACTGCATATCAGACTCGTCTAAATGCATCAGTTGATTGTGTGCGTTTTCTTTTAAGGCAAGGGCTAGCTTTTAGAGCCCATGACGAGTCTGACACATCCAGAAATCAAGGAAATTTTCTTCAACTGTTGCACTTTTTAGCTGGACATAACAATGAGATAAATAATGTGGTGCTAAAAAATGCTCCAGAAAATTTAAAGTTAACTGCACCAGAAATTCAGAAGGATATCACCAGAGCTATTTCGATTGCAATCAAAGACTTTATAAAGGAAGAAATTGGAGAAAATTACTTCTCTCTTTTGGTTGATGAAGCACGTGATATTTCCTCAAAAGAGCAAATGGCTATTGTTGTTCGATTCGTTAACAAAAAAGGTAAGGTGGTTGAACGTTTTCTAGGCATTATTCATGTTGCAGAGACAACAGCTAGAACTCTAAAAAAATCTATTGACGAATTTCTTGCAACTTATGGTTTAAGTATATCCAAATTGCGTGGTCAAGGATATGATGGAGCAAGTAATATGAGCGGGGAGTTTAATGGGTTAAAGGCATTATTTCTCAATGAGAATAATGCAGCACATTACATTCATTGCTTCTCACACCAACTCCAGTTAGCCTTAGTATATGTTGCTAAAAATCATGTTCAAATTGCTCTCTTATTCTCAGTAATTTCAAATATGATGAATATTGTTGGGGTTTCATGCAAGCGACGTGACCAACTTCGAGATAAGGAACGGGAGAGAACTTTAATGGAATTACATAATGGAGAACTAGTAACTGGACAGGGGTTGAATCAAGAAATAACTCTCAAGCGGTCAGGTGATACACGATGGGGATCACACTATGAATCAATTATTAGATTGATTACAATGTTCCCTTCAGTTATTGATATTCTAGAAGTGGTTGTTGAAGATGGTATCAGTTCTGAACAGAAAGGTGAAGCTTTCGCATTATTAAAACAATGCAATCATTCGAATTTTCATTCTGTTTACTATTGATGAAGGATATCTTTGGTATAACTGCTGAGTTATCACAAGCTTTGCAAATAAAAGAACAGGATATTGTAAATGCCATGTCTTTGGTTCGAATATGTAAAAATAGGCTTCAAGTTATGAGAGATAACAAATGGGAAGAGTTCATCACCAAGCTAACTTTTTTTTGTGAGCAACACAAAATAGATATTCCTGACATGAATGATAGATGGGTTGCTCGGGGACGACCTCGTCGTAGATATCAAGATATGACAAATTTACATCACTTTAGAGTTGAAATTTTCTACACAGTTATTGATATGCAACTTCAAGAGTTAAATAATCATTTCATAGAGAAGAATACTGAGTTGCTTTTATCTATTGCTTGTTTGAATCCATCTAATTCTTTTTGTGCATTCAGTAAAGACAGATTAATTCGAATGTCACATCTTTATCCATGTGATTTTACTCCTGTTGAATTGGAAATTCTAGACAATCAGTTGGAAACTTATATCATGGATATGCAGTCAGATCAACATTTCTCATTGTTAAAAGATCTTGGACATCTTGCTGAGACAATGATACAGAACAAGAAAGATGTTTTATATCCTCTTGTTTTCAGGCTATTAAAACTAGCTTTAGTTTTGCCTGTTGCAACAGCAGGAGTAGAAAGAGTATTTTCTGTAATGGCTATCATTAAAACTCGACTGCGAAATAGGATTGGAGATCAATGGATGAATGATACTTTACTCGCATATATTAAGAAGGAAATATTGGATTGTATTGAAAATGATGTAATTGTCAATCTTTTTCAAAATATGAAGAGCAGACGCTATAAATTGTAAGTATTTTGCATCTTATATTTAGTATTCAATCTTTTTTTAAAAAAATTTAAAACTGCCTATGTCGTTCCCAAGCCCGGATGCAAAAAAGTTGAGAGAAAATTTTTTAAAAAAATTTGTGCCCCCTCTAAAAAATTTTTCTGGCTCCGCCACTGGTTGGAAGCAAAAACTGACCATTAATGTATTGACTATTGAGGTTGGATGGCTATGGTAGAGAAGGAACTATAGATGAGTAATTGTAAGAGAAGCACAATTTAAACTATTTAATAATATAATATTATCATTTTATTTAATTTGGTATAAGCATAAAATATCTAGAAATATTATTATATCATTTATATAATATAATTATTTAAAAACAATTTAAATTATTTAATAATATATTTATAGCTACAAGAACTATAATAATTTAAATGATATCATTACAATTATGTATTGCATGATTTTTATCAATTTTAGGTCTTAAAATATCTAAAAAAGAGGTTGAACGAAGCTTTCATAAATCAAGAGTTAATCGGCAGATATATTAAAATCTCGATTTGTCCATTTTAATAATTTATGATGCTTCAAAAGATTAGAACTCCTCATGGGACCCACGCACCAACCAAAGTCATCGCTTTCTCTTGGATCTGACTCACAAGCTTGCCGGAGCTTGTGAGTCGAACTTATTGAGTTTCGAGCTCAATTACGTAACAACTGCATCATTAGGGGTGCAAGCAAGTCTGTTCAAGCTCGCGAGTCGAGCTTATCGAATTTTGAGCTCGAGCTCGAGCGAATGTTCAAACTCATTGCGTAATCGAGCTCGAGTTTGATCGAATAAACACTCGGCTTGTTTACTCGTTGAGTGGCTCGATTTGGCACATGCGAAAGGTGGACAACGAGCAAACGATGAACCGCAAGTCTTTGACAGGAGAACCCCATGCGAAAGGGCGGACTGGAGAAGTCCAACAGGCGAGCGACGCGGACAGCGAAAGGTGAACTGGCAAACCGCGTGAGAAGAAGGACAGCAGAAGGCGTGGTCTGACAAGTTTCTCACGAGCTCATTTTCAGTGGCACAAATCGAGCTCGAATTAGACATGACTCGAGCTCGACTCGACTCGTTTGCATCCATCGGCTTCAGGCACGGCCTGCAGGCTAGCGACCGACAGAGCCCCAACCCCGGGCCCCGTCGCTGCCGTTCCCACTGACCACGGGACCAAAGCTGCAACAAGACTCGCCGATTCTTCTCTCTCCTCTCAAGGACAGCTAATTTCAAAATTTAATAGTCTGGACATTCGATTTCCACCTTACATTTATAATTTAAAATAAAAAGTTATTTAAGAATATTTTAATAAAAAATCAGATAATTCCTTTATATTTTAAATTTTTTTATAAAAGAAAATTTAATTTTTTAAATAATAAATATTTCATTATATTTTTATCAGAGTATTATGATATATTTTTAAGTTTTTTTTTTTAAATTACAAAATAAAATGAGGCTACAACCCCACCATGGTGACGGACCCTCATCTTCCCACAAAAAAAAAAAATCGCAAAAAAATCATGCAACTCATCTTAATTTATTTATTCGAAGCTTTACCTACAAATGAAGGGTATATGATGCGTATAAATTTGACTTAGGCTTTATTTATGGTGGTTTTCTTACAGCTTCTCAAGCGCAGCCTGTATATATGATGTGTTTACTAAAATATTAATTTGAAAAATAATAATAAAGTCGTCCCGAAGATGCCCGCGTCGTGCCTGCGAGTTTGCGTGTTGCGTGTCGCTTCGCGTCTGCCAGCCGCGCAGCTACCCGCTTGCCCATCGCGGAACTGCCTGCCTGACCGTTGGTGTTTGAATGGATAATGGGTCATGTCGAGTTCGCGTGTCGCTTCGTGTTTGCCAGCCGCGCAGCTGCCGCTTGCCCATCGCGGAACTGCCCGCCTGACCGTTGGTGTTTGAGTGGATAATGGGTCATGTCGAGTTCCGGTCTGGAAAATTGACTCTTTTGCAAAAATGAGTCGTGTTCGAGTTGATCCGAATGGTACCGGACTAGTACTGGATTCAATCCGAACCCAACTCGTGACTCAAAATTGACACCTATAATATACAATGATATACAGTTCGGTTTGAAATAATCTAAGAATTACAACCCTCAAAATATCTTTATAAGCAGCACACTCTCCATTTTGCTCAGTGGCCCTTTTCTCCCCCCATCAACCCCAATCATTTTACCGGCCAACCACTCGCCGGAAGCTCGCACAGGTTCCACGCAGTCCAAGCGCGAGGCCATGGACCAACCAATACTCTCCTCTCTCCTCCTCCTCCTCCTCCTCTCCTCCGCCTCCGTTTCCGCAACCCGATCATCCTACATCATTCACATGGCGAAGGCCCAAAAGCCGGCGCGATTTGCAGAGCACTCGAAATGGTACGGCGAATCTCTCCGCTCTATCTCCGATTCCGCCGAGATGCTATACACCTAACAGACCGTCGCCAATGGGTTCTCGGCCCGTCTCACAGCCGCCGAGGCTCGAGTCCTGGCTCGCCGACCGGGAGTCCTTTCCGTTCTCCCCGATACCGCTTACCATCTCCACACCACTCGCACGCCGGAATTTCTCGGCCTCGATCGGAGTGACGTCGGCCATATACTGGAATCCAACAGCGCCACTGATATCATCGTCGGTGTGCTCGATACCGGCGTTTGGCCGGAACGAAACAGCTTCGACGATGCCGGACTCGGCCCTATCCCTGGCGGCTGGAAGGGGGAGTGCGTCGAGGGTAAAAACTTCGATCCTGCTAAAGCCTGCAACCGCAAACTCATTGGCGCGAGGTTCTACTCCAAAGGGTATGAGGCAAATACCGGACCGATTGACGAGAGTCGGGAGAGCAGATCCCCGCGCGACGACGACGGCCATGGCACACACACCTCCACCACCGCTGCCGGCTCCGCCGTGCCCGAGGCCAGCCTTCTCGGCTATGCTCAGGGAACCGCTCGCGGCATGTCCACGCGAGCTCGCCTCGCGGTTTATAAGGTTTGCTGGACCGGGGGATGTTTCAGCTCCGACATCCTCGCCGCCATGGATGCAGCTGTTGATGACGGCTGCAATGTGCTTTCTCTCTCGCTCGGAGGCGGCGCGACGGATTATTACCGTGATAGCATAGCCATCGGTGCGTTTAATGCGATGGAGAGAGGGGTGCTGGTTTCTTGTTCGGCAGGCAACGGCGGTCCTGCCGCCGGCACTTTGTCAAATATAGCGCCGTGGATTACAACCGTTGGCGCCGGGACGATCGATAGGGATTTTCCGGCATATGTTGTGCTAGGCAACGGGAAGAATTTTACCGGGGTGTCGCTTTACAGCGGGAAGCCGCTTCCGTCTTCTCCGATCAGCTTCGTCTTCGCTGGCAATGCGACGAACTCATCCAATGGGAATTTATGCATGCCTGGGACCCTCTTGCAGGAGAAAATCGCCGGAAAAGTGGTTCTGTGCGAGAGAGGCATCAATGCTAGGGTTCAGAAGGGATTGGTCGTGAAAGACGCTGGCGGAGCTGGCATGGTCCTGGCAAACACGGCTGCCAACGGCGAGGAGCTCGTCGCAGACGCACATCTTCTTCCGGCTACACTGATTGGTGAAAAGGCAGGTAACGTAATCAAGGCTTACGCAATCTCCGATCCTAATCCAACCGCAACCATTATCTTCGGTGGGACAAAGGTCGGCGTCCAGCCATCGCCGGTTGTGGCGGCGTTTTCCTCTCGAGGCCCGAACTCGGTCACACCGGATATCCTGAAGCCGGATCTGGTTGCCCCCGGCGTCAACATCCTCGCTGGATGGACAGGTGCCGTCGGCCCCACAGGATTACCGGCTGATTCCCGGCAAGTGGAATTCAACATCGTCTCCGGGACGTCGATGTCTTGCCCGCACGTCAGTGGCCTCGCAGCACTTCTCAAGGCGGCTCATCCCGATTGGAGCCCGGCTGCTATCAAATCGGCGCTGATGACCACCGCTTACGTAGACTACCCCAGCGGTGACGGCATCCTAGACGTAGCCACCGGAAAACCAGCAACGCCGTTTGATTACGGTGCCGGCCATGTAGACCCCCCAAGCGCCATCGATCCCGGGCTCGTCTACGACCTCGTCGCTGACGACTACCTTGACTTCCTCTGCGCGCTGAACTACACTTCGTTCCAGATCGCTGCGATCGCGAAAAGCCGGAATTTCTCCTGCGACTCCAGTAAGAGCTACGCGGTGTCGAAGCTCAATTACCCATCGTTCGCCGTGGTGTTCGAGACGGCAATCACTGGCACCACCGGTCAGACGACCGACGGAACGACGACGGTGATACACGAGCGGTCGTTGACGAATGTGGGGTCGCCGGGGATTTATAAGGCGGTGGCGACGGCGAAGGTGGACGGCGGGGAGATCGACATAACGGTAGATCCTACGGAGTTGAATTTTGCGGAGACGGGGGAGAAGAAGAGCTACACGGTGAAGTTCACGGCGCCGTCACAGCCGTCGGGTTCTTCGGGGTTAGGGAGGTTATTGTGGTCCGACGGGAAGCACACCGTCGCCAGTCCCATCGCTTTCTCTTGGATCTAAGAAGTTTCCCACCAAAAGGAATAATATAATTAAACAGATAAAAAAAAATTAAAAACAAAAATGGGTAAGAAGCAATTTGTGCCTAATTTGACTTACGGAGAATGTGCAATTTCTATTCATGTAGATTTTAAGAATTGGTAGTGTAAATGGTCATAAAGGGTGTGAGAATTTTTTTTATTTAGGTTATTTTATAAAATTATAATTTAAATTATTTTATTATGAGTTATTATTCATTATTTTATCAAAAAAAATGTTGAACAATGAAATCATATTTGTGTTGGATACAAAGTTGTACGTGAATAACACTTCGCCTTCCCACCTCTTCCGGGCTCCTCCGTGTTAGGAGCTCCCCCTAGCCCCCTACCCCGACTCCTACTTCGTATGCGGATAATCTCTCTGGTCCTTCTGTCATTCCTGATGACTGGCCCATGTCCTTTGTTTCCCCTACCAAAAAACTCTCCTTCACAGCTAATGACCTCTCTGCGGGTAAGATCATCTGGACACACTCTCTGGTTGGCTACTCCATAGGGCAACGCCCGTACTACGAGTTCCTTCTTGCCGCTATGAATAAGGCTTGGAAGTTGAATGGCTTCTTTCTTCTATCCCTGGCGGATGGCTTCTTCCTCCTTAAGTTCACCTCTGTTGAGGACATGGAGATGATCTATTCGGGTGGACCTTGGTTTCTTCTTAGTAAGCCGTTCATCCTTCAGAAGTGGAATCCAAAATTTAAACCGAAGAGGGATGAATCTGCTATGATCCCTCTCTGGATCAAAATTCTAGACCTCCCCGTTGGCTTTGTAGACTCCCGTAGGTATATCCAAAATCGCAAATTATGTTGGTATTCCTTTATCTGTTGATTCACTGACGACTAAGCGAACGAGGCTCACGTTCGCTAGGGTTTGTGTTCAAATTAGTAAGGATTCCATTTTGCCGGATGAAATTCCTTTGGATTTGGATGGAGAATACATGGTTTTAAAAGTTGTTTATGTTTGGAAGCCCAACCCTTGCGAAGGCTGTGGATCTCTTTTCCACCACTTTACTCTTTGTTCTTCTAATCCCAATCCTAAGCATGTACCACCTCCCAATTTCATCCGTGGTAGAAGTAAGAGAAGAAATCCTGCCTCCCACTTTACCGGATCCTCCTCCAAGCCACCTCTCCCAAACCACATAAATACTCCTCTTGCCATTGATCTTGTGCCTGAGAAAGAAGGTTTTACTGCAATTGACAAGGCTCAAATTTCTGAGCCGGTGCTGTCTTTTGACCCTATCTAGTCTGCTCCTTTGGTTGCTCTTCCCGAGCCTCCGGCCAGTTCCAATGAGAAGGACCCGTTAATCCCAAACCTTAATCTTCCTAATGAAGAATCCTCCTCTTCACAACCCACCCCCTCTCCTAAGATAATGCTCCCACCTCAAGTTCTTCTAGCTAACAGCTTTGCTTCCTTGCATTTCGAACCTCCTCTTCCTGTGTTGGCTGAGGATGTTCTGGATGGGGAAGAAAAATTCTCTTCTTCTTCTCAGTCGGTGGGCTCCCGCAACCAGAATTCTGTGGGTTCCTCCTCCAAGCTTGCTTCTCCAACCAAAGTCAAATCTTATGCTAAAAAAAAACTAAAACCTAAATCCACATCTGCCAAAAAGGCAAAACCTCCACGTTAATTTTGTCCCTGCCCGCTTTTGCTACCTGGAATGTGAGAGGATTTAATCATCCTCTTAAAGTTAGGATGTGCAAAGACCTCATTAGCTCCCATAAACTTAAGTTTCTTGGTATTTTTAGAAGCAAAAATTCAGGCTTCCTTGCCCTCTAACCCTTGGTTTTGTCATTCTCACATTCTTTTTGATAATGAACAATGTTGTGATAACTTTGGTTTTTGCAATCCTGGTAGAATTTGGCTCAAGTGGGATTCTTCTGTTATGACCTTTTCCCCTTCTTTTATTTCCTCCCAAATCATCCATGGGACTCTCTCCTTTTGTTCCTCTCCCCCTATTTTCCTATCTGTCATCTATTCGGCTAACCTTTCTGATGAAAGGAAAGTGCTTTGGGACAACCTTCTGGAGCTCTCTCAAGGTATTAATCTACCTTGGGCGGTCATGGGGATTTTAACTGTTTCAGATATGATTTTGAGAAAGTTGGTGGTGCCCCTTTACCCCAGGGAAGGCTGGGTGAGCTGAATAATTTTTTTTAATAGTGGGCTTCAAGATCTTACCTCGGTGGGACTTCTCTTTACCTGGTTTAATCAAAGGGCTGATCTCCCCATTCACATTAAGCTCGATAGAACGTTGGTCAAATCCAGAATTTCTGAATTTCTACCCTTCTGCGTATTGCAAGGTTGATTCTCCCTTTGGATCTGATCATTCCCCTCTTATTATGATGGCAAATCCGGTTAATAGAACCTTCTCTAGGTTCATGTTCAAGAATTTTTTGCTCAACATGGAGGGGTTTTGGGATGTTTTACTTCATGCTTTTGACCAGCCTGATAATGCTAGCCCCATTTGTGCTTTTTATAATTGTTTAAGGGATCTCAAAACTGCTATTAAGGGAAAGAATTGGTCTTCTGCTTCTTATTTGTTCAATGCTATTTTGGAAGCTAAGAGTCTTCAAATGCAATGTCTTATTGATTTATAAAGTAATCCTTTGGACTTAGGCCTTAATGTTGCTCTTAGAAGGGCCAATAATAATTTAAGTATGTTACAAATGGAATGGTCTTCTTGGATTGCTCAAAGAGCCAAAACTTACTGGATTTCTTAAGGGGAAGATGATCTGGGCTTTCTGTATGCTAAGATCCATTCTAGAACTAATAGAAACATTATTAAGGAGATTTCCTCTCCTTGGGGTATTATTTTTGGCCATCATAACATTGCTGTTGAATTAACCGATCATTTTAATACCATTTTTAATGCCCCAAACCATGCTCAGGAAGGCTCCATGCTCATTCCCGTGGGCAACATGGTTCCCTCCACATGCATGAACTCCTTAGTTGCTCCCATTATTGATGCTAAAATTAAAGATGTGGTGTTTGCTGGTAAATCTGATTCTGCCCCTAGTCCTGATTGTTTTTCCTTTAGTTTTTTTTCAACAGGCTTGGCACATCATTGGGTACAAACTTTGCCTTGCTGTCAGGCATTTTTTTGCTTCTGGACATATGCCCAAAGGGGCTAAGGCAACTGCTACCACCCTCATTCCCAAAGGGTCCCACACTACCAACATCTATGATTATAGACCGATTTCCTTATGTAAAGTTTTCTATAAAATTGTGGTCAAGATTATTGCTAATAGGCTTAAACCTATCCTACCTTTTATTATTCATGAAAGTCAATCTGGTTTCAATGCTAATAGGCACTCCACTGACAATATTATCCTGGCGACTGAATTGCTTAAGGTTTTTAAGTGTTCTCAAAAGTTTTTTTTGTGCCAAGCTTGATATCAAAAAAGCCTTTGATTCTGTTTCAAGGAGTTTTTTGCTGAACAGATTGAGACTTAAAGTCTTCCTAGACATTTTTATTAAATGGATCAATGGTTGCATTAATGATGTTCACTTTTCCATCTGTCTTAATGGCTCTTTGGAAGGATTCTGTAACTCTACATCTGGACTTCATCAGGGATGTCCTTTATCCCCTTTGCCTTTCTGTATTTCCATGGATGGTTTGTCACAATGCCTTCATATTGAGAATCAACCTTCTTTTATGGGGCTTAGTCAAAGAACTTTTTGTATTAAGCATCTCATGTATGCTAATGACCTTTTGGTTATTGGGGTTGCTTCCCAAGATAATTTGGTTTGCCTCAAGAACACTGCAACTTTTCTCTGAAGCTTCTAGCCTTCACATCAACCCGATGAAAAGCTCTATCCTTTTTTCTAAGAATGTGGAAATTGCTGCAAACCTGGCTTCTATTTTGTACATTTCTTCCATTGAGAGCTCTCTTACCTATTTAGGGATTCCTATTGCCTACAATAGACTTAATTTTACTCACTTCCAACCCTTATTGAGCAGAATTTCTGCTCTACTTGAGGTCGGAAAGTTAAATTTCTTTCTTTTGTAGGGAGGGTCCAATTTTTAAAATTTACTATTGCCAATACGATTGCTTATTGAATTAGGGGAGCTATTTTACCTAAATCTTGCCGTAAAGTTATTTCCAAGTTATGCTCTAAATTCATGTTTTTTGGAAACATTAAAGATAAGAAAATACATATCATTTCCTGGAAAGTTGTCACTAAGCCTAAGTATAAAGGGGGTCTGGGAATTCCTTCTTTTGACTCTATTTATCATGGAGTTATGTGCTCTTTCATTTGGAAAATGTTTAATGTTCATTCCATTTTGGGTCAGTGGTTTAAAGTTAAATATGAATCACCTTGGAAGCCTCCTCCTTCGTCGGCTTCAAAATTTTGGAAGTTGGTTTATAACACGGCTCATCTGGTTAAAGAATTTTTTTGCTTTAAAGTGGCCCCTTCATGCACCTTTTCATTGCTCTAGGATCCTTGGTACAATGGTGATTCATTAGCAAAAACTTTTTACAGCAATTCTCTTGCTTGCTGTGTTGTCAAGGATTTTCTTACTAATGGGAATTGGTCTATTCGTGTTCACTAGCGTCTTGATATTAAAGATAATATTCTTAGCATTGGTATTGAGGAGAAACCTATTATGGCTTGGGCTGGTTACTCTAAGCCTACTTTTAAGAGATTTACTACTCAATTCTTTGATAATATGGATGATGTGAGTTGGTTTAAGTTCATTTGGCATAAGGGTAATGCTATTCAGTATGCTTGTTATTGCTGGATGGCTATTCAAGGGGAGCTTAAATGCGTGGATATTCTTATTTATAGGGGGATCCCGGTCTACCCCTTATGTGGATTTTGTATGGCTCATAATGAGTCTCACTCCCATTTATTCTTTAATTGTGATTTCACCTTTTTTGTTATCTCCTCCATGATCCCAGTTCTTAATTGCTTCTACCTAAGACCCGATTTATACCAGGTTTATGATTTTTTCAATAGCAATCCCAATTACAAAGTTTTGGAGAATTTTTTTTTTATCCATTTCTGTGGCTGTTTATTTCATCTGTAGAGAACGTAACTTCAGGAGATTCTCTAAATCGTGTAACACCCCAGATTATGTCAAACAGGCTATTACTTCTGCCATCCGTGCAAAAAATCGTAACTGGAATATTTATGACAAATTGGTGGATCGGTTTAAGGAGATTTTTGTGTAACTGCTTTCTCCGACTACTTTCATCTGGGCTTGGTTCCCTTCCTGTGCCGCGGTTTTGTTTCAGCTTCATTGGATGTATGCCTCTCGGTGTAGACATTTATGGAGTTTTTACTGCTTTTGGCGACCAATTTTATGCATTTATGGTTGCTTTGCTGTTATGTTACCGATTTTTGTGGTGGCAGTTTTTTTGGAGGTTGAGGACAATGATGAGCCAAGGTCTACACCTACTTTCCCTTGAAGGGTCTTCTGGCAACCAAGGAAGGTTTATTGATGCTTACGATTTTATTTGGAACACTGTGATGGTTCCCAGCTTTGGCCTCACAGAAACCGATGTTCCTTACTAGTGGCTGTGGATCTTGCAGCTTATGTGGGATTTTCATGTGCTATCCCAATTTTGTAAATGATATATTTATGTGTAGACCTTTTTCCTGAGTCCAACCTTTTTTTATACTTCCTTTTTGTTCTTGGGGGCATTGGAGCTTTACTTGTATTTTATTACTTCAATTTTGTAATTTGTAACCGCTCTTGATAAATGGGCTTAGCCCCAAAATTTTCCCAAAAAAAAGGTAATTTATAAGTTAGAGCTTGGAAAATTAGACAAAATTAGAGTGAGTATAGACATTAGGAGAAATAGCCCTAACTTCTTTGCAAATCTCACAACATATGACAGCAGGTCTCAAAAGATCAAAAATAAGTATCTTCATCTTTTATTTATAAGATTTAGAGCACCATACTAAATGATGTATTTAAAAGAATAGAAAATATAATATATTATATAACTATTATAAAATGTTACAAATATAAATATGCATCTTAAAGAAAGAGTAACAAGTATATCATTTTTATGATAGGTATTCATCATATTTCAACAGAAACCAAGTTCATCAGATATCAACAAAAAAAATCAAGCAACAGAAACATTACAAAAGGGCAAATCTGCAACAAAAGAACCATTAGCTATTCAAGCATTGCAACAGCAGATGTTGTAATTTCCTGATAGGTATTTATCACTTTTAAATGTAGAAAAATCATGCTTTCACAAATGCAGGCTTTGGAAGGTGAGATTTGCCAGATTGTTCACAAAAATATGCTGAACGACAGCCATAACAAAATACCAAAGCAGCATTAAGATCATGCCAAAAACAAAAGGGCAAACGGTAATCAACAGTGAAAGCCAAAAAGTTGTCATGTTCACACCTCAACATTCCTCCAAGATATATCAGTCCAGGCTTGGGATGTCACACACCAGTTTTGTTCTCTCTGCAAAAACAGGGTATTAACCAAAAGAGAAATCAAAATGAAGTCTTATTCCTTAATTGCAAAGGCTAATTTTCATAGTTCAGCCCCATCCAATGCTTAGGGCATCGCCAACCAAACTGCAAATGTCGTTCGCAGGTACCGCGAACCTCCACCCCAACACAAAAAAGAAATGTATTTTTTCGAATGTAAACAGTACGAGACCCAAAATTGGGGTAGTGACACCAATATTGAGGCCACACTATTCACCGAAATAATTTTTGTGAAAATAAAGATGAGAAAGAATTTACATGAAATATTCTTTTTTGTATGAGAAAAGGAGATCAATTGGAGATGAATTATTGTATGATACGGCTATTACAGTATTTTGAACGCAAAAAAGAAACGCAATTTTTCGAATGTGAACAGTAAGACACCAATATCAATGTGATGTCAATATTGGTGACACGCTATTCACAAAACCCCTTTTTTGGTGAAAATGATGATGAGAAAGAATTTATATGAAATATTCTTTTCTTTGAAACGCATTTTTTCGAATGTGAACGGTGAGACACCAATATCAATGTGATGCCAATATTGGTGATGACACACTATTCACAAAACCCCCTTTTTTTGATGAAAATGATGATGAGAAAGAATTTACATGAAATATTCTTTTTTCTATTAGAAAAGGAGTTCGGTTGGAGATGAATTCTTGTTTGATATAACTATTACTGTATCTTGAAGTGAAAAATGAGTTTGGTTGGAGATGCCCTTAAGCAAACGAATGGGTACATTCATTTCTTTAGAATTGGACCGACAATACAGTAGCTATGATAACAAGACCTCTTCCATGAGAATTTTACATTCATACAAAGTTTTAAAACTGATTCTAAACAATTTACTTTATGATAACTATAGACCTCTTCCATGAAAAAAAAAAAAAAGAGAATGACTGAGAACAAGTACAATCAACAGAATGAAGCAACTCACTGAGGAATGTATTTGTCTTCTAAATAATTGACAACTTTGACAACAGCATGAAGAGCCATTTTCCTCACCTGGATAATTTACATGAAACAAATCAAATTTAGTACAGCAAAACCATCAAAATCACTTGATATGCCAAAAGTTAAAAAAAAATAATAAACAAAATAAATTGGAGAGGAACCTCTAGCTTGTCCTCATTGGCTCTATGGAACTGGGGAAGCAGGCGGAATCCTTCTGTCAGCTTGATGCACTCATGAACATTTTCCGGAGACACAAAGTCGAGTGCAACTTTTATGCAGGACTGTCACAAATAGATGATATATCACACATACTAGATACGCATTTCATATTACTTAATCCAATTCATGACAACTTGAAAAGAAATTTAAAAACGAAGTGTTTAAGGCGAAATAATGATCTTGTATGTATTGATGAAGCCTTGTTTTTGAATGCTCATACCTTAAGATTTCTAACCTGATGTGGGCATCCAGCAGGGATAAATACAGCCTCTCCAAGCTTCTGAACAAAAGTCCAAGGCTCAATTCCTGGGCACAAAATACTAGAATGAGATTTGATTGAAAGAAAAGTAATCGATACAAGAACCGAATAAAAAATGATAGAAAGAGACTCACCATATTCATCCTTGAGTTTCATTTTGTGTTCCATTGTTAGATAGAAAGTTTGGTCATATATAGGATGATAAACCTAATAACAGAGATCAGAAATCCTGTTGTAAAGCAAGTTTGTCCGAGCATAAGAGCAAAATGTAAACTGATCTGTAGCATATTCTACCTTCTCTATAGGAGAATCATTAAAATGTCTGAATTCCTTATAATGCCTTCTAAGATATTCTTCTAATTTGGGAACATCTTCTCTTCGAAAAATATCCCACAAGGCACCACCTTGGTTTTTTTCCTTGATCGAACCATTTGGAATAGTGTGCTGCTTCTGTACTCGGACCTTGTTAGCTTTCCCATTTATTTTGACCTCTTTTGCCCTGCTCGTTTTCCCTATGGCAGCAAAATGTTCAAATCCTTGAGCAAGAGGCCCTTTCCTATTTTTCTTTCTCGTAGGTTTCACAGATTCAGATTCAAGTGAGGATACAGATGATGAGGGCTTAACATTTCCAGCACAAAGCTTTTCAGAATATCTTGGGGGTTTACCCTTCTTCCGAAAATAAGAAATAACATTCTTGTTAACTGTTTTCTCATCTTTTTCAGGTCCTGCATGAAACTTTATATCAAATTCAGAAATAACAAAAACAGCCTAGTCTTGCAATTAGAGTGGCATAAGAAAGAACAAGCAGATTAAAATTGCTCGCCTTCCAAAGCGCTATTTGATTTCACAGCCTCAAGATCCGATTTGATCTCAATATCACATTTTTTCTCCAGCACGGCACTATCAACATTCTTATCAAAGTTTATTTTGCAATTAACCTTATCAATTAAACAGTCATGTTTCAAAGTTGTCGCCTCTGAATTTAAGATCTGAACATCATTACAATTTTGTTGAACAAGTTTTTCTTCAGTGGGAATTTTTAGAGCATCCACTTTTTTCTTTCTTAATTTCTCAATTTTGGAAAGCACCTGCTTTGATAGGGAAACTTCTGCAGTATGTGTCAATAGATTCACCTGAAAATTGAAGCCATACCCAATCAAAAATCAGAAATGTCAATTTATCTAGTAATGATGTGTTTCTCGTAAATTGTGTTGTAACTTAGGAAATTACGTTTGTGCATACAGAGCGGGACAAGTTTGACGTAGAACAATAATGATGCAATGTAAATGTTAGCAAAATAGTTCACCAATCGATCAAACTATACTAGCCTAACAAACAAAACGAAATGTTAGCGGATTAGAATGAACAATTGGTTGAACTTGAGTTAAAAAAACTTGGTTTTTATTGCAAGATAAGGTGATCTCTAAAATTAGAATACCAAGATTATAAACCAAGAAGCAATGAAAATGTAAGATCTCATGAGAGCCTAGATGCCAGATTTGTCGTAAGATTGAACCTCCTATAAAACTCTTTCAAAGGTTGTGAACTCACACACTTGAGAAATACTTCTCTTGTGGTGGAAAAAAACAATGATACAATAGAAACAAATAGAACATAGGTTCTGACGTAATACTAATATTTCTCAAAATCAATTTGAATTCATGTCAGACATATCTTCTATGGAAACTACACATTTGTTGAGAGGTTTGATGGAGAAGTATAGAGAAAGTAGGAGGATTTGCATAGATATTCATTGTGTTAGAGAAAGCATATGATTTCAAAAGAAGTGCTCTGAAGAGTTCTAAAAAGGAAGTTAATAACACTCATAATCAAATTATTAAGGATATCCATACAGGAATTGTTATGTTAAACATCAGCATATTATTTAAGATTTGAAAATTTTACAATCCAAATACATAGAAGGGACTACAAACTAGATGGAACAACCAACAATTATGAAAGTCAACCAAAGAAGAACGAATAAACATATGCCACATGACAAAATAAATAATATGGGTTAACATGTGTAAGAAAGCACTAGTCGAATATTTTCTTTATTCCTTAAGCTTCTTGAAGGATCAAGAAGAGTAGGCACCTTTAGAGTATGTGCGAACTCCAAAAGAAAGAGAAGATATATGACAAGAATTGGAAACCAAAATTTTTATTCCATAATCTTTTTGTTTACAACGAGTGACACAGGAGATGAAGCAATAAAAATCTGAAGCAGCCAAGCAAAACTGGACCAGCAGTTGTGACCAGGTCACCTGTTTTATGGGTAGTTTCGGTTTAGTCTTTTGTGGGTCTATTAGGTTATGTTTTAAAAGTCTATTTAAAGGGAATTTCTAGGGGTTTTCTATGAAACCCTTACATTTTGAAGTCAATTTTTTGAAAATCTTGTAGCGTTGGTCTGTACAAGCCGTTTGTACGAACCGAACATGGTGCAGGTTCATCTGTACGAATCATCAGTACGAATTGAGTTCGTTTGTACGAACTGAACAAATTTTTTTTACAGAGCCCATCCTCCAGGAGACGAAAATCAATTATCTTCCGTACGATATGTGGACATAGGAGATCATCCCAGAACGAACGAAAAATATAATCCGTACGATCTGAAATATCTCAGCCCATTAAATATCCCATACGTTCAATTTTGAAGAGAGAGCTGGTTTGTGTATTAAATAGAAGGAAGAAAAGGAAAAAAGCTTGGTTTCGGAAGCTGCGGAGCGATTTTGGTAATGTCGACGCAGTTGGAAGAATTGCTCATCTCGCAGTAAGGAATCCGTATCCTATTTCTGATTTCGAAGATTTCGTGTTTTGGTTTTTTTGCTCAGATTTGTGTTTCTATTACCGAAAAACATGCATATCTTTGTATTGACGAAACTTTCACCGCGTAACTTATGGTATGTTACAGAGGATATGATTTTGCACGTTTTGGATATTTTTTGAAAAATTTTCATTAAATATTTTGAAATCTATGGGGTTTTTACCGAATAAAAAATTATCTAGATGTCAAAAAATATTGCTTCAGTACAATTAAAGTTTTCAAATGATGTTTTACACGATCTCTGATAATTTGGTAATTTTCTGAAACTGTGAATTTTGCATGTTTTGTATATTTTCTGAAAAATTTTCACCGAATATTTTGAAATCTATGGGGTTTTTACCGAATAAAAAATATCTGGATGTCAAAAAATATTGCTTCAGTACAATTAAAGTTTTGAAATGATGTTTTACACAATCTCTGGTAATTTGATAATTTTCTGAAACTGTGAATTTTGATTCATCAGATTTTCTATTGTCTATTGTTATACATTCTGATGATATTCTAATATATGTCTGATTTCTCTGGATATGATATGTATTGATGAGATGAAAATGAATGTGGTTACTTGATTGAAAGTATTATTATATTACTGTGATATGGCTGTGTGTAAAGACTGGTTGAACGTTGATTAGATGACTGATTGAACTATACAGGATGGTGGGCCGACGAGCTTTCCTTTAAAATATGGTTTGATGTTATCCTCTACTGATTCACGTGATACTGATTTGGAGTTATAAGGAGATGATTACTGTGCCGACGGGCAAAGAGTGACGACTCTGTTTACTGAGCCAACGGATAGATCAGGATCATGATACTCATACTAATACAAGACTGAAAAACACCGTAATAGCCAGTGCTTCTACTTGTTTAGTATGACTACTGTACTGAAATGCATGTTTTGAAGCATTGTTCTTATTATTGTATGGATTTATCATTACTGTACGATTTTATTGTTCTGCCCGGATTTACTGTTACTGTACGATT
The DNA here is from genome assembly GCA_019514585.1 of Dendrobium officinale. Lineage (NCBI taxonomy): Eukaryota > Viridiplantae > Streptophyta > Magnoliopsida > Asparagales > Orchidaceae > Dendrobium > Dendrobium officinale. Next base: position 2,659,338 of record CM033693.1, on the reverse strand, counting down.
TCATCGTTATTGTATTATTGTTTCTATCATTGGATTGTTACTGATACTGATTCAGACACTGGTACTAATTGATACTACTGATTCATTATACTTATCTTATGCATGTGATACATTGAGTAAGTGATATAGAATAACTGGATTGCATGTGATATACTGAGCACGCGATATAAAATATGATTTTACTGCATCAATTTGATTTCAAAAATTACTATCGATGTATTGATTTGATGTTGTATACGATTTTATATTGTACTGATATTATGGATACGATACTTTCTTTAGTGATTTGACTGAGGTTATAGATACGACGATTATTGTATAGATCTGGCATATATACGAGTTTATTGCTTTACGAACTTTTATACTGTTTACAGAATTTACTACTGTCAATTGTGGATATTACTGTTTCTGCACTAATCTCTACACTGCTTTGATTTCATTGTATGGATTTATCGTTACTGTACGATTTTATTATTCTGCCCGGATTTACTGTTACTGCACGATTTCATTGTTATTGTATTATTGTTTATATCACTGGATTGTTACTGATACTGATTCAGACACTGGTACTAATTGATACTACTGATTCATTGTACTTATATTATGCATGTGATACATTGAATAAGTGATATAAAATAACTGGATTGCATGTGATATACTGAGCACGCGATATAAAATATGATTTTACTGCATCGATTTGATTTCAAAAATTACTATCAATGTATTGATTTGACGTTGTATACGATTTTATATTGTACTGATATTATGAATACGATACTTTCTTTAGTGATTTGACTGAGGTTATAGATACGACGATTATTATATAGATCTGGCATATATACGAGTTTATTGCTTTACGAACTTTTGTACTGTTTATAGAATTTACTCATGTCAATTGTGGATATTACTGTTTCTACACTGATTTCTGTTTATTCATTGACTCAATGATCATGTGTAAGTGATTGATATGATTTGACTGATTGACATGCATATTGCTTTTATACCGTGCTTTGATTTCAGTTGTAGGTTGGTGACCTGCTGGGCTTTTTAAGCTCATTATATGTGGTTAATGATTTCAGGTAAGGGCAAGGGAACATGAGTGTGAGATTGATCATGGTTCTTCAAGTTTTGTTCCTTTTTTTTTGTTCTAGTGATTCTTTTTGTACTGAGGACAAGATGGATACGTGATAATTATGAAGATCCTGAGTAATATAAATGACTTTGGGAATGAATATAAATGTGTACATTGATGTTTTATAATTCTAAATTATAGAATATGTTGTACCGTTATTTACTGATAAATGACATAGAGAGCTTTAGTTGTTGATTATTAAATAATTAAATGAATAATTCTTCCAAATTAGATCTTTGAGGATATCACCTTTTCAGGGCGGAGTTTATATTCGATTTGGTCCATATTCAACCAAGCTGAATAATCTGTATCTTGGGTTTGCAACCAGGTGATGTCTTTGCAAGCCTTACTTTTTTTTTCTTTTCTCTTCCCTGCCATCTATTCTTTCCCCAATGGTTGTTTATTGTAAGGATTGTACTGTTTTCCTGTTAATAAGATAATTCCAAATCTAGTTTTCTTGTTCATAGCTACTGTTATATCCAATTTCTATTTTCTGGGAGATTCTTCAGGGTCAACAAGAGATGTCTTTATAATGTTTAAATAGATCAACACGTTATTATAGACCTGGCCTACCAAAAATAATACTAAATTAATGCTTTCATACACATGTGGACCCATATAATTTATGTTGACAAAATAATATTTTTATCATGTAGCATATGTTTATTCCTTTTTTGGTAGACTTTCATAATTGTTGATTATTCCGTCTTGTTTGTAGCTCATTTTACATATTTAGATACAAATTTCGGATCCAAAACAATATGTTGATGTTTAACATATTACTTGTGTTCAAACACAAGGTGGTTACACCAATTATTTTCCTATTTCAATTGGATTACATCAGGGATCAACTTTAACCTCGAATCTTTTTGCTTTAGTCAAAATGTTCTTACTAGACATTTGCAGGAGGATATACTTTGGTGTACGTTTTTTTTTTCTAATGATATTCATCTTATTGATAAAACAAGAGTGAGATTTGATGAAAAACTTAAATTATGAACGACAACCTTAAAGTCTAAAGGTTTTAGTTTTAATTGTTCAAAAACTAAATACATTGAGTATAATTTTAGTAGTAATAGATCGAGCAGTGAGATTATGACATTAGGTGACCAAGTCATTAAAAAAAATGCACGTTTTAGATACCTCGGGTCTATTGTTCAAAGAGATAACGAAATAAATGGAGATATGATAGGAAGTGGGTGTAGAAATTGAGAAAAATAGGAATTACACACACGAACTTTTTATTGAGAGATATATGAAGAAAAAACTAAGATACAATTGAATCATCAATTGGAGAGGAAGATCCTGCTCTCCCAAATCTCTAACCATCGATTAGAGCCATCTCAAAAAAGACTACAACAAACACAAATTACCTCCCTCAAAATAACATACTCAGCCTTAAATAGGTTACCACTAATTCCCTCCCAAATCAGCCCCATTTTTCTAAATAATTCTGTCTTAGGCTTTAAATTCAAATTAAATTTCTTCCCCTAAATAACTCCCACAAAAATTATAATTAAAACTTCCCTAAATGTCCCCCCTTGATTCCTCCTCCCTTTCCCTAAATAATTCACTCTTGTCATAAATAATTCCCTCCCAATTATAATTCAAACTTTGCTAAGCAATCCTCCTATAATTAAGAACCTTCCTAAACAGCTCCCTCTTTATTAAAAAACATCCTAATTCCCTCCCAATGAAATTGGTCAATCCATCAATACTCCCCTCCCTAAAGGAGACCTTGTCCTCAAGGTGAAAAGAAGAAAACTGTTGTAGAAGCACTGGATGAATATTATTGAACTGAAAAAATAAATTGTCATTGGGTCAAACGATTCCTGCCTCTAGCATCTCCTTGATAAATCTCTGGATCTCATCCTTTTTGGAGGTAGGGAGAACAATACGAATAATCACTGATAAGTGAGACTCCTTCCTTCAAAATGATAGCATGCTCATGTTCCTAGGGAGGAGGCAACCCCTGAACTAGCTGGAACACCTCTTGATATTGATGTATGAGAGGTTGAATCATTTCTGAGGTTTTTCTCATCTCCAAATCTTATTCTCCTTCCAAACTAAATTGTTCCACCAAAAATCTCACTCCTTCACCCTTCCCCTCCTTGAAAGTGGTTCCAAAAGTGACATATCCTCCTCTTCCCCCAAAATTTTTATTATCGAATTCTCCTTTATTGTCCCTATATTAAGGTTTTCACATTTCCATGTCTGGTTTGATTTGGCCCTTGAGCAGCTTCATCATCTCCTCCATGATGACAAATTTCCAATTAATCTTCTAGTGGACAACTGAAATTTCATAATTCAACTATCCGATCTCCCTTTCCAACAATTCTATCTTTCTTCCTTCCATAAGTATACGAATCTAGGATCTGATACCAATTTGATAAGCAGTGGATGTAGAAATTGAAAAAACTAGGAAGAGCGCACACAAACTTTTAATGAAAAGATATATGAAAGAAAAAAGCAAGATACAATTGGATCTTAAATTGAAGAGGAAGATCATGCCCTTCCAAATCCCCAGCCACCAACTAGAGCCCTCTCAAAATAAACTACAACAAACACGAATCACCTCCCTCAAAATAACAACATATCCAACCTTTAATAGACTTGCTTGCATGAGATGGCAGCCATGTGTTCTTGTTGGTGAATCTCTTAAATGTATGTAAGATAATTTAATAAAGCTATGTTATATTTTTAAAATTTTATTAAAATAAATATAATATTTTAACCTCATTTATCTTTCAAAACATGTTGTTTAAGACTCGATAAGTGCAAAACAAGTAATTCGCTAAACTGATCATTTAAAATTTGATAAGCACATAGCGAGCAACATAAAAAGCACAAACAAACTAAGCTCAAGCAAGCATTAATTTAAATAAACCAAACTTGAACAATTTTATAAAAGCTTAAATAGAGCTTGGAAAGTCTATCAGAGGCGTGACAGCCAATCTACGGCCACAATCGTGTCAATATATTTTTAAATTGTCATATGTATTAGTATTTTATTATTTTATGATTGTATTTGTTTTTGTTGTTTTATATTTTTTACCCTTACTTAAGGGTGGTCATGTGTAAGCCCAAAGGGCATTGTCGTCTTTTATTTTTTAGTCATTTTTATGAGGCTATATATAGCCCTTATGTTCTTTTCATGGTTAATGAATGAATGATAAAATTTTCCCGTGATTGAGTTCTTGTGAGAGCTTGAGAATGTTTGGGAGAGAGAACCCTTGGAGAGGGAATCATATCACCCATTAGCCTTGATAGAGTTCGGGCTCATGGTTAGTTCTTCGTATTTAGTCTTCCCCCTCTTACCTCCAGCCTACACCACCCCCTCACCACTTCAAGCCGTCAGCCACCTCCACGAAAGCCCCACCACCATCCAATTAATTGCTACACCCTCGGCCGTTGGCTAACACCCAAAACCCCATCTCACCCGACCCCTCTTCCCTTCCCCACCCACATTCCATCCACCTAACCGCCGCCCCTCCCCTCTCTCCCTTGTTTCCAAATTCACAATTCTCCCATCACTTATTTCCTATTCTACTTGTTCTCTTTTGGAAGGGAATAATTTCCATCATTTCAAATCAAACTTGAATTTCAATCATTTCCAAAAATAGAATTCGATTTTTTGGAAAGTTTCCAAAATCAATATCAAAATTAATTTGATTGGGATTGGTAATAAATCATAAATCCTATTTAGAGAATTCCCATTAGGAAATTATTAAATTTTTGTTTAATTTCCATAATCCCCACCTATTTAATTTTGTTCCAAAAGATAGTCTCTCCTATTTGAATTAAATTAAAACCTTCTACCTCTCTCTTGCCCGCCGCCCCTCTCTCTCTTTCCCTTCTTTAATTCCTTTCAATCAATGGGACTAATTAAGGAGTTGTTTGAATTAAATTCCCTCCACAAAATCTGAACCAAAATTCTTCCCCCATCCTCCCTCATTAGGCCAGCCACCCCTTCTTTCTTCTCCATCTCAACTTTTGAGAGAAACTTCTTTCTCTAGTGAAGTCTTCAAGAGAAGCAAGAATGATCATCGTCCACACTTCAACCTTTCGAAATCAATGAAAGGCCAATCCTGAACTTGATTCTGGATCGCTTACGACGAGCAAGGGAACGGGAACGTCAACATTCTCCAATCCACCTTCGACTTCAACTCAAAAACCGACAACTCCGTCGAAGAATACGTGGACCGCATCATCTTCACACTTTCCGAAGCCGTCGAAGAATAACTTGACAAAGTTCAGTGGCAAATTGTTTCCAGACCTCGACAAGGGTGAACTTCTCTCTTCATTTATCTTTCTAATCCGATAATCTTGTAGGTGATGATTTAATTGCAAGGTTTCATGCTTTGTCTTCTGCCTCCGCTTAGTAAACATAGAATTTGAGTTTACTTTCTATGTTACTTATCTTAATGTTAGATTAGGGGTTTTTGTTAAATAGCTACTTAATTAGTATGTTTTTTGAAATTCTAAATTGTTTTGATGATTTAAGTACTTAACATGTGACTTAGCCTAAGCGTAGCTACCCTCTTATGTTTTTTATTATCATTTAGTTTCTAATAGACTTAATTGTTATTTGTTCTTATCAAAATCATCCAAGTTACTATCGCATTCATCTGAAGCACAATTAGTTCTGCATTAAACTAGGTTTAAAAAAGCTTTGGTTAAACGAGCTCACACTTGAACAACCCTATTGTTCAACTCGGCTCGATTTATTTGCAACCTTACCCATACCAACAAGCTCAAAAACATGAAGGCCCAATATAGCTCATAATATAAAAAATGACCAAACACGCATAAACTCAAACTACAACATGCCCAACAATAATAAGGGTCAAAATCTATACAAAATAAAAAACAACGGAACACAACCTAATGCATAAGATCTAAAATTAAATAAAAATAAACCAAATAAGAAAAGAAAGACACATAAATACTGACGACAACATTTGCATGATGCAAACAAGCTCCAAAATGCATCCTACTCAACCCTTCTTGCTTTGAAGAATTTGGCACTGTTGAATGAAGCTCCTAAACATAAAGAGAAGATGAGAAAAAGGCTGCCACGACTACTCCAATATGTATATGATCATCAGGAGGAATGAAAGCATTATATCGAGTAAAGAACACATAAGCTCTCCATCTCGCGATAGATCTTAATCATCAATTCAACCATGGAACTAGTGTCGATGATGAAGGGATAATCATAAATGTTCCCTGCAAGTCAATATTGGAACTACAAGCATAAGTATCAATAGTATCGAAAGAAACATAAAATTGATATAAAATAAGATTTGCCTCATTTAAAGATGGAGAGATTCCAACATCAATCGGAATAACTTATTAAGCATCCTCACTTACCTTATTAATTATTTTATAAGGTCATGTTCATTTAACATTTAACTTCCTATGAGTTTTGATAAGATATTTCCCCACTCATTCTTATCAACACCTTATCTCTCTCTCAAAATTTAACAAATGTATTCACATTATGGCTACCTCTAGTTCAGTCTCCTAGTGAAGATCAATTATGCTCTATACAAATGAAATGCAAACTCATAAGATTTCAATGAATATATAGGCTCACAAATGGGCATGAAAAATAAAATTCTTTGCTTTCTGTAAAAATAGCCCTTAAGGACATGTGCATCAAATTTTTCTTGAAAAAAATATAATTACAATCAATTTTTAAGTAAGATTTATTATCATGAAAATGTATGCGTTGCTCAGCTCAATATGTGATGAACCAAAGAATTTTATTCAAAGATCTAAGCAATGTCATTAGAAAACTTCATAAGAGACATGTTTTTGAAATTCAATCAACAAGTCCATCTCTTCAAAAAAAAGGGAAGAATGCTCATCCACAACTCATCATCACATCAGTTATTTTGGGTATTATAAAACATAATAAATCTTTTAATCATATTTTAAAATTAAATATTATATTATATTATAAATGAAACATAAATATTAAAAAATGATTATAATTATATCAATTTTTTAAAATAAAATAGCACGCTATTTTGCGCCAAGCGTTATTACGCACTCACTGCACAAAGAAAGCGCACAATTTTAAATATTAGTGTCACGTCGGGCCTGTAGCATTGTGGGTGCGATGCACCATTGACTACTATAGTGGTTAGTCCTTTGATTTTCAATGACTTGCTTGATGTAATCTGATACGCCCTTGTGGGGGCCAAGGGGTCTATTATTCATTTTGTAAGTAGGAGGAATTAAGAGAGAACTAATTAGGAAAGATTTATTTAGGGAAAGATGATTGATTTGATCAGTAGGGAATTAGGGAAGATTTCTGTATGGAAATATGGTTGATTAGATTGGGAGGGAATTATGAAAGACTTATTTAGAGAAAGATGACTTATCTGAATTCAAATTTAGAAGAGAAGTAGGGAGGATTATATTAGACTTAATTAAATGGTTTTATTTTCATTATGAAACTATGTTTGCTGAAGTTTTTTTTTTTTGGAATTTTTTCCAAATGGCACTTAGGATTTGTTGGAGAGCTAATTTACCTCTCAAATAGTGTATCAATTATATATTTCATTATTAATTGGAGTAAAAAAACACCAACCCCTATATTTGTGTTCTTGCATTCTGCTTCTAAGACGTGCAATAAGTTGGTCCCGGGGAAAACTCCCCTACTCTTCTCCTTCAAAGTCTATCGCAGAAATGACACTGGCTGGGTCCTCGATGCCAGTGAAGTCGAGGCACTCATGTAGGAGCTTCTCCCGTGATTCCACTCCTATTAACCTTCTCTATTTGTCTTAGATCCTCTGTTATTTGGGCTAGCTCCATCGTCTCCCTCAACCCATTTAGCCTCAACAATTGAAGGTTTGTCTATATGTTGGACTTTAGGCCCTTAAAAAAAATTCCTTCCAAGACTACATCTGAAATCCCCCTCAACCGTCCTAATAGCAACTTAAATCTCTCGCTATACTTCATAATGATATATTCCATGACGACCCCTTCCTGAGTTAAGGAAAATAATTGCTCGTGTACGATCTCCTTCCCAAATGGTTCAAAAATATTCCAACAAGCAATCCTTAAACCCCTCCAAAAAGTGGATCAGAATCTAGCCTCCCTCCATTGGAACCAAGCTAGGGCTTTCCACTCCATACATAGCCCTACTACCATAAGCTTCTCATTCTCATTCAACCCATTCACCATGAAATACCTCTCCACCCAATACACCCATCATGGGCATCCTCCTCTTCAAATATCAGTATCTTCAACTTCCTTACCCTAACATCTCCAATCCAACTTTTTCTCCCTCTAACGGTTCCTGTTGTGTATTGAGAGTGGGAATCTCACATTTCTTCCCTCATACTTACATGATCCGATCCCCATGGCTCTGCTTGACACCCATCATTTTCGGTCGCCCATTTCCCTTGCTCGAAATGACTCCCTTAGTGGTCAATCACCCTACCACCTTCACCACCAAATTCCCTCCTTACTACTCCCCATCAAAGAAACTATGTTGGACAAGTTTCATATCCCCGTGATTGATGAGCTACTAAATGACCTATTTGGGGTGATCATCTTTTCGAAGATTGACTTGAAGACAAAGTACCACTAGATCAGAATGAAATTGGGGGATATGCACAAGACAACCTTTAGGACTCACGAGGTTTACTATGAGATTTTAGTGATGCATTTCGACCTTGCCAACGCTTAAACCACTTTTCAATCCCTCATGAACAAGATTTTTACAGGAGCCCACGAAATCTATTATTCAATTATATAAGGAGGAGAAATTAAGGGGGAACAAATTAGGAAAGGTTTATTTATAGAAAAAGGATTGATTTGATTGGGAGGGAAGTAGGAAATGTTTATTTAGGGAAAGAGAATTGATTTGATTGGGAGGTAAGTAGGAAGGTTTACATTAAGGTTAATTGGGTAGTTTTATTTTCATTATGTATTTGTGCTCTTTTATTTCATCTTTGCTATCTGTCTTTGCTTCTAAGATGCATCATAATCCTATTTACATCTAGGATTATTCGCTTGAAAAAAATGGCTCAAATGAATAACTAGCAAACCTATAATTAAATTTCTGACAACTAGGTTAAGATGAATAGCTAATAGATTTGATCTTAAATCAAAATAGCTCGAGATATTCCTATATGATTGTTGTGGACTAGAATATACGCGGCGATAGAGTTAGAATACTATGTCTTAGCGTTGCACGAATATCCAGCTCACACACAGAGAACACAGGATTTTTTACATGAAAAACTCTTAAAAGGGGAAAAACCACGGCCAGTTGAAAAGGTTTCACTAGAACTTGAGTTGGTTACAATGGGCGGACTCGCTTCTGAGAGCGATTAGATTACAAATAATAATCGTACAATAGAAGTTCGGGTGTCAGATAATGGTTTGGCAATACTTCGGGCCTTAGATGAATGTCTGGCAGAACTCCGGGCCTTAGATGAAGATCAGGCAGAACTCCGGGCCTTAGATGAATATCAGGCAGAACTTCGGGCCTTAGATGAAGATCAGGCAAAACTTCGGGCCTTAGATGAATGTCTGGTAGAACTCTGGGCCTTAGATGAATGTCTGACAAAGGCGAGAATCTTCAACGGTGGCCTGACGAAGATCAGAGCTTCAAGTGAAAGACTAGAGGAGCGTAGAGCGTCAGGTGGTAATCTGGCAGAGTGACGGCGTTAGGCGGTGATCCGGTGGAGCACAGGGCGTCAGGTGGTGATCCGGCGGAGTGACGGCGTTAGGCGGTGGTATGGTGGAGCACAGGGAGTCGAGTGGTGGTCCGGCGGAGTGACGATGTTAGGCGGTCATGCGGTGAAGCACAGGGCGTCAGGTGGTGGTCCGGCGGAGTAACAGCGTTAGGCGGTGGTCCGGTGGAGCACAGGGCATCGAGTGGTGGTCCGGCGGAGTGACAGCATTAGGCGGTGATCCGGTGGAGCACAAGGCGTCAGGTGGTGGTCTGGCGGAGTGACAGCGTTAGGCGGTGATCCAGTGGAGCAAAGGGCGTCAGGTGTTGGTCCGGCAGAACTCCGGCAGTGGTCCGACGAAACTTCAGCGATGGTCGAGGAGGCTAGGAAGCAAGAGCGATCTCCGATCTCTCTCTTTTTTCCTTAGGCTCAGGGGTCCCTTTTTCAAGAGGAGAGGGGGCTCTATTTATAGATTTTGGGAATGGTATGACCCATAAATAGGTGGAGGATCAACGGTTAGTTGGGAGTGGTTGGATGGATGGCTGATCTTAAATCCCTTGATCAAGAACCGTTCGATGGACGTTTGAATGTCGTAGTGATGTCAGAATTCAGTGATCTTGGGCTCGTTGGATTCGTCTTGTCGAGCCGCTCGATTCGACTATAAGTTTGTTATGTTTGGAAGTCGTTTGGTAATCCAAATTGTGGTTTGAACCTTCCAACAACGCTTCGGGTCCTTGATTTGGACCCATTTGGGCTCGGATTGGGTCGAATTTGGTGTTGTTGGGTTTGTATTTTCGAGACGCTCAGCTCGACTGTAAGTTTGTTGAAATCGAAGTTCAGATGCTCCTGATTTTGATTTCACAAGTTTCCAACTTGATTTTGCTTTGAGATTAGTGCCCGATCAAGATAAATTTTTGTACGATGTATCAATGATATATAATAAGCTTCATTTGTATAAGAGTATCCACTATAATACATCATTAGCATGATGAATGCATCAAGTTTAAAAATTTCTAACTTCTAAAAAGTTTTAAATGTAACATGCCATAGAGCACACAAAATACAAAACTAGATGCAAGCAAATATTTTTCAATTGAATGACAAGTAAATTAAATGAAATTAAAAACAAAACTCCATGAGTGAAGGACCTAATAAAGTTGTGATATGGAGCTTTCACTTTGTTTCATAATGGGATGGAAAGCTAATCACAATGAATCTAACAAAAGCTAGTGTAAAAAATATAACAATAAATAATTGAGGAAACAACTTTGATCCAGCATCAATATAATGTAGAAAATAAATTTATAATATAAATTTATGCAAAATATTTTTTCACTAATCAATCAAACAATACTAACTAACTATGCAACATGATTAATACAAAGTATTAATTGAACTTTTAAAGAAAAAAAAAATTATGAGTGGCTTTCAAGATAAGATACAATAATCTTCGAAATAAGACCGATAAGCTTATAAATCAAGAAACAACATTTATCAAATGCTAATATAAGATTTAATTGGCACCTAAATATTGGTTATGTAACTTGGGATAATTGAATATTGACCACCACAAGCAATCCTTTGCCATAGATAGAATCTTCTTTCCTAGTGGACACACACACTTGAGCATTACTATTAAGGTGAGAAGCATAAATAACAAAATAGAAATAATAGGATTTTTCTTCATCCATAACTACTTTCCATTCCAAGACTTCTCATTTACATGACTAAAAGAGAGGTGAAAAACACCAACAAAAATAATTGTCACTAACCGGCTCGGATTTTTGATTTAACGAAGCAGGAACTAAAGTCGGACGGTAGGATTAACTCATTTCAATTCATAAATAATACAATATTTAAAACATCAAATATTTCTCCTTTATATTTGATTAGCCACTAATACACAAATCATAAATTACCTATTATCATTTGCACGTCATCTTCTGTAAACAAACTCTTCTCTTTCATCCATTTCTAAAACTTTGGGATTTTCCTAAAAATTTTCAATTAATGGAATGAGTTTACAAGTAAACTCAGTGGGTAACTGTTAAAAATAATTAAAATGCAAAACGTAATATATATATATATATATATATATATATATATATATATATATATATATATATATATATATATATATATATATATATAATCATTTTCATTTATAACATTTACTTTAATATACATTCCTTTTCACATTTATTTTATACAGAAGCACCGTCTAAATGTACCAAAGGTACAATTATTTCCATTTCTTTTTCCATAACATTTTTCCTTTTAACGTGCATGAGTACGTTGCTTCCCTAGCAAATATCATACGGGGGTGAACTGATGTAAGTTTGCATGCATATCTTTTTCCCTGTTTCATTTTTCTTCCATTTATTTTATATCATTTATTAGTACGTTTATTTTTAAATACATATCAATAACATATATAGGTATACCTGCTTTAAACTTTATCTTTCTATTACTGTTAACCTTCTAGCCTTCTTTCACAGTTTCATGACATCTCTATATACTTTATCAGAATAATCTACATACACTATCTTATACATTTGAGGTCTACATAGATTTATTCATAATACAAAGAAATCTTTATTTCAATATGAAAATGGAAATAAAAACTAAAATCTCAAATAATTTTAATTACCCACTTTGATTCTTTTCTTCCAATATTCATTTGGTATTGAAACCCTTTTAATTGTTCACAATAACATAATTATTTAATTAACACTAAATCCCGATTTGAATGTCTCAATAAATGTTTGATTTCTTCTACATGAAATTACCTTACAAAATTTTCATTTCTTTCGTTGTTGAGTCTTTATTGAAACGAACTCCAGCAACTTGATTTCTCCCTTTAAATCCCTAAAATTAAACAATACAATTTTCATAAAACAAATATGCTATCTAACAAAATTCATATGAAAGTCTAATTACAATGAGGGAATTTTTCCAAATCCCAAAACTTCCTCTTTCTCCCGCACAAATCTCCTCTCCTCGCTTCCAAAAGCCTTCCTTATCTTCAAATTAAATGTTTCCACTAATTAGAGAAGAGATTAGGAACAATTTATAAAAGCTTGAGAAAACAAACATTTTTCCTCTTTCCTTCCAAATTGTTCCTCTCTTTCATCGTTCTTTCTCCCAAATACCCGATTCTATAACAATAGTAATGAAAAGGAGTTGTTTACTCTTACCTTCCAACGTGATCGTCTGCTAAAAATGGTGAAACAAAACTTCCCCAGGCTTTTTTTCGTGAGTTCAACCGTCTGCCCCCTGCTTGTTCGCGAACGTCTCCACCCCTTTCCTCTTTGTTTTATTCGCTAATACCGACACCTCCTAAGGTCGCGACTAATAATAGGTGGGTTGGCCGGTTCGATTGAACCGACCACCAACCCGGTTATTACAATAATGCTCAAATCTTCCACCATATTGATGCATACCATCAAATTCAAATCTATCACAAAAATTATATCAACCATTAAATTCAAATCTGCCACCATACTTATATCTACAACCAAATTCATATATACAATCAAATTTACATCTATAACAAACTTACCACTATTCTCATAGCTATGAACAAACTCAATAATATTAAGCCCCAACATGACCCATGACAAAAAATACCCAACATAGCTGTCTAAAAATAAAACATGACTAAAAAAAATGACAATCACAAGAGCTTAACGTATAGAAAAAAATAAAAATAATGAGACATGTCCTATACATAAGATCTAGACACAAATAAATAGAATACATTAAAAAAGAACGCATAACTATTGGTGATGACATATGTCATACTAAATAAACCAAAATGGCCATGTTGAAGTCACGGAGGAGATTCACTTGAAATATTATAGCACTCCCTCTTGCACATTTTTGACAAAAATTAAATAATGTCAAATCTAGACTTAAAAAACCAATTGAAAAGCTTTCCAAATGAAGAATAAATAGAAAATAATCTAAAATTGATAATCAAGAGCATGAAAAAACATACTGCATAACATAATTAATAATAATTGAAAATTACATACAAAAGAACAAGAAAAAAAAACTGCTGTATGCTACATGGTGCAGGCTCACGTGAGACAATTTGAAGGATAGCATAACAACTCTAAAACCAGTAGAAAACAAAGTTTAAACTAAACACCATGATCAATATAACTTCAAAAGTGAAATTCAGCAAATCAAATAAACAAGCAGTACACAGCAAAACTAAGTTCCCCGAAGAAACTAAAGTTGCAATAAGCCAAATAAGAGAGTAGCAAATTATGCTGATTAAAAATATCAGGTAACCTCTTGCATCACCCACAGTGGCACAAAGTCTCAACTTTGCCCACAAAATGTAGGCTGTTAAAATTTAAAGATATAAAGTTTCAGCTGGAAAAAAAATGTAAGGTGAATCAAATCGGTGTTTCAATCATCTTACAATATCATGGTACTTAAGAACAGCATCACCCTATTGACATATTGGTTTCAACCTTCAAATTGGTTAAACAATCCTGCCAGAATCAAAGTAATCAATCACAATTCCAAGGATAGTTTGTGCCACTAATTAAAATACGATGAAACTGTTCAAAAGTACCATATATGAAACCATGAACTTGCATGCATGATTGAGCACATCATACTTGAAGGTGCAACCAGCAAGCATAAGGGTGCATGGTCTAAAATCAAGTTTACATAGTCCTTGTGTCATTATGTAACATGCATACAAATGAATTAGGATTTGATGCATTGAGTTTATTCAAGTGTACATGTGTCATTTATCAGTGGCAAATTGGTATTCCTGAAACATAGTCTATCAAAACTGTTCTGATGAAGGCCAAAGGGAGAAGGTCTAATCATTTACACAACAAACTCACAAGGTTAGAAACCTTTAAGATAAAATAATCATGCAAATTTAAATAATTTTATTTTGTTCAAGTCAATTAATCCATAACTACAGTACGTGCAATATTCACTGATCAACATTTATAAATATCTTTATGTTTGAACAAAGACGATAAAGAGAAGGAAAAATCACCGATTCATATCAAAATCTTTCAATGCTTAGCGTAGAAAAAATTAATATCACTCTTGACAAAATATGTTGCCAGAAACCAAAAGAATTTACAATACCGCATCAGACATGTCGCAATGAAGTTTAGTAACAGAATCCCCTCTGCCTAATTCCTCCACAAATCCATAAGCTATGTATGTCTTTGGCCCAAGGTCTGGCCTCAAAACACCTTCAGGCAACATCGCTGCAATATTAAGAAGACCATCTCGAAGATTTGCATATTCTTGAAAAGGTAACGCGGAAAGGAATTCAACACCATGACGTGGTAAACGTTCTTCAAAGGAACTAGATGGAGGCCAATCTTTAAGCTTAAGCATTTCAGGCCAACCATCTTCATGAAATCGGCCATCAGAATACCCTCTAAAAAATTGACTAATATTAATTTCAACCTACAAAATAACAAGTGATCAGGATGCACATCTTTGATACAAGAAAGCACAAATATCTAAAAATGCACCAAAAAAAAATAATATAATAGCAACAATCCAAGTGATTGAAACCACGTACAAGCCTACATATGAGTAAGTTAGGTGCTAGGGTATGTGTGTGGAAGCACTTATATGCTATTGAAAGGGAGAGAAAGTAACAAAAATTAAGAGAGATTTGAGTGCCTTGGAGTTAAATGCATAGCATTAGCAAAATTTTAAAATATTTAGAATCACAAGTAGAAAAACATTAAACTTCTCAAAACACGACAGTTATTTATCAGGAAACAAAACGATCAAAACAAAGAAAGCAAATACATATATAGAAAGCTCTAGCACATCAATGAAACTTCTTTTCATAAACAATAATAAATATGATAAGAAAGGGATCTACCCAACCAAAATAACTATAATCTAAATATTCATTGACATTAAACTGCCGAAGAAAAATTATTAGATAACATCATTTGAGAAAAATAGGAATAATCACATCATCTTATGGTCGACTTAAAATCAAATACTAAATTATATTTTTGTAGAGAATGAATTAAAAATTCAATAAATTATTACCTAAGATTCAAAATCAAGCATATTGTTAACAAAAGCAAAAATATAATTTACAAAATATTGCCCAGCTTTGAGTAATGACGGCATGACAGACCTCGCAGAAGTCCAAACAATCGATAGCTTTTACTTCAAAATTCTCATAATTAACCGTTTTCTTTTTCTCCCGCAAAGCACGCCACATAACCTTTGGTTCCCAGCTCAATCCAGCTGTCATATCAAGAACATCACGAACAACAATAGGCTCACCTTTAGCCCAATGCTTTTGAAAGTGTTCCAATTCTCTACTCTTAGTATCCTTTGCACTTGGACAGTATAAATAATTATCAAAGTCTTCCCTTGAAGCAGATTTTCTTAGTGTATTTATGCCAAAATCAATCATTCTTGATGCATCTAAACAAGGGCAATGAACAATGTCATGAGGAGGGCTTCCATGTTCGATGCTTTGGTGTTCAAGAATCCTATTAGCCTTCAATTCTATCTCTGACAACAAATCTTCTGGAAATATACATCTGAGATGCAATATAGTACTACCGCAACCACCCATTTCCTTTGGCGGACAAGGAATACTACCATCAGCATTGGCTTTCCATTGCATTGGTTCAGTTACTTGCTCTTCAGCAAAGTAGGTACTTGCACTACCTTGCTTTACAGGTTGCTGAAGTAGGCATCCTCCACGAAGATCTCGACAACAAGATAAGCAAAGGTCATAGGAGCAACTAGAGCAGCTTCTATGGAAATCTGCCAATGATGTACTGCAGTAATTGCTGAAAAAACAAGATTGATCAATCAATAAATGTTTTACAATAAAACTTATAAATAGACTTACTATTTACGTCCATACGAAAGTAGTACTACCAATATGCACGCTCATCGTTCTCGCAAGGAACTTCTTGTATCTTTATTTTACTTGATGCAAGACCTAGTTATGAGCATGCCAGAACTATTAGATGATGGAATGATGTCTAGCGATGTACATAACAATTTCAACTTGTGCAATCCTAACCTTTTTCAATTGCTTCAATTTCTTTTTCTGTGTTTTGCTCTTTCCGAAATTCCTTGAACCATGGCAGCAACAGACGCAGAACATACAAAAAGTGTTGTATTTTTTCATCCTCCTGAATGTCCCTTTTTGGGGGCTAGAAAATGTAAAAAATAACTAGTTGGCATCTCAAAAAACAATAAAGAATATAAACAGGTGAGAACTAAAGAATTATAACAGACCGCAGTGATGCCCATCATGCGTAAACACAATTTACAATTGCAGTTGAACCGACAAACAGGGCATTTTATAGCAAAGTCCTTTGCTTTCAAGTGGGGATACCTATGTAGCACCAACAAAGATATCAGAATAAATTCTAAGACAATGGATGCCAAAAAAATCCCCAAATTCAAAAAATAACTTAAATGGCTTTAATGTACACAAAAGTCTTAGATTTGTGGTTCAAAAAATAAACATATACATCAATTGAGAATCTCAAAAAGATGTGGATTGCATTAGGCCTTCTCCAACCGAACTCCAAAAGCATGAATGGAGTTGCTTGCGACCTCCAGCCAAACAGGAAAACTTCCGCTATTTGGTTGCGGGTGTACAGTGAGATGGCGTTCCACTGTTCGCCTACGCTATTTTTCTGTCTCTACCGGATTTGCCGAAAAAATGCACGATAGAGGAGAAAGATGATTACCTTCGCAGAAAGGCACAAAATGGATTTCGATTGGAGATGAATCACACATTTTGGAGTGAAAAAAGGGATTTTCGGTTGGAGATGCCCTTAGCATAGAATAAGCAAAGCACAAGTGAAAATAAAAAATAACATAACATATATTGAGAAAGACAGTAAATGAGATCAAAAATAAGAAAACGAGGCATTCACCCACCATCTCTTCATGCATGGGTAACAAAACCGCTTCCTTTGGCAAGCTTGACACCATACCACATCTCCCTTATCATTCCTTTGGCATTGATGGCACATCAACGCATCATCACCTTTCAGCATCTTCTTCTTACGAACCTACCCGACATTAGGCACAAAAAAGTGAAACATCAAAGACTGCACAACCAAAAATGATAAATCCAAAAGATTAAATCCGCAGAAGAAACCCAATATGAGTTGAACTGGCGAACTTACAACGCCATCCTTCTCATTGTTTGAACAATTTCCCTTGGCATTTGGACTTGCCAAGATCTTCGTCTTATGAACCTAATCACCATTAGGCACAAAGAAATAAAAAATAAAAGACTGCAACCCAAAAAAAAAGATTAAATTGACAGAAGAAACCCAATATAAGTTGAACTGATAAAGAACGCCCACATTCTTCTCATTGTTTGCAGACTTTCTCTTCCGCTTCTTAACCCCCTCCGCAATCCCCTCTTTCTCCTCTTCGGCATCACCCTGCAACCAAAACTGACTACTATATAAAAATTTCTAAAACAAAAGTAGCAAAAAAGTATTTCTCTCTTACGGGTAGATATATCTATCATCCCCTAAAAAAAGAACTAAAAAGGAATAATCACATTTATAAACTTTAATCCATCCACATGTTTCGATCCTTTCTCCTCGCCCCTAACTGCATCGCGCTCTTTCCCCCGTTTCCTCCTACGATCGGCCTTCCCCGATGGCTTGAACACAGGTTTCCTTATCGCCTTTAAGATCGCATACAGGATATTAGAAAACATGAAAACCGAAGTCAACTAAGAGCTTGAGCAAAAGTGAAAAACTCATCAAAACAACAAGAAGCACCGTAGCCATCTCTCCACTTGATCCTTCCAATGCCGTTGGCCTGGCGGAGGCCCTCTTCCGCCGAGAGATCACCTTGACGGCCTCGCCGTCATCTAAACACCTCGCAGCCGCTCCCCCCCGCAGCCTGAACTCAGGGTCCCCGTTCTCGTTCTTCTTGCGTCGACCAGGACGCTTCCCGAGTACAGAAAGCTTGACCATAACGCCGCTATCATCCATTTCCATACCGCGAAGCCCTAACCCTTGCAGAGTAAACCTCAACCGCTCTCAGTGCTGTCCTATTTATCTTTTTGCATCTCTCAATGGCTTCTCTTCCTCTTTTGAAAAGCTCGCTGGTTTTGCCCGCCAAAAACAATGGGAACCGAGCAGGCGGATCGGCGACACGGCTGCGCGTTTATACGATGGGACTGAGAGCCACCTTCTTTTATATTGTATATATGTACTGTCCTTCCTTACCATGCTTTCGATTCAATTAAAATCTCAAAATATTAAGTAGTTAAATAAAATAAAATTGTGATAGCCATTACAGCACATATCATAGAAAAATTAAAAATATGAGTTTTATGCGTTTAAAATCACATATAATCATAATATTTATGTTGGTGAATAATATTATCTTATATAAGAAATTTGTTTTTCAATAGAGACGTTACAACACCGTCCGAAGATTAATCATAATATGTCATGTCAGTGATACAGAGGTATAGTGATGTGACACATTTTGGTTGGTCCTCGGACGACGTTCGCGTAGAATAATTAATCAAATATATATGAAATTAATAGCCCGGATAAAATCCTTGAATTATGATATATATTCCCGATAAAGGCTAAGATTTTGTGTGGCACGGCTTTCGTACCGCTTCTTAAAGTAGCTTTTTAGTATAAAAATTATTTTTGTACTAAAATATTATTTTAAGTAGTAAGAAAGCTAGAGGTGTCAATATTTGACACGTCCTGAAAATCTGACTCGAACCTAACCTGAAAATTTTGGGTTATGATCAATCCGGACCCGAAAAGAGTCATGTTCGGGTTCAATAATTCGACATGTTTCAAAAATTGGGTCGGGTTCGGGTTAACCCTTCAACTCGAAATTGACACATTTTTTACCCGAAAACCCCAAATTGGCTGTTTCCGACCCGTTTTTTACCCGAAAAGTGGAGTTTGACCATTTTTTATCTAAAAACTAGCAATTTTTTCACAGTTCTGGGTCATTCGGGTTGACTTGGACTCAAAGCGGGTCGGGTTCGACCCGAATAGTGTCGGGTCAATTTCTGGTTTGACTCGAACCTAACCCATGAGCCTAAATTGACACTCATAAAGAAAGCCATCACGATTATTTTCTTAATATTTCTTAAAACAATTTTTTAGTATAAAAATAATAATTTTTTTATAAAAAATTGTTTTAAGAAATAATAAAAAAGTTGTCCAAAACTAAACTTATTAGAGAAATATCTACTAAATGTTTCAGAACCATTCACAGCCAATGGAGATGATGCAAAATGACAAGCCAAAGGGAGCTGAAAGGACTAAAATCATGATAAGCCCATTCTTCACCAAACATACGAAGTTGGGAATATGATACGTCACCGATTGTGCAGACGTAGGGGTATTTCAGGCTTATGGTCTCAAATAAAATGGGGTAAGCACTTACATAATAGCTTTCAAAATTCTCCTCAAAATGAAGTTTAAAAAACAAAAAAAAAAACAAGTTTTTATCAAAAATTAATTTTGATGTTTTAAAAAAATAAAGCAAATTAAGTTGTTTACATAAATTAGAAGAAATTATTATGTGCATAGTTTGGACGTAACTCACGTCCAAATTCTACATGTAATAATTTCTCCTGAATTAAAGAGAGCCTTCTTAGAAAATAGGGAAATAGTTCGCTGCCTAATTCTAAAGTTTCGTTTGGGACAATTTTTTTACTACTTTCTAAAACAGTTTTTTATTATAAAATTTCATAATTAAAAATTTTATACTAAAAAACTACATTAGAAAACAGTAAGAAAATCATACCAAACAAAATCAAAATTAATATATATATATATATATATATCTTTAAAATAGCTCTAACTTAAGCTCTCTTTTTTACTTTGAGAATTTGAGGAATATCCTTTGTGTGTATGAATTGTACTCTAGTTCTAAAATTTTCAAAAAAAAAAAATTAGAATTAGGTTAAGCTCTTGACCTCCAAAAAGTACTATAAAATTGGCTATATACATAATTGTATAAAAAATATAACAGTTGTATGGTTCAATTTCACATGAGCTTGTTAGTTGCAAATTTGATGAAATCATGTTATCGAGTCACTGGATCAATCGACTAAGGTTTCGTTCAAGACGGTTTTTTACTTTTTCTTAAAACAGTTTTTCAGTACAAAAATTTCATTTTTTTACTAGAAAACTACTTTAAGAAGCAGTGAAAAAACCGTCTCTAACGAAGCCCAAAAGAAATCGCCCGGCAACTTCAGATAAAGTTGCTAACTTGACTTAGCTTGTCTAACTTGCAAGATTTTCTTATTTGATGGAGTGAAATAGCCAACTTGATCAGAAGTATAATTGAAGCCATCCAACTGTACTAAAAAAACAAATAGACTACTAAGAATTCTACTTCTTCCACTCCTTTGATACAGTTTTATCTCTATCTTCACAAAAAAAGCCTTTTTGGAGTGTTTTATGAATAAAAAAGTTTCCTCTTCCAGCATCTCCTGGAGACATGCTACTGGAGAGAAGATCCAGCAATTCATTCCGGCTTGATTTAGTTGGAATTCCACATACTTTTATGAAAATATTTGGGACAATTCTTGTAATGACTTAGATTTTGAGATCTATGAAAATGTATGTATTTGTGTTAGACTATGACTTGATAGGAATTTGAAGTGTCAAATAGAATGCTTATATATGAAATCTGAATTGAATTTTGAAGTTTAACATTTTTGCCTCGTGGCGCTGTGAGTTCAAATGCGACAACATTATGGTGATTGGAGTGCCGTAGCGACGCTGAGCTCTAGTGCAACGACACTAAATTCTTGAGTTTATGGAGTTTTTAGGGGTGTTGTGGCACAGTCTCTGTAGGGTTGCAGCGGCTAGAGGAAATGTGAGAGTACTGCGGTGCCATGGCTATAGAAGGCGACGACATTGTGAGCTGTGTGGATAAGGCTTTGGGCAGTGATGATGTGATTTAAGGTAGTTTTGGACAAGAAAGCAATGGCGAGGTGGCCACTGTTGTGACGTTGATGTTGAAGTTGCGGCACTGGGCATTGAAGTGTTGCGGGCTACTAAAAAAAACCTTTAGTTTTCAATTTAGGGTTTAGTTGAATACAAAATGAAGGAAGAATGA
This sequence comes from Dendrobium officinale, assembly GCA_019514585.1. NCBI lineage: Eukaryota > Viridiplantae > Streptophyta > Magnoliopsida > Asparagales > Orchidaceae > Dendrobium > Dendrobium officinale. The sequence goes on along the minus strand of CM033693.1, from coordinate 2,637,381 downwards.
TTTTTGAGTTTTAAATAACTTTTCATCATATAACTTCTAGTATTCATAGAATACATGAGTCTAATTCAAGAAACAAAAACTTTCGAGGGTTTCATTGGATACTTTGAAATGTAAGAAAAATTCTATGCAATAAAATGAATCCTTTTATGCTCTACAATTTTTTGGTGATTTCATTATTCTAATTAACTATGCAAGTTATAATTACACTGGTAATTATCAATTGTAAACAAGTGCTTTACAAGTATAATTACAAGCATGGTTATCTCAGGCCATAATCAAGCATGTTCATGATGATATTATGTGCATGTCATGGTGAAAGGAGAAGTTCAAGTTGAAGCTATTGTCCGCCATTTGTCCTTGTGAAAGATGAGAGATGAATGTGAAAAGCTATTATCCTTCAGTTGTCTTTGTCACAAATGAGAGACGAATGTGATATTATTGCCCTCCATATTTTCTTATGGAAAATAATAGATGAATGCAGAGTTATAAGCAGATGCTTCATTCGTCTGTATATATAACATATGAGAGATGAATGTGGAGCTACAAGTGGATATACGAAGGGAGAAGGAGAAACTCGGAGACTTTTGCAACCATTTCTATATTGCATAAACATGCCATAGGAATTATCTTGCTAATGTGAAGATTTCAAAGTGATAAAAATAGTAATGGATATATATATATATATATATATATATATATATATATATATATAAGAATGAATGAATGATATGACAAAATGATGTAAAAGTTTTGTTGACCCCTATACCTCAAACCACGCGAGAAAAGACCCAAACTGATGAATAAAACGATACGCGCCTTGGCGCCACACGTCACTTGAAGGGTCGAGCAACCTCTGATTGTCCAAAAAAATGGCGTTGTTGCGATCAGGATGTCCAATTATGCTAGGTCGAGGCCCCTTGCAATCGAATCGGACGAGATCAATCAAAAGGGAAGACCGACAATTTAAATTAAAGCCTGAAACTGATCAAACGACGCCGGATCGACGAACAGACATCATTGTTGCGTCCAGAACATTGTTAACCTCAAAAAATTACATTTTGTTTGTTCAATTTGGATCATCCGGATCAGTGGCACAAACTTCGAGACAAAACACACATATCAAGGAGAATAGGCCTCAACACTGCTCAAACGAAGTTCGATCACGAAACAAATTTTCCCACAGCGCTCAGAACATCCTAAATACCTAATGACGACAGTCAATTTGTTCAAAGTAAAATATGTGAGGAGGTCGACATGTATTCCGATGCAAAGCACGAATTTCAAGGAAAAGAGGTCGCTCGGGGCTACCCAAATGACGTCCGATTGATGAACGAACTTTGCTGTCATGTCCGGAACACCGTCAACACTCTAAACGCTCTATCAATTTGTACAATTGAGGTTGTGCATGCAAAAAGAGGCAGTTCCAAAGTGACTGCGCGTTTTGAGGAAATTAGGCACCAGCGTCACCCAAATGAAGTCCAATCGTGAAATGGACTGTGCTATTGTGACCGGAACGTCGGCAATACCCTAAATACATTATCAATTCGTGCAAAGAAAATGTCTCGGTGAAATCGACACATAATACAAGGCAAAATGCATATAAGTAAAAAAAATCGCATAAATCCAGATGACTTTGGACCGATTGTCTCGCTACCGTGATTTCTAATGAGTAAACGAGGATGACTGGGCATTTATGTTGCTTCTAATTTAAAAAAAAAATTAAGAAAATCAAAATCAAATGAGAAATCATATCAAATTAAATACTGATTATCTAATTTTATCAGAAATCTGCCCTGAATCCCTTGAATCCCGCTGAGTTTGCGGTCACTTGTCCCGTAAAACCCGTCTGAAAGGAGATCTGCTTCGTCAATTAAAAGCTAAGAGAATGAAATCCGGTTGGATTTTTTTTTAAACGACACAAACAAAATCCTCCACCTGTTCAATCTACCCAAGGGCCTCTTGATCCCGTCTCTTTTCTGCACCCAGCCAAAAAAAAAAACCACCGTCACCCGCCGCCTCCTTCCCCCTCTCGTCGGAAGATTGACGATAAGCTTGCAGATATAAGATCCTGTGAGAATGAAACAGTTTTCTTCATCGTGTGCTTCACGGGCCATTTGTGTGTCATCCTGGTCTTTCTTCTTCTTCGGTTTCTAGTCAGATACAGATTCTTATTGGAGAAATAGCAAAAGGTAGAAGAAGAAACTATCTATTTAGAGAGAAAAGTGGATGAAATAAAGCTAAATCTCCATTAAGAAAGGAAATAGAAGAAAGAATGTCAGCAACTGCAGTGGAGTTGATGAAAATGCTGTTGGTGAGTGTTCTCAACTTGTGTTTGCACCAATTGATGAATCTTGTGCTGATGATGCTATGAAGATTGCTGAGATAAATGCCATCTGGAGAAGCCAACCATCTTAAATTTGTGTTCTAGTCTGAGCTTGAAAGCCCTTCTAAGGGAATGGCAGAGATGATCAATAAATTTAATTCTGAGGCTGAGGTTTTGAAACTTGAACTTAGAAAGGCAAAGGCTGCTGAGGTGTTGATTGATGTGGAAGCATTAGTTGAAGTGCTGAAGGTTCAGGTATTAAATGCAAAAATAGCTGAATCAAATGCACTTTATTTATCTTGTAGATGAGCATAAGAAGAAGTTAGAGCTTTTAAAATCTCAGTTGGAGGAAGCCAGTGTTTTTGAAAGCAAGGTGAATTATTTACTTGCTTCGGTGATGAAGCAGCTAGAAGAAAAGGAGGTTGTGCGTGATGATACCAAATCCGAAATTGAATCTCTCAATGTCAAGGTTGAGGATTTGGAACTTGAGGTAGCCAGGCATGATGAAGATCTTAAAGAATCGGATGGGAGACTTGATTTGGCAAAGGAGGAAATTTTGAATATGAAAAAGAAAGCTGAATTGATAAAGTTTGAGATATAAAAAAAATATATTAAAAAAAAGGGAGAAAGAGGAAATTTTATGTAAAAATGTGTGTTTGTACATTTTACAAATTATCTTTCGTCGTCGCCGTCATCACACCGTCGCCACCACCACATCGAAGGTATAACCCCTCTAAGCCCTAAAACTCCGAGAGCCCATATTCAATGCTTGCAACACGACAAAACGATCATCTATACAGGCTTTTGTTAGCGTGGTTGGAAGAAGTGTTTCGCGGTGCTAGCGACGAAGCGGGTGATCCAAAAGCCCCATTTCGACGTTCGCGGCGAACCGGAAAACCGTCTATACACGATTGTATTGTGCGTGGTGGGATGGGAACCCGGTGCGACGCCTACGGCGAGGCGGGTTTACTTATAAGTACCCGTACGCGGAGAAATAATAGTGTTTTCAAACAGGTACTCTCGTCGACCCCATACACACTTTTATTAGCGTTGTGGAAATGAAGACACGGTCACGGTGTCTAAGGACACCTACCATAAACGCTTTTATCAGCGTTGTGGGAAGGCTCATACTCATGTGGTTTTCTCCTAAATGAGGGAGACGTCGAAAGGTTGCCAGATTTTACAATGACAATGTACTTGGACTTAAGCAAAAGACGATGAAATTTACTTAAGTGAACTTGCACATTAAACTCAAACTAAATTCAAATGATTTAAAACATGAGTTGGACTCAAATGAACTATAATTGAACTTGAACAGAATGCAAAAGAACTTGAGCAATTAAGGCTTGAATACAAGGGATTCGAACCGAACATAATTTGAACCATTTGAGCAAGTGACTAAACTTGCATTACATGGAACCAAACTCATAGTGACAAGAAGGCTTGAACATTTAAGAAGACCTAGACTTGAATCAAGCAATGACGATCATAATTGGAACTTAAACTGCACAAGGGATTTGTGAACTTGAACTCAAACTTAATTTGAATATCAAGTGAACATGATATGAACAACTAACAAAGACTTGCAACTTGACTATGAAAGACTTGGTCTTTAACTTGAACGTGAACTCAAAATTGGACTCAAACTCAAATAAATTATAATAAGCTAAATTTGAGCTCAAATGAAAAGTACCAAAAGGCCCAAAGTGAAATTAAGAAATATTGGACTTAGGCTTAAATGAATGATAGGGAGTAAACTTAAGCAAATATGCAAGGATTTGTGTCAAGACTTCAAATGAACATGATTTGCTCATGAGCAAACGAGACACTTGTGTGGAATCATCATACATGTTGCGAACAACGTATGGAGACAAGGAGTTTACAATCATAACTTGTCTACAAGTAACGACAAAATTATTGAAGGATAAACTTATTTACAAATCATTGCATAGAACTTTTGGACAAAGAAATTTGTGGAGATCATCCAAATGAAAAGCAATATGTGACAATGAAGACTCAAGCAATTGATTGATCTGATATAATTGTGTCAGATACAAGGGCATATGACAGGTGCAATGAGAGTCGATATCATCGTTCAAACAAGCAAGTGAAACCTACAAATGAAAAAAAATTGAAAGGCGTATGCGATTGATTTCAAATGAATATTGAGGATGAAAATTCATTATGTGAGTCATAGTTTTTTCCCAAAGACATTGAAAGATTTGATATATTCATCATAACACACACAAGCAATAGAACTACAAGGCGAATGAATACGAAAAAAATGCGCTAGTACACATGTCATCAGCAATGATTCAATGCAAGAAAATACATTGAATAAAGAGAAGCAGCGCATACAACAACACTCTCAACGCGAAGGTAACACTAAGAATGCAGTAACTCGCTGATTGATGTAAAAGAAGATTGTTGATAAGGATAGCACAGCCAGGAGTAAACATCAAATTATTAATGAGCATAATGATTTGCATACAGTCAACAATAGTGGAAATACTGCATACCACAATAAAAGCAACGAAAAGATACGAACATACAAGCTCTTATGAGTTGTTATAGAAGATTCGTTGTACACCCAACAGGTTACCCACAAGTAAAATACAAGATGACTACAATATATGTAAATGCCTACGAGCCACTGAAAGAGACCCGATACACATTCAACATGCTGTCTATGGACAAATATGAAAGAATTATGGTAGATAGCAACATCTACTAGTTAAAGCTAGAGATTCATTAGTGCACTATGATCCACTTGCAGAAAGCAATAAGCAGTACACGGCAGTTTACCTATACAAAGCAGCAAATAATTCAATCCAGAAGTTGCTACAATACGCCACCGAATCCGCAACATCCTTACAAGCAGACAGAAGGCGTATATTAGCTTCCAAATAAAATGTTGCATTCAAATGATGGTCACCCACACAACTGAGCACCGTCAAATGTCAAAAATGCCCCCGCATATGCACTGTAATTTGTATACACATAGGTACACAAAGCAAGTAAGGGCAATCACAAAACTTGCATGGGCCCCAGCGAGCGTGTTGTAAGAACACACGTGACATCTAGAAATGTTGCGTGGGTCAATAAATTCGAACCCAATCCTCCTAAGCAGATATGTATGAGTTGACAAGGTTTAGTAAATAATTATAAAATGCCTCCAAACGCCCGTATGGGCCCCGACAAGCGTGTTTTGGATACACATGTAACGTCTAGGGATACAGCGTGGGTTGATAAATGAACGTAGTTCCATCCCGATCCTTCTATATGAATAGATGGGAGTCGACACGACTCAAACTATCAAACATATATACAGTCAGGGTGTCTATCGGAATATCTATTTAATACGCTCATATAAAGCCTTCAATACCTCCAACAAAGAAAATTCATTAACAAAATTGCAAAGCCAACAATGAACCCGACCCTCTGTCGACAACTTGACAGAGTCGACAAGGTTCAAGCAATAAATAGAAATGACCACCCAAACACCCCGATGATGGCCGCGTTGAATGCAAAGCTCAACCGGAGGGATTCATTCTAAACATTTCAAATGTCATCCAAAATCCCAAAAAATTCATAGATGTTTAAAATTGAAATTACATATCAATCTCTTAAAGCAAAATTCGTCCACTCTCTGCAATAGTTTGTCGGGATAGACAAATTGAAATTTATTTCAGCTTACATAAAGCTAATGCTTAGTCGAAATATCACAAGGATCTAAATTTGTCCCCTTAGACAAACACCCACCCCATGTCTACAAGGTACCCTTGAACGAAGCAACCTATGGTTGCCGACAAGGATCCTTCTGTCAAGTTGGGTCGAGTACCTCCTTTGACTAAGTAAACCAGTGACCATGATGGTCCGGGATGACGGAACCATGGGATCTTGACCGGGTCCATCGTTCATTCCCCACCATCCGCTTTAAATGCAAGATGGTGAAGTTTTATAATTTTAAATATCAAATCTTCAAATTCCCAAATACCTTGAGCTCATGTTGCTACTATATGACAGATAACACATATCTCTACGTATCTGATTGACGACTAGCCTTAATCGAAAGTTCTCTATCGTTATCGGGAGGGGTAATTAACTATAGGGCCTTGCACCTATAGGAAACCAAAACTCATATCATAAAGACCTCGCAAAATGAGGGCGAAATCTGGTGAAATATATGGGTAGTGTTTTATTTATAAACTCATATGCCTTCCAAAATTTACCCCGGAACTTAAATCCTTTAAAACTCCACCGAAAGAAAAGCAGCGGGGGAGGCCGGGGCCAAATTTTCAGAGCCCATAAGTTCAAACGAATAAAATGATCTCTATATGTCATGTTGCAAATGAATATAATACTCTATGATTTACATGTTCCCTCGTATATATGCATTGTCTCTTCCTCATACACGATGAATTGTAATGTAAGTTATTACAATATATAAATTGAAAATTTTAGCGAGTCTTTAGTAATCTATTAAGCAATGTGATTGCTCACGATAGTTATTGATTCATTTTCAAGAAAAGGGAAAAAACTTGCTGGATAGATTCCAGTGGAAGATAGAAGGAAAAAGTTCTATCAGTTAAGTTTTGTGTTTTATATTTAGGTTTAGTAAGTCCAATAGCAGATATTATATTTGGATGTGGATTATAAAGAAAATTTTGTAATATCATTGCTGTAATGTAAATGGTTTTGGATATAATGAAATATGATGTTTTTCGTGATGTTTAGTGACTTTCTATAAATAAATGAAATTTTCTGATACAAAAATGTCAATTCATCCAAATAGATTATCGGATGTTACCGTTACTAATAAGGACAAGGTGTAATTTCTTGTTGTGGGAGTATCCTTAAGTACATCGAAAGAATCATTTGAAGTCTCCCTCTTAAAATAAACTTGAAGATTTATCTTTTGACGTCGGCCTATTGAAGTTGTCGTTATCTACTTTGAAGGACAAATATGAAGTTGAACTTACTGATTCTCTTCACCAAGAAGTTATTGAAGTTGTATCTGATCCTTCTTTGCAAATTTTTGTAGTTCTTTTCTGTTAATGAAAAAGGCGACTTTGATTCACCCTATGTAATTTGACGAATGTAAAGTTCATTTAATGGAACTCTATTTAGTCTTTTCGATTCTCATTTGTTTAATGATATTAATGCAACCCTCTTTTGATTTTTTTATAAGAATAATGATTACACATAAAAAGAAATGAATTTAAAATTCAAACTTTAGGATTTCAAAAGATGCAAATTAAATATTGATAAGACCCACCTCAATCTTGTTTTATGTAGTTATAAATAGAACTACAAGCCCACATGATACAATTTATGCTTCTGCAATCACTCAGCTTTTTTTAACTTCTTCTTTCCAATATAATATGCTTCTTCAATCCCTAATGAGTGCAACTTTCAAGAAGATCAATGAAGCTTTAGTCCCTTGGGGCTTGCTACTGAAAATTTGATTTCTCTTCAAACTAAAAGATGAGTGTTTATCCTCGGTTGGCTTCATGAATATCCTAACAGGTAGCAGTCAGGTCATAGCAAGAATAATCCTTCCCATAAGTAGATCTCTAAGCAAACTCATCAATGGTTACCAAAGGAATTCGTCTAAGGAGATGGTGCCAGTCGCCCGCACCCGCTCAAAGATCTCACCCTATGCTGGGCGACGAGAAGGTCCCTCGACCGAGAAAAAAAATCATCACTCATCTCAATCAAGATATTATCCTCGGATCTTGCCAAGCTTGCCAAACTCATTTGCAAGAAAGTGTCTACCTCAATGATCCCTAACCCAATCGTTTATAACTAAATCTATGCTCATGAACTTGTCATCCACGCACACACTTCAACTCGCCTTCATCATTCTGGCAATGTCGAGCTTCTCATATCACTCATTGGCATCACGACATAACCCTCTAGCTATGTGTTCCACCCCCTCTCAGGACTTGCCTTACACCTACTCACCCTCTTTTCAGCTAGCCCAAAGATAAATCGCTCATCAGATCATTGATTTCTACTTTTGAGGGTGATCAAGAGGCACCACGTGCCTAGGCTAGCATTTAGCATTGTACGGGCCTCCATATGTAGCCCACACTTTTTGCTTTTTTGTGTAACCTTTCCCACTACCCCCAAAACCCTTAAAAAAAAAAGGGTGATGAGGAATAGTTAGGGATCAAAATTTTGGATTATTTAGAGAGTTATAAACCATTTTAAGCCTTAAGCTTATTCTTATATTCTTGGTTGAGATAGTAAACATTTTGAAAGTCCACTCCTCTCTAATCTCTATGTTCCACTCTCCCCCATTCTCCGCTGTCATTAATAGATCCCCTAACTCACCATGCAAATTTGCTAGTAGGGTTTGGTATCATCCACTGGATAAATTTAGATCTAATAATGAGTATTCATAATGAGTGGGACTATACGTCATTATGATTATAGGAGTGTGCTAAGTAAGGTCATTATTTGCAAGGCTGAGTTTTTAGGCAGTCAAAAATAATTGATTTTTCCACTAATCCACAATGCTAGAGAATACTTTTTTGACTGCCTAAAAACTCAGCCTTGCTATATTTTTTTTACATTTATGTAAAAGAAAATAAGTACAATTATGACAATACAAGTCAACATTGTCGCCATCTAAGCCAATGCAACAAGTTAGCAATATAGATGCATAATGGTCGAAAATTATAGGAGTGTGCTAAGTAAGGTGCTGCAACATAATCATTCCATTCAAAATTTAGAAGGAAATATAGTGCAAGAACAAAGCCACTCAAAGAGGAGGCTACCAAGAAGGAATTATTAAAAACATCCATTGAAACATTGAAGGGAGAGACTTTTGAAAAAGATGCAAGTCTTATGATGTCGATTTCACTAGTTAAAAAGAGACGAGAAGAATTTGATGTCACCCCTACTAGATTTGATGAGCCTAATGCATAAGTTTAGTCATTTGAAGAAAAGAGAGAAGTTTAAGGTTTTGTTTGGGACGACTTTCTTAGATGGTTGATGAATTGTTCAATTATTTATCTCAGTATATTGAATACAAAGAATTTCTATCTTCGAAGTTTATAGATGCCATCCACTTCAACTTTTAAAAAACTTACTGAAAAGAAAGCCCTTCATGCATTTTATCATCGTATGGAGATTTTCAAGACTCTAATTGCAGATAAAAATGAGTTCCAATGAAGATAAAGCAGATGATGAAGAAAGTGCAACTAATAAGAGAATTGAAATAGACCAAATTCTCAATATAACTTGATCAACTGGCTATGCAAATACCAAATATAACTTCAATAGTGAGTTTACATAATACCAAAAATTACTTCAATAATAAGATGATTGAATATATTTTTTTATAAATAATTTAGCAAAAGATAAATATATAACATGAATAATGGATTTGCCAAGTATCTTTTTTTTTTTTTGAAGAAATGCTATAAGCAATTATATTAATAGAAATCAAGAAACAAAGCAAACTATGACAAGGAACACTTGTCACATTCCTCCTTTAACAACTTAAAGAAAATAGGAGGAACCTTATTGCAATATAATCTATCCCAAATGAAATCATTATCACTAGCAATGTTAGCACAACAATCCGCTAACTTATTGCACTCCCTATCACAACTTGAATGATAACTTGATTAAAATTTCTTAAAAAGAAAAAATCACCTTGTATGGTTCCGTCTTCAAAGAAATCTTTTTTGCTAAGCAGTTCCTTCACAAACTTCATAACATTGAATTTATCTCCTTCTATGATAATGCCTTTTGCTTCACACATCCAATCTTGAATAAGCTTCCTCAAGGATAGAATAGCTTCCAGCTCCAATACCGAACAATCCCAGTGAGTGGCTTTAAATCCAAATGCAAATAAAAATCTACCTTTACAGTCTCTTATGATTCCACCAATTCTTGATTTATAAGAGCTATGAAGAGCAGCATCAACATTAAATTTAATCCAATCGGTTGGAGGGGGATTCCAAGTAGTTGAATTCAGCCTAAGCCGATTAGAATCCCAGTTGACCGACGTTAGAATAAAGGAATTAAAAGAAGAAGCCATACTAATTGCATTAGCTGCTATCAAATTAATACTATCTTCTTTACTATCATGTATCAATTTGTTCCTGCTTTTCCAATAGTAGAATACCACTGTACAATATAAATTACTCATAAAAGGGTTATATTTGGACATAAAGAGCAATTCCTTGTAACATAAATCAAGGCTGGAGAAAACCGATAAGTTATAACCCCATTTATCAATATTTTCAATAACTTTGTGAAGGAAAAAACAGTTGACTGCTATATGTTCAACATTTTCCACATTACCACAACCTCTTGGACATCCATTGTATTTAATAAGCCTTCTATACATCAAGAACTCATTAGAAGGAATAGAGTTATGATTAAGTCTCCACCAAAAACAATTCTACTCTTGGGCTTAATTTAAGGTCTCTTAACCATTTCCAGTTTATGTCTTCAACTTCAGAATTCCTGCAGTGTTCTGTTATCATGCCTGAAATAGTTTTGCCCGAGAATTTGAACAATAACTCCCTCACATCTGCATCAGTTTCTTTATGAACGGGGATAGAGATGATCAATTTAACAGTTCTTCACCAAAAAACTTATTTTAATTTCAAAATGTCCCAGCAACCATCTTGGATAAATGCATTTAGTGTATTTTGATCATCTTTAATTTCAGCTACAAATGTTGGCCAACGTTCAATACTTTTGTCTAATACCCATATATCCTTGGATGTGTTCACTTTATTGCCATTTGCAATTTTCCACCTCATAATTTTCTTCAGGGATTTTGCTCCATTGATAAAGATCTTTCAAGTTGAAGATTTTCCATAAGAGTTATCTGAATTCCAGAAATCTTCACCATATTTTGCAATCATATTTCTATTCAACAAGGAATTCGGTTTTGAAATAAGGTTCCAAACAAATTTAGCCCTCCAAGGACCAATTTTTTCAACAGCAGATATCACTCCTTGACCTCCCCATCTTTTTTGTTTGCATAACGTTCCCCAATCAACATAATGAAGGCCTTTGCTTTTGTCAAATTTCCTCCACAGGAAATCTCTACTCAATTTATCTAAATCATTAAGAACTCCCATTGGCACTAATGAATGAGTAGAAATGAAAATTGGTAGAGATAAAAGAGTTGATTTGATCAGAAGAATCTTGCCAGATAAAGTCAAAGACCGATTACTCCATTTGCATAATTTGTCTAAAGCTTTCTCAATCAAATACTAAAAATCAGCATTAGAAAGTCTTCTCAATGCCATTTTTATTCCCAGGTAATTCAATTCCTTTACTTCTTTAAAGCCCAAGATTTTAGTGAGAGATTTGGATCTATTTTTTCCAACTGATTTCCCAAACAAGATAGACGATTCTGTGCATTTACCTTCTAACCCGTCCATCTGCTATAGTTCTTCAATATCTTCAGGATTGTCTTGGCACATTTACGGTTTGCTTCAGAAAAGAAGATAGAATCATCAGCGTATTGCAAATGATTAATTTTTTCCCCAGCTGTAGCAATTTTGATGTCAATATTGTTAACTTTATTATTGAAAGCTTCACTTAAAATCTGGGAACAAAGAATGAACAAAATCGGAGATAATGGGCAACCTTGCCTGAACCTGCATTTTGCTTCAATAAATTCTGAATTTTTGCCATTGATAATAATAGTGTAATTCGTATCAATTACACATTGAAGTAAATAGTTTGAGGATTTCCAAGGAAACCCAAATAAATTTAAAACTTGCTTCAATGATTCCCATCCCATACAATCATATGCTTGCTCCATATCCACTTTGATAGCCATCAATCCTTTTTTTTCTTTAGAAAATCTAAATTTATTAAAGATTTCTTGGGAAAGCAAAATATTATCAGATATTGATCTACCTTTAACAAAGGCAACTTGATTTTCAGAAATCAATTTATGAATAAAGACCATCATTCTATTCAATAACATTTTTTCTACAATCTTGTAAAAAGATTTGCATAGACTTATTGGTCTATAATTGGAAGGAATAATGGGATTCTTCAATTTTGGGATAAGCACAATAGCTGTATCCTTCCAATCTTTACTCATAACACCAAAATTAAAGAATTGACAAATAGCTTTCCACACCTCCTCTTTAATGATGTTCCAATAACATTTAATATAAGAATAAGAAAGGCCATCAAGACCATGAGCAATATTACCTTTCAATTCTCGGATAACAAAATCCAGCTCTTCTTTTGTGAAATCAGCCAATAGAAAGTCCCTGTCTTCATCTCCTAGAGTTTCCATGAACTTCGGCTAACCAGTAAGCTTACATCTTCTATATTTCCATTTCTTTTAGAATGATCCAGCAGAACTTCTTCAATTTTGCTTTGCTCTTCCACAAGAATACCATTACAATCCTTAATTTGATTGATAAAGTTGCTGTTTCTCTTGGTTGTAGCAATCTCGTGAAAATATTTAGAATTAGAATCACTTTCCTTCATCCATTTGACTTTGGCTCTTTGTCTCCACCAAGTGCTTAGCCGCCCCAAGGTAGAATTTAAATCTAAAACTTTAGATTTAAGTAGAATGATTTTATCATCTGATAGGCTACCTGAATAAGCCTCTTCTTCTTGTAACTTCAAGATCTCTTCCTTGAGTTCATCCTAGTGTTTATTCAAAATTAGAATGTTTTGCTTTGCTCCAGTAGAAAAGAGCCTTCAAAGCTCTTTTAGACTTCATATTCAGCACTTGTACATCATCACCTCCTGCAGATTTTTTCCATGATCTTGCCACAATAGAGTAAGAGGCTGGAAAAGAGGCCCAAATTTCTTCAAATTGAATTTGTTTCTTCTTACTAAAACCTTTATTGAAGATTTTAATTAATATTGGACAGTGATCAGAAGCAATTCTCCCCAAGTGACGAACCACCGCAGGTTGAATCATTGACAAGGCAATAGGATTTAGAAGACACCGGTCTAATCTTCTAAGATCCTTGCTCCTCCTTTCTTGTTATTACACCAAGAGAATTTTGGTCCAATAATTCCGGTATCATGGAAATTACATTTGCTCATTAACAAATTCATATCTTGAGGTCCTTGAGAGAACACAAACCTCTTGCCGCCTCTTTTTTCTTGTTGAGATAACACACAATTAAAATCACCTCCAATGATAAAAGGGAGATGTGTGTCCGAGAAAGATTCCAAAATATCCCATAAATTCCTTCTTTTGTACACTTCTTTGCTTCCATAAACAGCTGCCACTAGCCATTCACCTTTGCTCGGAATTTTGAAAATACCCACTATCACTTGTGAAGAAGCATGAATCACAGAAAAAGAACCAAAATTTCTTTCCCAACAAATTAAAATGCCACCTGACATCCCTTCAGCTGGATGATTGAAATAATCCCAGTTAACTCCTATCAAGGAGTTGATATCATTTCTGTCAATTGAAGATATCTTGGTTTCTACCAAACCAAAAAGAAAAAACATCAAATTCTTTAACAAATTCCCTCAAATATCAAGAGGCTTCTTTCTTTCTAGCCCCTCTACAATTCCAAAATGCAATGGAAGTCATTTATGATTAAAAATGGGATTGCTCCCATTCTTATTCATTTTGATCAATTCACCTTTCCTTCTTTGAGATAATATGTTATCTTTGCCCAATGATTTGAGTTCTTTGTGAAGCTTCACCTTAGCTTTAACAGATTCTGAATTTTCTTTTACTGGAGCTGAATTCTCAAAAGGCTTATCTTCAGGTAATACTTCTCCTTCTTCAATTTCATTAGAAATATTTTCAGAATAAACTTCTCCTTCACTGCAAGAATTGAGGATGCTAAATTTGTTAGTAACTTCTGTTGTTTTTGCAGAGCAATCTACCTTCTCAAAATCAGGAATTAAAGGATTAATGGCTTTCAACACAATATTCTCCTTTATCAGTTCTGATTTCTCATTGATAATTCCAGCTGGGTTATTTATTTCTACTGCTTCTTCAATCACAGCTTCAACTATTGGTTCCAAATTTGGGACAGGATTTACAAAATCTGAATGATCCACTGCTGATTCTTTATTATAATCTGTTTTCCTGACAAAAACAGCTTTTGTTTTGTTGGCCTTGAAAGCATTCTGATTGAATCTTCCAGATTTAGGCAAGAATCTCCCCCTTTTACCGTTCATGACCATTGTCCAAGAACCATAAGCTTCCTTATTGCCGTCTCCTTGAGTTATAGAATTTGATTCAACCTCAACACTTCCTTTAACAGAATCTTTCATTAAACTGGAGGAATTCACTTCCTTGCAATCTCCGAAGAGATGTCCCACCTTACCACATTTAAAGCAAAATGTGGATACCTTCTCATATTCCAGTTTTTGAAAAAACCGTCCACAAGATCCTTCCACCCAAACTCCTGAAGGGAATTGTTGATCTAGAGCCATGCGAACGCATACTCTAGCATACTCTCTTTTGCTCCACTGGAACATATTGCCGTCGATCCATAAAGGATGTCCAACCATAGATGCTATTCTTGCAACATTCTCTTTATCCCAACACATTAAAGAAAGGTGAGGAAACCTTACCCATATAGGAGCAGTCAAACCTTTAAATGATGAAGGGAAGAACATCGGGGACCATTTGTCTATCCCCACAATATGGTCATTAACGTACCAAGGACCTCCTTCTAAGATTTTTTCCATTCCTTCCATTTCAGAAAAAGAACATAAA
This sequence comes from Dendrobium officinale, assembly GCA_019514585.1. Taxonomy (NCBI): domain Eukaryota; kingdom Viridiplantae; phylum Streptophyta; class Magnoliopsida; order Asparagales; family Orchidaceae; genus Dendrobium; species Dendrobium officinale. The sequence continues at coordinate 2,622,352 of CM033693.1, read as the reverse complement.
ATCCATCCGAGACCAATTGAAGTTATATGAAACTTCCCAATAGAATTCCATTGCCTCCTGAGCTCACTGGCAATCAAATTGAAAGGAAGGCTTCTTCCGAAAACCTTAACTACCACAGATTTTTGGAGTTTTTCGGAATTTGTTTTAATATTTGATTCATTGAGAAAAATGGCCTTCCCGTCTTCAGAAATATGGGAATCATTTTTAGTGAAATTCACTTTGATGTTGGGTTTCCTGATCCAATGATTGGGATTTTGATCTTTAACTAATTCCACCTTCTCATTTCCTTCTACGGCAATATTACAAGCATCTGGGATATTTTCCTTAAGTTTCTCAGAAAAGGAGACGAATTTCTCCTGAACCAGTGAATTGGCATTGACATTGTTAAATCTGTTTTAAAAAAATTCATCTCAGAAGATGAAGATGCTTCTTTGTCATTAGATTTTCTCAGAGGAGATTTAATTCCAGTCAGTTTCAGAAATTTAACAGAATCATAAATCGCCAAATCCTTCCCTTTCCCGATAATTGGAGGAGACTTTTGTTGGATCACCATTGAAGGTTCCTTGATCTGAATTCCACCATAGAAAGGCCTGAAACGAACATTGAATTGATCGGAATGTGGAGACGAACTTCCAGGAGGTTGCCGGCGATTATCAGTGATGGCCATCACCGCCACCGGCTTTGACGAATAAACCGCCAAAAAGACGGGATTTTGAAATTTTTGAAAAAAAAAACGATATTTCCTTCCTTCTTTTCCACGAGCTTCTCTCTCTCTACAAGCATTAATTTTATTGAATAAATTTAATTGTTGAACTTTCTTGAGAGAATTAATTTTAATGTCGTACTCATTTTTTTCTTCAAATATACCCATGGTTAAGTCATTACTTTCCTCACCTTTCACCAAACTTTATCCTACTGGGAGTAACCATTTAGACTTGCTGACTATAAAAGGCTCTAATACTACTCAATGCAAATCTTATCATAAAGGGGGAAGCACAATTTTGGGGATTGACCTTTATTTCAATGAATATATTGAAAAAAAATGATGCTCGAATTTTGTTGAATTCTATGCCGACATATGAGGCAAGTTCAATAATGAATTCTTAAAAACAAATTTAAATGAATAAGCCTTCAGAGACCAAAATTTTATTTCAAGATAAAAACTTTGTAGTACTGTTGACCTCCATGTATGAACCAAAAGAGAAAGAAAAATAGAAATCCTGCATACATACCTCATGTCCGTTGGATCCCGAAATCACGCCGATTCGGCGCCGAACTGATCAAATCCCGTAAATCCAGCCGACGTTCCTCGCGGGATTCCTGCGGCCTGCCTCGATCGAACGACCGCTCGCGTCGTTAAATACCGCACCAACGCGAAGGCTCCAGCTGCTTCTCTCGACTCTGCTCTCCTCTCGCACGAAGCTCCGATCTCCCCACTGCTCTCTCCCGACCCCATCCCACTCTCTGCTTCCCGAATACCTCCCGACCTCCTGCTCCATCCCGTCCGACTCCAACAACCCGCAACTCCTGCGGGTTCGTCCGATCCAGAGGAGCCGAGAGAGAGAGAGAAAGAGGGAGAGATCATTCTCCTTACCTGTGCAACCCGACACCCCATTCCGTCACCTTCTCCACTGCCGACGCCTCAAGCCCTAACCGACTGCCCTAGCCCCTTCCTCGCTTTGCTCCTTCGAAGACCCCTGCCTCTCGGTTCGGCAGTCACGACATTTTGATCGGAAGCATCAACAGGAGCCCGCTAGCTGGGAAGGTAATTTTCTCCCTTATGCATGCTCGGCCAAATCCCGTAGGACTGCTGAACAGTAGAGGGAGGAAAGGGAGAGATAATTTATGTATTTTTTTATTAAAATTAATTTTGATTAATTTTAATCAAAATTAATAATAATCATTAATTAATTTTAGTTAGTCTTAATAAAAAGTTTTATTTTAATTGATTATAATTAATTTTAATTAACTGAAATTATTAAATTATTTATAATTATTGAAATTAATTATAGTTGATTTTAAGAAATTAATTATAATTAATTTTAATTAAATTTAACATTAATTAATTATGATTAATTAGTATTTTTATTAAAGATTAATTAACATTAATTATTTATAATTAATTAAAGTTGTTTATAATTAATTATCTTAATTAATTATAATGACTTTTAATTAATTACAAAAAAAAGAAAATGCTTCACTCTTTCTCCCTCGATCCGCGCCGACGACCACGCAGGTATAACTCTCTAACCCTAAAACTCCGAGAACCCGTTTCAACACATTCGTCGAGACAAAACGACCACCTATACACGCTTTTCTTAGCATGGTGGGAGGGAGTGCGTCAGGACGCTTGCGACGAAGCGGGTAATCACTTGAAATCCCTCATTGATGTTCGTATCGCCTTGGAAACCTCGCCTATACACGCTTTTCTTAGCGTGGTGGGATAGGAGCCCGGTGCGATGCGTACGACAAAGCGGGGATACTCATAAGTACCCGCTTGCGGGGAAATAACTGCTGTTCTTGCAAAATACTTTCAAAAAATGATTTTTTCCGCAAAATGTTTTCAAAAATACCCATACACGCTTTTCTTAGCGTGGTGGGGGATCAAAAAAATACACGGCCACGGTGTCCTCGAAAGAGGACACCTACCATACACGCTTTTCTTAGCGTGGTGGGAAAGGCCCAGTTTTCCGTAGTTTTCCCCCTAAACGGGGGAGACGCCGGAAGGCTGCCGAAATTTCGGGTGAATGCAATACTACACTTGGACTTGATTTCACTCGGATGACATGCAAGAACGACAAAGGACTTATACTTGGACCAGATGAACCTAAATGAACTTAAAATTCAAATGAAATTAAAAGAAACAAGAACTTGGATAAATGTTGGACTTGTGTAAGACTTGAGTCGGACTCAAGCTGAACTGAACTAGAACTTCAATTTGCCATTTGAACTTGAATTCAAATCAGAAGAACAACAGAAGATTTGAGTTGGACTCAACTGCACTTGAACTTGAATGATAGCATAAGCTTGGACTTGAAACAAGAGAACTAAAACTTGTACTCAAACAAGAATAGATGATTCATTTTGAACTCAGACTCAAACAAAGGACTTGTAACTTGAGCAAGAAGGACTTGAATCAAAGCTTAACTAAAAGAATTTCATTCAAGCTTGACCTGCATAATTGAACTCAAGCAAAACCTGGATAGATCACAAGAACTTTGGCATCAAACTCAAATCTTCAATAAACTCAAACGAGCTTTGCTTGGATGCAAATAACAAATGATATTTTTTGAACCTAATGTAGTTGAATGAGAGGAAACTCAAATCAAACTTGATTTGAATTTGAGTATTGATTTGAGTATTAAGTGGATAAGATTTCTATGTGAATATAAGTAAGAGAACTTGCAAGAACTTAAGGAGACTTGAATAATCTATAAGGAGAATGAAATGATTGTAACATCCCACTTGCAAGTGGAGGGATTTGTCATGCAAGAAAATATACCGGTCTCTTATAAGCACAAGGAAATGAAGCAAATCAACAATGAACACAATCAACCTGATGGCTAATAACGATCTGCTTATAGACACATCGACCTCTTATGGATCATTGAAATTCATATGTCATGAATTCAACGAATCACTAGCAAACATGAATGAGAGAGTCGTAGTGAGTTTTAATCCACCTACGAGTCATTCATATAAGCAAATACATCTCTCCCCTACGAGCAAAATGATTCAACATATAATGATTATGGGGATACTCTCATAGTCAATGCCAGTCAAGTTTCCAATAAATACATAAATTCTCTACGATCAAGAGAGTTGATGAGCAACATGTGGTGAGTCCAAACACATGAAGCATACGAGAGGCATAAGAAAGACATATTAAATCTTAGCAAGCTATGGTGTTTAGCATGCAATAATTGCATAAATGTGTTCACAGTCAGCATGTTGGGAGAAACAGATGACATATGCGAGCTCTTATAAGTCAATGTAGGAAATCTCTTTCATATACAAAGCACCTATAAATTATTTTAGCAAGGATATTGTGGCATCTCTATAGCTAACAACCATCCAATGTAAGACAGATACATTCGAGTGGTTTGCAATTAAGGTTGTGATATCACTACAATTGAGGTCGGCTCACTTGTGCACAAACACAATTATTCCTTGGGAGCTATGATGATCGACAAAATTATTTGTGGATAATACTAGCGATTATGTAGAAGTCTCTCTTGTATGCAAAAATGTCATCTACAAGCAAATATATAATTCCTACGACCCAAGGCAGGAGATTAGTTAGTGCACTATGATCCGTCTACAAAAATCAACAAATAGTGCACGACAGTCTACCTGTACGAAGCAGCGAATAACTCCATTCAGAAGCTGCTACGCCACGCCACCGGATCTGCAACATTCGTACAAGCAGACAGAAGGCGTCCACAACTATTTCAAAATACCCCTGCACGTGAACTATAAATTGTATACACATAGGTACACTAAAAGGGGTAAAAATAACTATAAAACCCGCATGGACCCCGGCGAGCGTGTTATTGGTATATACGTGACGTCTAGGGATGCTGCGCGGGTTGACAAGTGAATTCAGGCTCGAACTCGATCCTCTTATACGGATTAATAGGAGTCGACAAGGTTCGAACCAACAAATAAATATGTGGTCGTGGCGACCAGAATATTTATTTTAATATATTCATATTAGGCCTTCAATGTCTAAAATAAAAAAGAATTCACTTTCAAAGGGCATAAAGCCTACAAAACCCGATCCTCTGTCGACAGCCCGACAGAGTTGACAAGGTTCAATTCATAAAAAGAAATGACCCCCAAACACCCCGATGATGGCCGTGTTTAATGCAGATCTCAACCGGAGGGGTTCCCAAATAATTTTCAATGCCGTTCTAAAAAATCCAAAAAGAATCCCCAAAATCTCAGAAAACTACAAAAAAATCCCAAATATTCCAAAGCTCCATCCAAATATCCACAAAAATCCCAAAACTCCACAAAAATCCCAAAATCCCCAAAATTCAAAAATATTTAAAAATGAAATAAATCCATCAATGCACTTGAAGCAAAATCCATCCGCCCTCCGCAATAGTTTGCCGAGGCGGACAAATTGAAATTTACTCTAGCTCGCAAAAGAGCCAAATGCCTAGTCGAAAATATTACTAGGATCCATTCTCAAACAATCTATTGACAGTAAGGACGTGGTACGTGTCCTCTAACCGGCAGTTTCGCCGCCAAATGACACTGCAGGTAAACGGTTATGACCCGGGGCCCTCTGAACCGAGTGGTTTTGCCACCAAATGGCACCACAGATAGCGGTTATGGCCAGAGCCTATACGCTCCTTAATGGTGTTAAATCCTTGAGATATGAATCAATAGGATATGATCGATAGGGCACAAAGCCCTCTGTTAGCTAAGGTGGATTCAAATTTGTCCCCTTAGACAAATATCCAACCCCGGTCTACAAGGTCCCCTTGGACGAAGCAACCCATGGCTGCCGACAAGGATCCTTCTGTCAGGTTGGGTCGACTACCTCCTCTGACTAAGTAGACCAGGGACCATGATGGCCCGGGATGACGGAAACATGGGATCTTGATCGGGTCTATCATCCATTCCCCCACCATCCGCTTTAAATGCTAGATGGTGAAATTCCTATTTTTAAGTATAAAATTCTCCCAAATATCCCAATCCAAATCTCCAAATCTTCCCAAACCCAACTCTTCAATTTTCAGCCATATCACAAATCTCAATACTCGTGCTGCTACTATATGCCAGATAACACGTATTCTCTACGTATCTGATTGACGACTAGCCTTAATCGAAAGTTCTCTCTCGTGATCGGGAGGGGTAATTAACTATAGGGGCTTCCGCCTATAGGAAACCAGAACTCAGATCATAAAGTCCTCACAAAATGAGGGCGAAATCTCTGGGTAGTGTCTTATCTACAAACCCATCTGCCTTCCAAATTTACCCCGGAACTTAGTTCGTTAAAACTCCCTCGCCGAATAAGAAAAGCGAGCGGAGGCCGGGGCCAAATTTTCGGAGCCCACAAGTACTTTCTTATAATGTGTAAAAGAATTTAACCTCTTAAAATATTAAATATTCTCTTTTTCCCCTAACCATGTTTCAAATAAAAAGATAGATGACTATGCTAAGTATTGACTGTCTATATTCCTAGAGATTTTTTGCACTCCTTTAAGGAGTGGACTTGCTTCTTCTCAGCTTAACCTTGAGCCTAGATCTCTTTTCATTTGGTCTCAAGTTAGTCAACTTTCTTTTTATTTTATCTGAATACATTATCTAGTAAAAGATTTTCTAATGTCGATCCAAGTCATCCTTTGAAATTGAAGTTGTTTGACTTCATAGAATGGTATTTTCTAAAATTTAATAAAGAAAGGTCATTTCTAATATTTTCTAACCAAGTCTTTTTAGGCCTACCTTTACCTTTCTTAACATAAGCCAAATCTAATACATCTACTCTCCTAATTGGGTCACCAGGAGGCCTCCCTTTTATGTGACCAAACCATCTAAGTCGACTCACTTTAATCTTATCTTCTAATAGAGCAACTCCAACCTTTTCACGTATATGCTCGTTTCGTATCTTGTCTCCAAGAGTAAAGCCACCCATCCACCTGAGCATCCTCATCTCTGTATCACTTAACTTAATATTATGCTTCTCTTTTAAATGGCCAACATTCTGCACCATAAAGCATAGTAGGTTTTACCACCATCTTATAGAATTTTTCCTTAAGTTTGAGCTATCACACAACAAGCCTTTGCGTTCCTTCACTTCAACCATCCAATTTGAATTCTACTAATAATATCCCCATCTACTTCACCATCACTCTGAACAATAAACCCAAAATATCTAAAACGTGTATTCTTATTAATGAATTGATCTTAATATTGTATGCAAACTCAAAAATAGGTCATGACAAGTTGGGTGTCGGTAAAGGGCTACATGTTGATCAAATAGGTTTCCAAATCACTTGTCTATGTCCAGTATGTGATGAACTTCATATGCTCAATCACCACTCTCACTAGAATCATAGGTTAGGTTTATTCTATGCTTTGAGAGCTCCTTTAACCTAGGAATGGTACAAAAGCCTAGAACGTTACTCATCTCTCCAAATGCTAACCCAAGCAGTGTGAAGGTGTCACAAATAATTATTGTCAGGTAGCCAACTTAGTGTCGAGCTAGTGAAACATACATCAAAGAGTGTTATCTCTAATTATTATATTTTTATTGTTAGCTAACCTCAGGTTTCTTTTAAGCAAATGTTAGCAACAATCATGAATTATAATCACATGAGTAGGTGGATACACACCAACAAGATCTTAGCTTCATTTGTAACTAATTGAATACATGATTAAATTAAGATCAATCATCTTAATATCTTTGAATTTAAAAGATTAATTTTAAAAATTAATTTTTGATAAATTTGAAGTGAGGGCTTGGTGGCTGACCTCACCATTGAAGGAGTTTGATGATTCCTATTGCCTTGCCCATTATTGAGTGTTAAGTTATCAAATCTCATTAAACCCTATAAATAAAATATTTCAATCCGTCCCTTACACTCCTATATCAGTTAGCCATTATTTCAACCCCAAAACTTCATCTAAAAACCCCAAAAGATTTTTCAGCCAAGAATTACCCTAATATGACCTAGTTTCTCCAAAGGCTACTACACCAATTCTAACACCATTTATAAACCCTCCAAATCCAATTCAGTCATAATTCAAGTTCCTAAACCCATGCCACACCAAGGTCCTCTATTTTTCTCTTCCCTTACAATGAAAAAGAAAATTATAGCCCTAGAATATAAAGGGGATTCTCCTCTCTACTATTTATTCATAAGAGATCACAGATCAAATATGGTTATCTACACTCAAAAATGTATCTTCAAAGATGTAAGCCTTTAGAGGTGAAGTGTTTATAGAATTTGATCACATTACTAGGGGTTTAATCCTGATCTCTAAATATATGGGCCATAACATTTGAGGTATGCAATTCCAGTCTTAATAAAAGTTCAAATTCGAATCTTTCTTAGCTTCATCTCTAACTCATCCCTTCTCAAATTATCCCAATTATCTGCTCTCATTCTTGCACAAAACAAATATTTTCATTCACATTCATTGCCCACTGCAAATCAATTTCGAAAGATAATAATAACCTGAATCCCACTCACCTCCACCAACACAATACACCCACCTCTTTCAAATATAAAATCATGATAATTTATTAATTGTGTAGAAAATTTCACCCAAATTCTATAAATATATTCCCTAACTCCCTCTTCAAATACACCCCTCAAATTAATCTCCATATTTACTTAACTTATTCACCTTCATACCCTTCTTTTTCTCATATGCCCACATTAACATGCATCAAATTAAAGAGATTTATTGCCACAACATAGCTATAAAGATAAGAAAACCCCTCTTTGAATGTTTGGCCACCCTCACCACCATATCGGCATATCATATTAATTTCAAACCATATCCATTTCGGCTTCATTTAAACCAGCAGCAGTGGATCTCAAAATATTAGCTAATTTAAGATGATTATAACTTAGGCTTCGTTTGAGATAATTTTTTTTACCGTTTTCTAAAACAGTTTTTTTTAGCACAACAAAAATTTCTAGAACTAAAAAAAAATTTGTACTAGAAAAATTTTCATTATAAAGCAGCAAGAAAAGCTATCCCAAACGAAACCTTATTAAAGGATAGTATGTAAAAGCATACACTCGATACTTTAGAGCCACATAATGATCAAAGCTGAAAACAGAAAGTAGAAACAACAACAACAATCAATTATTAAGTACTCTAGTTTTAGCTTTACCTGAGCTGGGATGACTTAAATTGATATCAAGCAGAAATGGATCCACTGCTGGTTTAAATGAAGAAGGTTATAAACTTGAGATTTGAGAGCCAATAAACAGTTCAAAGCTAAAAAATCAGAGGCACACATGAAACAGCAACCATTCATAATAAAAAGTAGATATGTAGCAAATGCAGGCCAAGAAAGCTTGTGGAAAAACAAAATATCCTGTAATATAATTGGCATGGCATCACCAATGTCAATGACATGAAATGAGCAGTCAAGAAAAAATGGTTTCTGTTAGACCGGTCCATTGGACCGGTCCAGCCAATCCATACAGGACCGGCTCAACATAACAAGAGGCGGAAGAGTCCACCTTCTGTATGAGCAGCACAAGCCGCAAGATCCACGGGAGCCAATTTGGAAGGATTTTTTAGAGAGTTAGGAGGGAAATTTGAATGTAGGGGCTGATTAGAGAAATCCTTTTTGATTGTATGCATTAAATAATTTGTTTTCATAGGGGTTGGGCATCTTGAATTTGACTGAAATTTGAGATCTCTTATGTTTAGGTTTCCTTTGAGATCTAGCGGAATCTAGAGAATTTGGGAGAGATCGATCCTCCTCTCGAATTGAGGATCAACTGTATCTTGCTATTTTCCGTTTCTATTTTATCAAATAATACGTATTATCTACTGGTTTTGTGTGGATTTTTACGGAGAATTCTCGCTGTTTTTCGGAAATTGATAGGAAATACTTTAGAGCTACAAGTGTATCCTATCAGTTTCCTATTATTTTAGCATAACATATAGGGCTGCAAAATAACAATATCCGCCAAACATAAAAACAAAACTAAATAAATAAATAAATAAAAGAACAAGAAAATATTTAGGCATGCACAAACTTTTTACCGTAAAAAAAAGGCAAATCTAATGTTAAAACTGAGTATTGGCACAAAAATCTAATCATAAACTCATAAATATTTGTCTACGCTAACCTCAAATTCAAATATTTTATGATTGCAACCAAAACATCCAACCGCTAGATCAAAGTGGACTGTGTATTCATTCAGAATCATGTGATGCCTGACAAACAGGTAAATTGTATGTATCTAATTGCCAATATTTGTGCTTCACACCTTTCCATATGTCCTCTGACAAGCATTCTTTGACAGGCAGAGGAATGAACTGCGTACTGTAACCGAGGTCTCCAAGTTCTAAAGCAACTAATTGACAATAAACTACATGGAAAAATGCATTGCTGCCACAAAAGCCATTAAAGTATGAATAGATTCCACCTGGTTTAAGCAGCCTGTACAGATGCTTGTGAAATTCTCTCATGTCTTCATAGTATTCACCGAAAGTGTCAAAGAATATTCCTAGATGAACAAAAATATTGAAGAGTAAAGCTTCAGCTATATAATTTAGAAAGTCTTAGAATTAGAATTCACTTAATTTAACATTTGATGGCAGAAAATAGCATCCTAATTCTTTCAAATGGCGTATTTAGGTTTGCAGTCTTGAACAACACTCAATAGCCCATATGGCAACGAAAATGCAGGATCAAATCGAACAATTTGTTATATAAAAGTCTCCTCATACCTCTTAGAGTTAACTAGAAAACACAAGATTTGTATCATTTCTCGAGGAACATTTATAAAAAGAACATATTAGGAACCTTTAATTCGCATCTAACCTAAAGAATGACTCGAAAGATAAACTTTGTTGATTCATAAATTTCCTACAATATATATTACAAATTGTTCAAACTTGGCTGAATACATTCAATGCATGGAACTCAAAGCCAAAGGTGTCATAATGAAAAAGATTACACAGTATAGCGAGGTCTAGGCATATTTAAGCTCAAAGCACAACATGCCAAGATCATGAGTTTTTGTCCTTCCAAAAAGGTCACTAACCAATAAAGTTTTCAAAATGATAAGATAAATCAATCAGCACAGAACTTCACGCTTCCATTCATCTGAAATCCATAAAACTTAGAGAGAAAACCTAGAGTTATACAGTTTACCTCTGGCAGAAGTAAAAAAGTGCATCAACAACCAAATGCCCAAATGCAAGAAAAAGTTGACCAAAAGGTCAAATATTTCACAAGATATATTAGCATTTTGATTCATTCCCAAATTCCATGCAATCTGAGTAGCCACAGTTAAGCTTTGAAACCTAAGTTTTACCCTATAAAGAAAATAAGCTACGTAGAATTAATCACAGGTCCCCCAAAGTTATCCAATATTTGTGGTTATTCTATTAAGGGTATCGTGGAAATTTTATTGTATTCTTCGGCTACTTCAGATTTTTTTTTTTTTCCCCTTATAAAGAGAAGCAGACGGTGGCTTACGTACATGAGGAATTAGGTTTGTGATATCTACAATAAAATTATGGTTAAATCAGCAATGGTGACAACAAAATTTATTCATCAATTGGGTGAACCAATATAAAACTAGTGTGTTTTTAGCTATCATTTTGCAAGGGTAGAAACAGGGAAACATCATATTGAAAAATTAAAATTATATCACCCAAAGAGAAATAAAAGATGCAAAGTAAGAAAATAAAAAAATGCAGTCAATAGAAAAAAACAAATAATTTGTCAATCCCCATATATTTCACTTCAAGGATATCAAGTAACTCTTAATAAAAACAAAATATATTATTGATCCAATTATTCAAAGACTGATATCATATATCCTGAATAAATCAATTTTTTAGGGAAAAAAACTAGTTGTAAAAGTTTGCTATTGGTAGCATTTTATCTTATTGACTAATAATATGGCTAAAGGATTCTATTAATTTAGTGTTTCTCAGAGACATTATATTCTTTTACCTATTATAAATAGGAGATCTTCCAATTGAATATACTACAAATATCTCTTTTCTCTCAACATGGCGGCTACTCGTGCTGTTCTACTTTGATTCCATGTTCCTACGTAAGACTTTCCTTAGTCCATCTTTCTCTCTCTTTCATCATTTCCAGTCAAGATAATATCATCCATGTATAATAACAATATTGTGACTCCCCCTGAGTTTGAGTGTTTAAAGAATAGTGTATGGTCCCCTTGACTCTGTTGATATCCATTAGTAAGCATGAATTTGAAAAATCTTCCAAATCAAGCTCTAGGTGACTGTTTTAACCCATACAGTGCTTTTTTCAACTTGCATACTCTGTTACCTTCAGATCTTTTTTTGAATCATGGTGGTATTTTCATAAATATCTCTTCCTCCAAGTCCCCATATATGAATGCATTTTTTACATCTAATTGTTCTTATGGGAGATGGTGAATTTCTTCTAATATAACCAAAAAGTTTTTGTGTGAGGATGAGAAATTATTGAAGGAACTAAAGTTAGTTATGGGTTATATGGGAGATGGTGAATTTACCTTAATTTTAGGAGATGGTTCAGATTCTTGGTTTGCTTCAGAGTGCAATTTGGACTTGTACGTCTTGAGTATACATTCGCAAATCTATTAACAGCTTTATCGTTCATCTCCCTGCTTTTGACTTCAGAAGAAGTGATTTGAGATAGAGGAGGAAGGTCAAGAAGTTTAAGCTCACTTTCCTCGTCTTCCTTAATTTCAGTCTTCCCCTAAAAGATGAGGTTTGGTAAAATAGGAATTTTGTTCATCAAAGGTAACATCAACAGAGACAATGGTTCTTTTTGTGGGAGGATGATAACACTTGTAGTCTTTTTGGGTGGCATAATATCCAACAAAGACACATTTGAGTGCTCTTGGATCTAACTTTCCTCTATTTTGGCTGTGAATATGAACATAGGCAGTGCACCCAAAGATTCTAAGTGTAAGGTTATTATGAGTGCGGAACTCGAGGTAAAAAGTGGACAGAATCTCCATTTGAGTCTTTAGTCCGAGTGATGTTGAAGGTAGGAGGTTTATGAGGTAAGTGGCGATTAGGAGTACTTCCCTCCAATAAGACTTGGGTGTATTGTAGTGAAATAGGAAAGCACGAGTGGAGGCTAGAAGGTGACTATTTTTACTTTCTACAACCCCATTTTATGGTGGGGCATGAACACAGGAGGATTCATAGATAATACCTTCTTTTTGGAAGTAGGAAGATAATGTTTGGCTGAAATAGTCTTTAGCATTATCGGAGCGGAATTTTCTTATTTTTATCCCAAATTGATTATGGATCATGGTCTGAAATATGAATAGAATTGTGATAATGTCATATTTATTTTTGAAGAGGTAGATACAAGAGTATAATGCAGAATATATAGAAACGTTCAACCCCAATTACAAAATTGCCCACCATTCACATACTTCAAACCATTGCCATACAAAACAATTGGAAAATCACTCAGATTGACATCTCCAATGTCTTCCTACATGGTGACTTCACCACTATTGTTTATATAATACAACAACCGGGATCCCAAGACCCACAACGCAACAGTATGAATGTCTCATAAAAAAGGTAATCTATGGTCAGGAGCAAGCAGCACAATAGTGGTTCAACACACTTTCAAACAAACTTCACAAGTTAGGTTTCTGATTCAATGTCGTTGATCCATCCCTACTAGTATATACATCTATCACTATAAAACTATATATCCTAATGTACGTGGATGATATTCTCATAAAAACAATTGACCCAATTGTCATATCCAACCTTCTCTAACAGCCGTGAGTCTGTGACAATGCTTCCATATCCCTATGCTTAGCCTAATTTCCCTTTTATTCAATATCCACACTAAGCACACTAATAGAAGCTTTCTCCTCTGTCAATCAACCAATGCTTTCAATATTATTCACTAAGTAGTAATGTCTTAATCAAAGGCTATACAAAATCTCACCACTTAAAAACCTCTAACTACTAAACAGTAAAACACCCAACATCCCCATACATCAATCTAACACTCTACTAACACCTGGTGGGTTCATTGCAATATTTAACTATCAAAAGACCAAATATATCATATGCTATAAATATTCTCTAATCTCTATCAGCACATATAGAAGCCCTTAAATGCAAAAAAAAATGCTTTCTTAGGTATGAAACTCATCTCTTGGCGTGTGAAGAAGCAAACTACAATTGCTTGATCATTGTGTTAGGCCGGTCCAGCGTGAGCAGTGCGGAGAAATCTCCGCCCGTTGGGATGTTGAGCGAGCCGCACACAGTGCGGGAGCTTTTTAGGAAACTTTTTTGAGGGTTTTGAAAGGGAAATTTGAATAAAGGGACTATTTAGGGGATTCCTTTTGATTTGTATGCATTAAATACTTTGTCTTCCTAGGGTTTGGGCATCTTGAATTTGGCTGAAATTTGAGATCTCTTAGATTTAGGTTTCTTTGGGCTCTAGCGGCGTCTAGAGATTTGGGAGAGATCAATCATCTTCTCGAATTGAGGATCAATTGTATCTTTTCAATTTTGTTGCATCTTCTAATGGAATACAAGTCTTGCATCGATTCTTCTCACGGTTTTCCCTGGTTTGTGCTGATTTCCTGCTGTAAACAGCAGGTTTTTGCTATTTTTCCTGCTACAAACATCCGTTTCACTGCTATTTGCATATCGATTTGGGTTAGGATTGCTTGCGAACTCAAGTATTACCTTAGGGTTACTTGTGAACTCAAGTATTTCCTATCAAATTGGTATCAGAGCATCGTTTTTGGGACCGTTGGCGGCTGAAATCCTGAAATTTCAGCAGGATTTTTGTTTCCGGAAAAAGATCTTTGTGATTCTTGGAAAGAACGATGGCCGGGAAGAAGGTATAAGTCTTGGATGGCGAAATCGGACAATTGAAAGGTTGGAGGGAAGATTTTTCGATTTTCAAAATCAAATCACCTCCAACAATGAAAGGTTGGAGGGGAAGTTCACCGTGATGGAAGAAATGATGAAGAAATTACTTGAAATGAAGATCAATCCGGCGACATCGGAAGTCCAAGAGACCACCGACGGCCATGGCATGGGAGGAAATCCGAACCCATTACGGGGGAGGAGGAATTCGGAGGTGGAGATCCTAAAGGAGGAGAATGACATGCCCCCTCTAGAATCGCTTTCTAGAGAAGATATGAGTAAGGGATACGACCAACGGGAGGCTGATTTTGTCGGAAGGAGGGAAGAATTCAATCGTCGAGGTGCTGAATTTGATAGAATCCAGCGTCGAGGTGCTGATTTTGAAGGGGAAATGAAAGAATTTCATCGCCGAGGTGCTGAATACGAAATAATTCAGCGTTGAGGGGCTGTTTTTGAAGGAAGAAGGGAGGAACGTCATCGTCGAGGTGCTAAATTTGAAGGAATCCAGCGTCGAGGTGATAATTTTGAAGGGAGAAGAGGAGAGTATGAAGAGGGATTCGAGTATAATCGTCGGAGGGATGATCAGGACACTTGGGGAACTCTTCCCCTTCGAGGAATGGGAGGTTATGGAGGATACCCGGGAAACAGAAGAGACCCACGAGTGAGGAAGCTGAAGATGCCCGTCTTTGAGGGTGAAGACGGCCATGGCTGGATCAACAAGGTGGAGCGTTACTTTGCTGTCAACGGGTTGACAGAGGAAGAGAAGCTGACAGCGGCGGGATTGTGTTTGGAAAGAAAAGCCTTGGCATGGTACCAATGGCGTGACAGGAGGGAGCCCATCCGGAGCTGGAGAGAGTTCAAAGATTGCTTATTTGAGCGCTTCCGAGCCGATGTGGGAGGAGACTTCTATGAGCAATTCTTTGCCTTAACTCAGGAGGGGACTGTGGCAGATTACCACGACATGTTTGAGTACTTGACTAGCAGATTGGATCACATTTCAGAGTCAGCCCTGGAAGGGAACTTCATGAACGGGCTTAAACCGAAGATACGAACAGCAGTCAGGGTGCTGGAGCCGAGGAAGCTAGGGAAGGCTATGGAGCTAGCGCAGTTGGTGGAAGATTAGAAGAAATCAAAAATAGGGGCTCGAGGAAACTATTCAGGGGGATCTTATGGGACGAAGACCACTCTTCTAGCACCCAAGCGGCCTGCATCAGGCAACATTAATGAGACCAGCAGGGAGAAGCCAGTAGGAGGGAGTGGGAAAAATTTCAAGAGACTGACAGAGAAGGAGATGCAGGATAAGAGGACAAAGGGGTTGTGCTTCAGATGTAATGAGAAGTACATGCCGGGGCATAGGTGCAAGGATCGAACTCTTCAGGTTCTCCTTGTCTGCGAAGATGAGGAAGACAAGGAGGGAGGTGGGAGCAGATCTGAAGAGGAGGAGGAGAAGTTGTACCTAGATGTGGCAGAAATCTCTCTAAACTCTGTAGTGGGATTCACTCAGAGTCACACTATAAAAGTGAAAGGAGAGATAGTTGACCGTTAGGTGGTTGTGCTAATTGATAGTGGGGCTACCAACAATTTCATTTCCACTCAGGTCATCAACCAACTGGGAGTGAAATTGGTGGACACCGGTTGTTATGGGGCGATGATGAGTACAGGGAAGGTGGAGAAAGGTCAGGGAATCTGTAAAGGAGTGGTGTTGACCATCCAGGGGATTCAAGTAAGGGAGGACTTTCTCCCACTAGAGTTAGGAAGCACTGATGTCATCCTGGGAATGAAGTTGTTACAAATCTTGGGGGAAACCAATGACAATTGGGGAGCACTCACAATGGAATTAATGGTGGATGGGAGAAGAGTGGTCATAAAGGGGAGATGCAGAGTTATCCAAAGTCATCACAACACTTAAGACCATGGTTAGGGACGTACAAGAGGTGGGAGAAGATTATCTTGTGGGACTACACAAGCTAGATGCGATCAGATTGGAAGACGGAGGGGATGTTTCTCTTTCCATATAGCCCTTGGTTCAGCAATACAGTAAAGTTATTCAGTCACCTCAAGGATGGCCACCTCCACCGGAACACGAGCATATCTCCACCTTGAGGACAAGGTGGATTTTTGGGAGGGGAGTATTGTTGGACCGGTCCAGCCGGTCCGTGCGGGACTGGCCCAGCGTGAGCAGGGCGGAGAAATCTCCGCCCGCTGGGATGTTGAGCGAGTCGCACCCCGTGCGGGAGCTTTTTAGGAAACTTTTTTGAGGGTTTTAAGAGGGAAATTTGAATGTATGGACTGTTTAGGGATTTCCTTTTGATTTGTATGCATTAAACACTTTGTCTTCCTAGGGTTTGGGCGTCTTGAATTTGGCTGAAATTTGATATCTCTTAGATTTAGGTTTCTTTGGGCTCTAGCAGCGTCTAGAGATTTGGGAGAGATCGATCCTCCTCTCGAATTGAGGATCAATTGTATCTTTTCTATTTTGTTGCATCTTCTAGTAGAATACAAGTCTTGCATCGATTCTTCTCACGGTTTTCCCTGGTTTGTGCTGATTTCCTGCTGTAAACAACAGGTTTTTGCTGTTTTTCCTGCTACAAACATCCGTTTCACTGCTATTTGCATATCGATTTGGGTTAGGATTGCTTGCGAACTCAAGTATTTCCTATCACATATATCGAAGCTTAATATTGTGCCCCCACAGAAAATGCCATAAACTTTTGTTTGGCTCTAATAAGACCTTAATATCCTACCATTATATCCACAGCACTTACTCCGATAATGTCTCTGCCATAGCACTTACACATAACCCAATATTTCACGCCCATACCAATCAGATCAATATCGAATATCACTTCATCCGTGAATGCATCAAACTATACCAAATACTTATTCATCACATCTCTACCCAAGACCAAGTTGTCGGTATCTTTACTAAGTCACTCTGGACCAAATGGTTTCAACTACTTCTAGATAATTTGACACTCCAAATCTTGATCATCAACTTGCAGGGAAGTGATAGGAACACTAATACAAATAATCAGCAAAACCCAAAAGCTGCTCTATAGCAGTCACTAGTTGCACCACTTTAATCTCCACCATTCATCTCTATCAAAACATTTCATCCAAGTCATCCAATCTAAACGTCCTTGTCTCAAGCAAACCGAAAGCTGCAGGTTATGCATAATCCCCTCAACAGTAGTAATAATGGGATGATAGTATGAAATTAAGAATATTATATTTTCTCCACTGTAAATCTTCGCGACCGCTAACATGCTTTCTCTCGGTGTCGACCATTTCTACAAATAACTGAACTCTTAGAGTCGCAAGGATTAAGCTCTAAATGTTAACTTAAAGCCAGATTACCAGTTTATAATAGGATTAAACATATACTCGAACAAAACAAGAATCTATAAATCCTCTACAACAACACATACAGAAAAGAGATCAGTTACCATCAAAAGATCCAAGCTGAGGTAGCACATCTTGCCATTTTCCAAACACTATCTTCACATTCTCCTTCTCCCCCCACCCAGTCCGTATCATCCGATCATAAACATCAGGATGCGCCTCCACGATGGTGTGCTCCAGAGGCTTGTACCGCTGGATAGCCTCGTCCACAAGCCCCATCCCAAACCCTACATTGAGTATCCTCCCACAATCATCGCCGGAGCAGCAGATCGCTCTCGCGTGAGCCTCCATCAGAGGCTTCTCCCACGCCATCATGACCGCCTCGCCTCTTCTCTCGCGTCCATGATTCTATCCTCTCCAAAAGCAACCCTCTCGCTCATATACTCCTCGTGCGAGGCTGTTCCTTCTCCTCTGCCGCGGCGAGCGATGGTGCCGAGGACGAGTTCAGCTTGTATGGCGAAGTTGAGGAGGATATCAAAAACCTCCTGGTGGGCGTTCTCCATGGCGAGATCACCAGCGGATAGGTTGGAGGGGGAAAGCGCGTTCCATGGAGCACCAGCGTCGAGAAGGCATCGGACGGCGTCCGCATGGCCACCGGCAGCGGCGTGCATTAGAGGAGTCATGCCGTCGGAGTCGAAGAAGGAGGCGTCGGCACCAGCCAATAGGAGGTCGCGGAGTCTCGCGCAGTCGCCCACGATGGCGGCGGCGCATAGGAGCTCTTCGCTTGGCTTCTCCATTTCCTGAATGTGCCTGCGCAGTGGGCTGCCTGAGAGGTGAGAGTGTAAACGATTAGAGTGGATGCCTTCGACGCTCAAAAGAAAAATTGTTTTTTCATTATTTATTTATTTATTTTATTTTTTTTTATTATGTGCTTATTTATTTATTTTATGAATTGGCTCATTTATAACTTATAAGAAGGTGGTTTTGATTTTTAACTATAGTAAATTGATGAAAAGAATAAAAAATTATAAAAATTGATAATAAATTATTTAAGATAATGATTATACATGTAAATTTAATTTTTTTATAAATTTATATTAAATTCATAATTGTATTTTATATTAATAAATTTTAATTTATCAACTCACGAGCTAATAATTTGAATTAGGAGTTTGCTCAAATTTAACTTTTTAGCTGAATCATGGGTGGACTAGATATGTTACATCTCTAATAAAAGGTGTTCATTAAATTTATTTTAAGATAAAATTTTTATATAATTAATCAATCAAGAACTTCTCTTAATATAAATTCATTTAAATAAAAAACTTATATTGATCACAAAATTTTATAAGTTTTATTAACTAGCAATTAACTTTAACATTAGACATTAATATTTGGCATAAATGTTTATAGGATAATTTAGTGATTGATTCAACATCTCACACTCTTTAGATTTGATATGTTATGCATATAGGAGTGAATGATTCAATTTCAAGTAGATATAATATTGATTTTGTATACTTGCATATGTCTTGACAAGTATCTTGCATGTAATTGGCGGATCAAAATAATGGAACTCGCCTTCAAGACAAGCCTAACGATCCAAGAGACACTACTCTCCTAGAATGCATAGGAGAACTCGCCCTCTATGATCAATATGTGCTACTCACCTGAGCTCATTGAGGAGTTCGCCCCCTTTTACTATGCGGATTGCGGATTCCTCATTTAGCTTGGTAGCTCGGCACTCGCCATGAATATAATCCACAATCTTAATCACTCGCTCTTTACTAAAGCAACCACTCCCATACAAGTTCACCAAGCATAGCTACAAAAAGGCACCTACCTCTAGGGACCATCAACTAGCCCTACTAAGATCAACCACTAAGCTCATCTTTTCAGCCACTTCACCTCGCTCGTTCTCTTTCCTGAGGTAATGCATGGCTCAATACCATTCACCAACCATCCGAAGTCAACACCGAGTCACCGAGAGATAGCCCATCATGATTCTACAGCCCTACTCTCTCTCTCTCACTTTAAGAATGCATTCTTAGAGGATTCATCAACTTTTTCCAAAATAATATCATCTTAATTAGATGAGTTATAAGAAGAAGAGTTGATGAGAGTTTTTAGGACTTTTAAAAGAGCTTTTGGTTGGACTATATTAGACAGAAAATGATTTAGTCTCTCACTATGTATGCATAAAATTCTTATGGAAGACAATCATCAACCAAAAGTTGTTGCTCAGAAAAGATTAAATCATGCGTTGAAAGAGGTAATAAAGAAGGAGATCTTTAAGTAGTTAGATGTTAGGATTATATATCCTATTTTAAACAATGATTGGGTAAGTCCTATATATTTTGTGCATAAGAAAGGGGGTGTGACAGTAACATCCAAGAAGAAAAATGAATTAATTCCTACTAGGATGGTGACTGGATGGAAAATTTGTATAAACTATATGAAGTTGAACAAAATAACTATGAATCAACCTTTTTTTCCTTGCTCTTTATTGACTAGATGTTAGATGGATTAACAGAAGCATCCTTTTTATACTTCAAAGATGTGTATTCAGGTTATCATCAAATTTCTATAGCACCAGAGTATCAAGACAATATCACATACATTGGTCTCTATGATATTTTTTTTCTTTTAGAAGGATGCTTTTTCGGTTTTCGTGATGGCCTTGCTACTTTTTAATAGTCTATGATGGCTATTTTCTCTTATTTTAATTGAGGAATGTATTGCAATTTTTATGGATGATTTTTCTATATTTGATACTACTTTTAATCATTTCCTTGAGCACCTAGCATTCGCTTTGAAAAAGTGTGAAGAGGTTATTATAGTATTGAATGTGATAAATACTAATTTCTGATTATAGAAGATATTGCTGTTGACCTCATTATTCGAGTTCAATTTCCATGGAATCGACTCTAGTACCTAGGTTTTCGTAGCCTAGTGTAGATGTCACACCCGCAGGATTTCCCTTAGATGGACACCTAATGACGTAGCATCGACTCGAACCTATCACTCAACTCGAATCAAAATCAATTCAATCCAAATTTAATTCAACTCCAAACGAACTCAAATCAAGCCCGCTTTATGATTCATCGATGTCAATCGACTCAATTTAATATAATCTAATTCGATTTTGATCAAATTGATATATCATTTGGCTTAAAACAACTCACCAATCAAATCAAAATCAAATCAAATTAACTCAAATTGAATTCGATTTCAATGGCTCCGATTAACCCGTTTTGACTCATCACAAGTATATATATAATAATAATTGATACGTCGTCAAAAATTATCTTAATCGGGCACGAATCTCGATGCAAAATCAAGTTTGGAAACTTCAAAAATTAATTCGGAGACCATCCGAACTCTGATTTCAATAAACTTTACTGTCGAACTGAGCGTTTCAGGAATACAAACCCAACGACACCAAGATCAACCCAATCCGAGCCCAAATGAGTCCGAATCAAGGGCTCAAAGCGCTGTTGGAAGGTTCAAACCTCAATTTGAGTCACCAAACAGTCTCCAGTTTTGACGAGCTTATACTCGAATCGAACGGCTCGACGAGACGAATCCAATGAGCCCGAGATCACCTAATTTCGAAATCATTAAGGCCTTCAAATGTCCATTGAACGGTCCACGATCAAAGGGTTCAGCAACAACCCATAACCACCCACTCTCCCTCTCCCTCAACCCAAAACCACCCACTATCCTCTCCCTCAACCGACCTCCTCTCATCTCCCTCTCTAAAAAAAAAAAAAAATTCAGAACTCCTCTTTCACATTCGCAAGGAACCCCAACACCCACTCTCCTCTCCTCTTCAAGTTACACAAAATCAGCCTCCTCTCCACACGAAACCCCCTCCGTCGCTCCTACAGCAGTTGCACGCCGGCAATCTTTTAAATCTTGAGTATATTCTCTACATATTCATCTTCTTTCTTTTCCTTTTAACAATTTTAATGATGAAAAAATGATTTGAGAAAGTTTAATACTATCATTTTTTTTAAAGGAGAAGAAAGTTTGTGAGATTAAAAATGTGAAAATTTTTCTTTTTATTTTCTCTTATAGCAAAGAGAAGAATTTTCTTCCGTTGTTTAACTCAATCTTGTTTAGATTTTCAATGATTCATGAATGTATATATTAAATTGGAATGCATGCTTATTTCTCATTACATTTAGATGAAGACTAAATGCATTTCTTAAAAGATGTTATGAAAAAAAATCTAAAAGAATCCGGTTAAAATTCATGGGTTTTCCTTTTCATTCAAAAGAGGATATTTGAGAAAAAAATATGATGAGTTCATTTAGTTATAGTAATCGTAATTTATGTTTGGAAAGGTTTCTTTGATTGAAAATATTTTTTTAGAAGATGCATTGTTTGCTGTATATCTTTTATTCCTAACATCTAGTTAGTAATCTTATCTTGAGATTAGAAAAGAATAAAAGATATCAGTTCATATGTGAAATTTTGTTGGAAACTATGCATATGCTTCGTGATTAAATTATGAAAAAAATATATTTCAAATGTAAGATTGTAGGCTTTATGTTGGCAAGCTTTGCGATTTTTAGTGAAAATGAAATTATCTAATTCCTCTTTCTTTTAATGTCAATTAGTACAATTGTTAAGATGAAACGAGTAAATGAAATGGTGTTTGGTGGTTGAAAGAGGTGTTTTCTTCTTCATATAATTATGTTATTTATTGTCAAAATTCTTTGTATTTGTTGTGTTAGCTTTAAAGAGAAAGTTCAATAATTGCATTGGTAGTATACTTTGAGTTTTAAAAAGAATTTTGTTGAAATTGTTTTCTTTTATTAAACTTTATATAGATATTTAAGTTGAGATATAGTCTAAGCAATTTGTATATTCTCATACAATGATTTGAAAAAGAGAATTTTTCTTTTGTTTATGAAAATAAAGTGTTTGATGAATTTATGTATGTTAAGAAAGACGAAATGTGTAAAGGTGGAAATGTGGTAAAACTGGTGTATGATTTGAAGAATAGAAAAGTGTATGTATGAGTGAAAAGTAAAGTATTTGGTTTGACAAGAAAAAGTAATTTGCATATGTGTATATAAAAGTGGAATATGTGTAGGTTTTGAAAAAGTGAAAGTGTATATATCTTTGGAAAGTAATCTATGTATGTTTTGGGAACATGACATGTATATGTGTGTTTGAATAATGGAAATTGTATGTGTTTTGGAATGATAAAAATTGTGTATATGAAATATCAGGTGTAATGTATGATCTTTGAATGGTGAAGTGTGTATTTTGAAAGGGAGAAGTGTATGTTCGAAAATTGAAGATGTATGGTTTTGAAAAGTGAAAGTATTTGTGTTTAGAGAATGTTTGGTTTGGGTGAATAGTGAAGAAAGTAAAATCTCTCTTTCTTTCTTTACTTCTCTCTTTCCTCATTTTACTCCCTATTTCTTGTGCCTTGGGGTGAATGTTGGAAAGATATAATATATGAGTCCAAAAGTGAAAGGTTTCAAAAACCAAGTCAACAAAGCCAGTGTTTAAGCCCGAAGAAAGGTACGTCTTTATTTTCAGTAAAAATCAATTATATTATTATTAATTATTAAATGTACTTTCTAATCCCTATTTTCCCTATTTTTCCTGTTTATTTGCATGAACTGCGAGGAATGGTACGGGTCGAGGGAACAAAAGTACAAGGAGCTAAAGGCGTCAGTCGCCTCTATCCAACCGAATAAAGGTGCTACGGGCGGAACCACCGGGTCGTAGCCCCCGGTGACTGTGAGTATTTCTAAACTTAAAAAACCTTTAGGGACCCCTTGATGTGGTGTGCGTGAACCATTCATTTAGGTCCATGTAGTAACTTCAATTTAATTAGGATTACAATTTGTTTTTAGATCTCCAAACTTCTTTTACACACGCGCAAAGTCCTAAGGGTTAGTAATAATAAAGATTTTCACCTATATAACATTAGTGACATTTAAGGACAAAAATTAAGGACCGGGTCTTAGAAAACTTAGACTTAGGATGCATGTAAACTTTAGGATAGAGACATATAACATAGAAAATTTAGTGACATTCATTTATTATTATTATTATTATTATTATTATTTTATTTTATTTTATTTTTTACTTATTTATTTAACAAATTAAATTTAATTAACAAAAAAAAATTTTAAATAATAATTGATTTAGGACATATCAAAACCACATAACCTATTGCACATACTTAGATTTGTTTGCTAGGACAACCGACTCTAGTTTTAGGTTAGGCCGGTGTTTTTTTCCTTACTGCTGTGTGACGGGCTTTTTCTCGAGTTTTATTGCATGCTGGTTGTAAAAATGTTGGTGTGTTTGTTTATTTATTTTTACTGCATTTTGTGTTGTGATTTGATTAACGACTAGATTACCCATAGGTTAGGAGCGATCTGGATTGTTAATATGATTTTCTGCAGGTGGCCACATTCGTGCAGGGCAATAAATGGGGCTAATTAATTAATAATTATATATATGTGCTACAGGTGTACCGAACCTGGAGGTCGGCGGCTTCAAGAGGTACGACGGGTGAGTGAGGTAGAGCTCCTAGGAGGTCTGACCGACTGTCCAGGTGGAGTCAGACTTGGGTTCCGCGCACCCTGGAGGTCGCGAACAAGGGAAGGTCGCGTGAACGTGGCTTCGGCGCCGGTAAAGGTTTCGCCTGGAACCTCTGCTCTCTCGTTCTCTCTGGGTCGGGGTGGAGAAACAGAAATAGGAGGGGAGTTGAGCGGTGGAGTCGCACGCGGGAGCATTGGTTCCGCCTCTCCCTAGCTCTCGCTCTCTGTCTGTCGGGACGGACGAACAGAAAAAAAAACACAGGGGGAGCCGCATTCGGCTCCCCACTCCCTCTCCCGCTCTCTTGTTTTGCTCTGGGTTCGGACGGAGAGCACAATGGGAGCAGGTCCACCACTTCTAACGCCCAATAGAGCTTTCTCTATGTGAGAAATGAGGGAATTTGCACTTGAGTACATTCCCTACATGATTGGACACAAATTTGGGTGAGATTTGAGAGAAGATCTAAGACCTAGGTTTCAAATTTTGGTTTGAGAACCAAAATTCAGCCCAAATTGACTGATTTGGGTTGAAATTGAGTTCGAATCGAACCCGACTTGGATCGATTTGAGTCCGATCGACTTAATTGCATGCAATTAAACTCAAATTGGCATCGAATTTCGTCGAATTGGGCTTGACGATGTTCGATTCGAATTAATTCAATTTAAATTTAATTAAATTGGATTTAATTTAATTAAATTGAGGCTTAATTTGGGTCAATTTCGCCTCGACGACGATCGATTGGGTTGATCGAGCACGAGTCAGGCTCGATCGGGGTCGGGTTGATACGAAAATATTCGTCAACACCTACCTTAGTGTAGAAGTCACCTCTAGGGTTCCCCTTAAGTGGACATCCGTTAACGTAGAGTTGACTCAACCTCAATTACAACAACTTCATTTCTATCACAAGGGTTTGCGTCAAATCTAACCTAATCAATTCAATTTTAAGTTATTGAAGGTTAATCAAATTTAAATTGTGTTAAATTAAATTCGACCAAAACCATTTACTTCCATAACCCCAATTCGATTAATTGCAATTGGCTCGTCTCTAATTAACAAAAGAAAAAATAAGAATTAGGGTTAATTAACTTGAATTAGCACATTAAAGTTAAATATATATTAAAATCCTATCAAATCTACTTGTTCATTCAACTATTTTGCATCAATTAGCCCTCTTATACATTTATTTGCTTTGAAATATAGTTCCTTTGTATGGTCATTACTCCCTCCCATAATATCTAGGGCATGCTCTCATTCGATTGGACCTGATTGCACGAGAAAGGGGGGAGTGATGGCTGGCATATGCGCGCTCTCCACCTAATCGAGCGGGAGAGACACAAGGGAGCAGGTGGCCCTTGCATGCATTCCGTCTGGTCGTGTGTGAGAGGGCAAGGGTGCGGTCGGTTGCTTGCATGTTCTCCATGTGGTCGATTGTGAGAGGTATGGATGGCGGCAATCCTCGCTAGATTGAGGCTTTGTTGCACGGAACCTCCCTCTCTCCTCTTTCGGTCTTTTGGGTTCTCTCTCGCACGAAAGCTCTTCTCCCTTTTTTTGGCTCTATCCCACAGGTTATCTACTTTTTCTTCCTCTTTACACTAATTTCTTGCAACTTTTCTTACTTATGGGTTAGATGACTATGGATTTTCATTCTTCTAAACTACACGACTACACATATCTCTTCTTTTCTAAGCTACATGACTATATATATACACCTTTTTCTCTTCGACTAATAACATCACTAAAATGGAATTGGGCTCTTTCATGTTTCAGTTCTTCAATAGAAATTTTCTTTAGATTAGCTCATGTAACAGCTGAAATGCATTTCAATAATTGAGAGTTGCCATTTCAATAATTGAGAGTTGCCAGATAAATCTATGGGAAAATAAATGGCCACACAAATTCAGTGTGCTCTCCTATTTTGTGATCGAATGCTGCATTGAGAATAACGTACCATCTCGAAAGACGGGCACCGTATTTTACAAAACAAAATAATATTTTAGAAAATATCATTTCTTTAATCAAACACAATCAAGTGAACGAAAATATGATCTCAAAAGATAAACATAATTTTCTATGAAAGTGTTTTTAAAGAGGAATAAAGTTTTTGAAAAAATTTCCATTCTTGATATAAAAAACAACAATGAGAATATTGTATCATCTCGGAAGATGAACACAATATTCTACGAAGGATTTTGAAAGCAAGAATGGGTTTTAAAAAATGCGTCGATTCTACGATCAAATATGACAAAGATAATACAATATCATCTTAAAAGATGATAACGACATTCTACAAGGTTATTTGAAAATAGAAATAGATTTTGGAAAGTCTGTTTATCTTCCCTAAGATCTTTCTTCTATCCTACGGGAGTAAGATAGGGTTCATTTTATTATGGAGATACAGGTTCCCCATAGGGCTATGATTAATTACATCCTAAGAGAAGTTAATCTCTTAAGAATACTCTCGATTAAAGTAGTGACAAATATTTTTAAGACTTTAAAATTTAAGGCAAGGGTAAGAAACTTTGTATTTTTCGATAGAGATGGGATCAAAATTGAGCAGTTCTTTCTAGAGTCGAAGGAGGAATAGTAGATAACACTATGATTCTGAGACCATTCAGAAGTGTTCTAATCTATCCTATAATTGGGTATTAATGTTTTAGAGTGAGATTTTTTTCGTTCAAATTATTCTTTTATTAGAGTTGAGAATTATATTCCCGATCACCATATCAAGATAATGCCCAAGAGGTGCAGGTCTATGAAGCACAATCAGCCTGAAAACTTAAAACTAAGATGAGTCATTACAAAATAATGACTCAGATCTAATCTAAAAAAATGCAATAGGACTTATATCTATCACCCTGAAGAAGATCTAAGAAAGCCCGACTCTTTTAAACTTATGATCATGTTTTGATAGGACTGCCAGCTAAACTCCTCCTAACGCTTTAAAATCATGGTGTCCGATTATATGAAATGAAAGATAGGGTAGCCTATTATTTTAAGAAAAAAAGATTGAGGTAGACATATAAGAAATCCTAATGGCCCCTGACTATGAATGGTGGATTATGCTTTCTATACTAAATGCAATTAACATTTTCATTTTGGTGGACTATTAATGTGGTGGGGATTTTCATCATTTATATCTTCCTATTTATCTTGTTATGTTGTTAAAACAATTTTATTTTGTTTTGAGTAGAAAACTTTTCCCTAAACACTAGCGAGAACTAGCCTATCCAGCCAAGCATGCAAGTGTTTGTCGCACACCAGAAAAAAAAAAGAATGGCTTGTAATTTTGGAACTATAAGTCAAGAAGTATTCATTGGATTTTATATCTAATGGTGCATAATTATCTACCTAATTTTGGATTAAGTAAATGAGAGTATTTCCTATAACCTTTGAGTTGTAAGACAGATAGATGTAGCATGCAACTTAGAAGATTGCAAACTAGGAAGGATTATTGAATTCCTCTTCAATGAGAGGTGATTATCTATGCATTTTGATTAGGTAAATATGAAAAATAACATGCAATTTAGATGTTGCACATTGGAGAAAGGTCTTTGAACTTTGGATTGTTCAAAGGGGGAAATTATTCCATCCAACTTGGGTTGGAGAGGTGGAAGAGAGGAAATGTAACTTATGAGTTGCAAACTATGAAAGATCTTCCTGAACTTTTAGGTGTTCAAGAAAAAGACACTCATTCACCTAAATTGGGTTGGGTGAAAGAGAAGCATTTCCTACAACTTTTAAGTTGTGGAAGAAGGAGAGGAATATGCGACTTATGCGATGCAAAATTCGTGAATGCTTTGAACACTTTAGTGTTCAAAGAAGGTGTTCTACGCTTCCAACTGGAGTTGGAGGATGAAATAGAGATAGAAGTTTGATCCCTATGATTGATTAAATTACTTGATGATTTTGATTCAACAAATAAATGGATTTGATATATGCTTGATTCACTCAACATGGTCAAGTGAATGTAGGAAGTTCCTACAATATCATTGGCTGTAGGAAGAGAGATTTCTCTACAATTTTGGTTTGTAGAAAAGAGATGAGAAAGTGCAACTTGTGGGTTGTATATTCATGGATACCCCTTAAACATTTGTTTTTCAAAAGAAGATATGCATTCTCCCAATTCTGGTTCATGAGAATGAGGAGATTTCTATAACCTTTGAGTTATAGAAAGAGGGAATCAATATATAATTTATGGATTGCAAGTTGGAAAAATTCCTTGAACATTTGGTGTTCAAAGAGATCTATTCATTTGTCATATTTTGGGCTAGGCAAACGAAGGGGAATTTGGAGGTTTTCCTACAATTTAGGTTTGTAGGAAAAGAAGAGGAGAAATGCAACTTATAAGTCATGACTCATGGAAATCCCTTGAACATTTAGTGTTCAAAGAGAATAGGTTCATTCCTCCAACTTGGGATGGAGGGATGGAAGAAAGGGAATGCGCACATTCACGAATATTCCTTGAACATTTGATGTTCAAAGAGAAGATGTACATCCTCCCAATTGGGGTTTGAGATCTTGAAGATGGATTTGGATGCTCTCCTACAATCTTGGCTTGTAGGAAAAAGGGAAGAAAATGCAAAATTAATGAAGGCTCCTTGAACATTCGTTGTTCAAAATAAGACATGCATTCTCCTAGTTTGGGTTTCGGAGAATGTGAAGGGTGACGTGATTGTAGTTACACGCTTGGCTACAACTTCTCATGAACTTCTTGAAAGTCATTTGGAAACTTTCATGTAGGTTTAGAGAAGTAAGAAACAAGAAGGTGATGTATTTCCCACAGCTTTTGGGCCATGGAAAGTTAAGGAGTTTCCTACAACATATTGACTCATAGGAAAGGAGGGGAAAATGTGACTTAGAGGTTGCAAATTCATGAAGATTCTTTGAATATTCGATGTTCAAAGAGATGTATACATTCTCTTAGTTTTGAGTCTTAGCAGAATGAGGTGGTCTCCTACAACTTTTGAGTTGTGGAGAGGGAGAAATGAAGTGCAACTTAGAGGTTGCAAGATTGAAAGAGATCTCTTGAACATTTAGTGTTCAAATGGACTTCTTCATTTGCTTGGTTTACGTTAATTGAAATGATAAATGAATTTAGGATTTGGCTTTATGGTTCAAGAATTGAAGTATGATATATTATAGGATTTTACAGAGACCCATAATACCATACCTGATGAAGATGGGTGATAGCTCCTAAGATATGCTAGGAGACGTGCAATGAAATATTTGAAGTCATGAAGAAACTTCAAAAGTCATGCATGAAAGGAGAGGATAATTGTTTGTTGATTTTGTCTCAACAAATGAGATGTGGATGACCTAGAATTTGTTTCTAATGTTCAACAACCATGTAATGATATTAGTTGGAGCCTTTGGAGGCTCCAAATTATTATACATGAGAGAATATGTGTTGATTTTATATTTCCAACAAGAAGAGATGAAATAACTTTGGGGTTGGTTCCAAGTTTCAAATGATTCATGCAATCTAACTCTTGGAGCTTTGAGAATGCTCGAAGTATTATGCACGAAAGAGGATTCCCCATTCCTCCATGGATGTTTTGGACACATGGAAAGAGGAGAGACATGTTCATTTGCTAATTTTATGTTATTAGCAAAAGAAAGGGGGATTTAGGATTTGTCCCTAAAGCCTTATGATCCATGTAATGGGACATTTGAAGCTTAGAGAGACTCCAAAATATCACATAAGGACGTAGTGTTTATTGGTTAGGTGCTCCAACAAACAAAATAAGAGGGCTTGAAAGTTTGGTTTCAAGATTAAGTGATCCATGTAATGGGACATTTGGAGCTTAGAGAGGCTAAAAAATGTTTCATATGGAGGTGTATATGTTTGAACTCAACCAACATAGAACTTAGAACTTTGAGGAAGTTCTAAGTATCAAGTTTGAATGAGGACATACATGAGAAAAGAAATTCCTATTCTTCTATGAATGTTTTAGTCTCATGAAAAGAAGAGATGATTTCTAAAATTTTGAAAAGTTCTCTAAATCAATTTGACATGATCTAGGGGGCTTGGAAGCTTCTAGGGATATCCTAAAGATCAGATTTGACATGATCAAGGAGAAACCTAAAAGTAAACATTTGATGGTTCAAACCCTAAACTTTGAGCTTTGTGAAGTATCATATATGATCATGATTGGCTCTCCACAGTATGAAATCATCAACATAAACCTTTGATGGTAATGTGAAGGATTTCATAATGAGGTAGAGATTGCTTTGGGCCGCTCAAATTCATTTGCATACATATGTCATAATTTACAAGGAGCTACAAGCTCTAAAGTACGCATGCTTCTAGTGTGTTAAAGGCACAACATTGAGTTTCTGAATTTAGAGATCTGCACAATTAAGAACAATCAACTACCCAATCTTGTAAAATACTACACAGACTTAATCACAATGCTCCTCATGTTAATTAAGTTCATGATCAAACATTCGCAAGAACTCAAGAAAATTCTCTAACTCCAACATTTACACATTCATATAACCATAAATGATTTTTTTGGTAATTTATGCGTAAATGAAATATGCATGCAATTTGAACAAGTTGCAAGCTTTAAAAGAATTCCTTATACATGTTCTCTCCAATTTAGGGTATCACATAAACAAACTTGTACATTTTCAACATAGGGCAATGTGTAGCCATGGGTGTTGGAAACCCATTAACTATACTAAATTAATTTATCCAACATTTGAAATTGAACATGTTTACATGATTTTGCAAATCTTAGATGAAACATAAACTCAACAAATGTCATTTAAGAAATAAATAAATAAATAAAAACAAATGTCATTTAATGCACTAGATCGATTTTGTCACAATATTAGCATTGAGGGAAAGAAGCATGACTTACAATGCAATGAAACCTACAATTCATCATACATTTTGGGACAGGAATATATCCTCAAAACCTACCGTTTATTGTAGGCGAAGGCTAAGCCATGCGATATGCGTGCAAAATCATGCATTTGAGAGGTGTTGAATACCAATCCAACACCCCTATGCACATTAACATCCTCTCGAGACTCCCACAAATGAAAACTATCAATTTTTCACTGTTTTGCAAAGAGGATAGTAAATGAGGGATTTTGGGAGAAGAAAAATCGAAGTTTCTAAAGACCTAGGGCTTGGGGACTTCAACAACACATAAATGGCTAGGGAGCCTTAGGGCTTTTCGTAAGTTTTTGAGATTTTACCTCACCCGGGCTGTCCAAGCGCTCCAATCCAAGCTCCAAATCGCTGTCCAAGCTGCTCCGAGGGAGGAAGACTGCTTTCCAAGCTGCTCCGGACGTCGTCGCCACTGTCCAAGATGCTCCAGGTGCATCCTTTGCTGTCAAGGTGCTCCAAAGCCTCCAAACCGTTGTTTGGGAGGTTTCTAAAGCCTCCCTTACTGTTTCCTCGACCACTACAAACTCGCCAGAGTTGAAGAAGGGGTAGAAACCTTCCTCCGGAAGAAATGCCACATAGACTCCAACCTTAATTGAATCGGGGCCTTCGGATCAAACTAGAGCTACAGATGGGAGCTCGAGGCTTCGGTCGATCAGACGAATGGAGGGGAACGAACCTCGGGGAAGTTCGGCCGAGGGTTCTGGTGGAGTCGGACGGGGTTTCCTCATGTGAGGGGAAGGGTTTCTGCCTCTCTCTCTCTCTCTCTCTCTCTCTCTCTCTCTCTCTCTCTCTCTCTCTCTCTCTCTCTCTCTCTCTCTCTCTCTCTCTCTCTCTCTCTCATTCATTCGGGACGAACAAGCCCAAGGAGCCGAATGCCGCTCCCCTCTCCCTCTCACGCTCTTAGAAGCACACGCAAGTAGCAAGTCCACCGCCCAAATGGCCCAATGTGGCTCCTCTGTGCACGAAATGGATGTGAAATTCTACTTGAGTGGATTTCCTACAATGATTGGATGTTGAGATTGGTGAGATTTTAGGTTGAAATCTCAGCCCTGATTGACAAGATCTGATTGAGACCCATGAAGCCCAAATTGAACCCAATTTAGAGTGCTAAAATTGAGTTCGAATTGGAATCGACCCAACCGATTTGAGTCGTATTAGGTTCGATTTGGTCCGATAAAGTCAATTTACGCAATTAGGTTTGAATCGGCACCGAATTGCATCGAATTTGATTCGATGAGGACTCGACAAGGTTCGATTTGGAATGGATTCGATTTCTAATTAAATTAAATTGGATTCTAATTTAATAATCCACTCACGAAGACATTTGATCGAATTGATCTAGTGCGATCGAATCCAGTTGGGCTTCGATCAGAAGTTGGTTCGATAAGAAAAATATTTTCAACTGATCGAGGTGAAATTGGATTTTATACTCGATATTCTAGTTTGTAAAAGTGTAGGCAATTATATCACCACCAATTAATATAATGACTAAACTAGTGTAGGTGAAGAGAGAGTAGATATAGAAGTATAGTATTGTGTTCATTTGTGTTTCTAAACATCCATCATTGCCCATAAACAGCTGCCACTAGCCATTCACCTTTGCTCGGAATTTTGAAAATACCCACTATCACTTGTGAAGAAGCATGAATCACAGAAAAAGAACCAAAATTTCTTTCCCAACAAATTAAAAATGCCACCTGACATCCTTCAGCTGGATGATTGAAATAATCCCAGTTAACTCCTATCAAGGAGTTGATATCATTTTCTGTCAATTGAAGATATCTTGGTTTCTACCAAGCCCAAAAGAAAAAAACATCAAATTCTTTAACAAATTCCCTCAAATATCAAGAGGCTTCTTTCTTTCTAGCCCCTCTACAATTCCAAAATGCAATGGAAGTCATTTATGATTAAAAAATGGGATTGCTCCCATTCTTATTCATTTTGATCAATTCACCTTTCCTTCTTTGAGATAATATGTTATCTTTGCCCAATGATTTGAGTTCTTTGTGAAGCTTCACCTTAGCTTTAACAGATTCTGAATTTTCTTTTACTGGAGCTGAATTCTCAAAAGGCTTATCTTCAGGTAATAAACTTCTCCTTCTTCAATTTCATTAGAAATATTTTCAGAATAAACTTCTCCTTCACTGCAAGAATTGAGGATGCTAAATTTGTTAGTAAACTTCTGTTGTTTTTGCAGAGCAATCTACCTTCTCAAAATCAGGAATTAAAGGATTAATGGCTTTCAACACAATATTCTCCTTTATCAGTTCTGATTTCTCATTGATAATTCCAGCTGGGTTATTTATTTCTACTGCTTCTTCAATCACAGCTTCAACTATTGGTTCCAAATTTGGGACAGGATTTACAAAATCTGAATGATCCACTGCTGATTCTTTATTATAATCTGTTTTCCCTGACAAAAACAGCTTTTGTTTTGTTGGCCTTGAAAGCATTCTGATTGAATCTTCCAGATTTTAGGCAAGAATCTCCCCCTTTTACCGTTCATGACCATTGTCCAAGAACCATAAGCTTCCTTATTGCCGTCTCCTTGAGTTATAGAATTTGATTCAACCTCAACACTTCCTTTAACAGAATCTTTCATTAAACTGGAGGAATTCACTTTCTTGCAATCTCCGAAGAGATGTCCCACCTTACCACATTTAAAGCAAAAATGTGGATACCTTCTCATATTCCAGTTTTTGAAAAAACCGTCCACAAGATCCTTCCACCCAAACTCCTGAAGGGAATTGTTGATCTAGATCCATGCGAACGCATACTCTCTTTTGCTCCACTGGAACATATTGCCGTCGATCCATAAAGGATGTCCAACCATAGATGCTATTCTCGCAACATTCTCTTTATCCCAACACATTAAAGGAAGGTGAGGAAACCTTACCCATATAGGAGCAGTCAAACCTTTAAATGATGAAGGGAAGAACATCGGGGACCATTTGTCTATCCCCACAATATGGTCATTAACGTACCAAGGACCTCCTTCTAAGATTTTTTCCATTCCTTCCATTTCAGAAAAAGAACATAAAATCCATCCGAGACCAATTGAAGTTATATGAAACTTCCCAATAGAATTCCATTGCCTCCTGAGCTCACTGGCAATCAAATTGAAAGGAAGGCTTCTTCCGAAAACCTTAACTACCACAGATTTTTGGAGTTTTTCGGAATTTGTTTTAATATTTGATTCATTGAGAAAAATGGCCTTCCCGTCTTCAGAAATATGGGAATCATTTTTAGTGAAATTCACTTTGATGTTGGGTTTTCCTGATCCAATGATTGGGATTTTGATCTTTAACTGATTCCACCTTCTCATTTCCTTCTACGGCAATATTACAAGCATCTGGGATATTTTCCTTAAGTTTCTCAGAAAAGGAGATGAATTTCTCCTGAACCAGTGAATTGGCATTGACATTGTTAAATCTGTTTAAAAAAAATTTCATCTCAGAAGATGAAGATGCTTCTTTGTCATTAGATTTTCTCAGAGGAGATTTAATTCCAGTCAGTTTCAGAAATTTAACAGAATCATAAATCGCCAAATCCTTCCCTTTCCCCGATAATTGGAGGAGACTTTTGCTGGATCACCATTGAAGGTTCCTTGATCTGAATTCCACCATAGAAAGGCCTGAAACGAACATTGAATTGATCGGAATGTGGAGACGAACTTCCAGGAGGTTGCCGACGATTATCAGTGATGGCCATCACCGCCACCCGATGGCTTTGACGAATAAACCGCCAAAAAGACGGGATTTTGAAATTTTTGAAAAAAAAAAAACGATATTTCCTTCCTTCTTTTCCACGAGCTTCTCTCTCTCTACAAGCATTAATTTTATTGAATAAATTTAATTGTTGAACTTTCTTGAGAGAATTAATTTTAATGTCGTACTCATTTTTTTCTTCAAATATACCCATGGTTAAGTCATTACTTTCCTCACCTTTCACCAAACTTTATCCTACTGGGAGTAACCATTTAGACTTTCTGACTATAAAAAGGCTCTAATACTACTCAATGCAAATCTTATCATAAAGGGGGAAGCACAATTTTGGGGATTGACCTTTATTTCAATGAATATATTGAAAAAAAATGATGCTCGAATTTTGTTGAATTCTATGCCGACATATGAGGCAAGTTCAATAATGAATTCTTAAAAACAAATTTAAATGAATAAGCCTTCAGAGACCAAAATTTTATTTCAAGATAAAAACTTTGTAGTACTGTTGACCTCCATGTATGAACCAAAAGAGAAAGAAAAATAGAAATCCTGCATACATACCTCATGTCCGTTGGATCCCGAAATCACGCCGATTCGGCGCCGAACTGATCAAATCCCGTAAATCCAGCCGACGTTCCTCGCGGGATTCCTGCGGCCTGCCTCGATCGAACGACCGCTCGCGTCGTTAAATACCGCACCAACGCGAAGGCTCCAGCTGCTTCTCTCGACTCTTCTCTCTCGACTCTGCTCTCCTCTCGCACGAAGCTCCGATCACCCCACTGCTCTCTCCCGACCCCATCCCACTCTTTGCTTCCCGAATACCTCCCAACCTCCTGCTCCATCCCGTCCGACTCCAACAACCCGCAACTCCTGCGGGTTCGTCCGATCCAGAGGAGCTGAGAGAGAGAGAGAGAGAGAGAGAAAGAGGGAGAGATCATTCTCCTTACCTGTGCAACCCGACACCCCATTCCGTCACCTTCTCCACTGTCGACGCCTCAAGCCCTAACCGACTGCCCTAGCCCCTTCCTCGCTTTGCTCCTTCGAAGACCCCTGCCTCTCGGTTCGGCAGTCACGACATTTTGATCGGAAGCATCAACAGGAGCCCGCTAGCTGGGAAGGTAATTTTCTCCCTTATGCATGCTCGGCCAAATCCCGTAGGCCTGCTGAACAGTAGAGGGAGGAAATGGAGAGATAATTTATGTATTTTTTGATTAAAATTAATTTTGATTAATTTTAATCAAAATTAATAATAATCATTAATTAATTTTAGTTAGTCTTAATAAAAAGTTTTATTTTAATTGATTATAATTAATTTTAATTAACTGAAATTATTAAATTTATTTATAATTATTGAAATTAATTATAGTTGATTTTAAGAAATTAGTTATAATAAATTTTTAATTAATTATATAATAAATTTTAATTAAAGTTAATATTAATTAATTATGATTAATTAGTATTTTTATTAAAGATTAATTAACATTAATTATTTATAATTAATTAAAGTTGTTTATAATTAATTATCTTAATTAATTATAATGACTTTTAATTAATTACAAAAAAAAAAGAAAATGCTTCACTCTTTCTCCCTCGATCCGCGCCGACGACCACGCAGGGTATAACTCTCTAACCCTAAAACTCCGAGAACCCGTTTCAACACATTCGTCGAGACAAAACGACCACCTATACACGCTTTTCTTAGCATGGTGGGAGGGAGTGCGTCACGACGCTTGCGACGAAGCGGGTAATCACTTGAAATCCCTCATTGATGTTCGTATCGCCTTGGAAACCTCGCCTATACACGCTTTTCTTAGCGTGGTGGGATAGGAGCCCGGTGCGATGCGTACGACAAAGCGGGGATACTCATAAGTACCCGCTTGCGGGGAAATAACTGCTGTTCTTGCAAAAATACTTTCAAAAAATGATTTTTTTCCGCAAAATGTTTTCAAAAATACCCATACACGCTTTTCTTAGCGTGGTGGGGGATCAAAAAAATACACGGCCGCGGTGTCCTCGAAAGAGGGCACCTACCATACACGCTTTTCTTAGCGTGGTGGGAAAGGCCCAGTTTTCCCACTAAACGGGGGAGACGCCGGAAGGCTGCCGAAATTTCGGGTGAATGCAATACTACACTTGGACTTGATTTCACTCGGATGACATGCAAGAACGACAAAGGACTTATACTTGGACCAGATGAACCTAAATGAACTTAAAATTCAAATGAAATTAAAAGAAACAAGAACTTGGATAAATGTTGGACTTGTGTAAGACTTGAGTCGGACTCAAGCTGAACTGAACTAGAACTTCAATTTTCCATTTGAACTTGAATTCAAATCAGAAGAACAACAGAAGATTTGAGTTGGACTCAACTGCACTTGAACTTGAATGATAGCATAAGCTTGGACTTGAAACAAGAGAACTAAAACTTGTACTCAAACAAGAATAGATGATTCATTTTGAACTCAGACTCAAACAAAGGACTTGTAACTTGAGCAAGAAGGACTTGAATCAAAGCTTAACTAAAAGAATTTCATTCAAGCTTGACCTGCATAATTGAACTCAAGCAAAACCTGGATAGATCACAAGAACTTTGGCATCAAACTCAAATCTTCAATAAACTCAAACGAGCTTTGCTTGGATGCAAATAACAATGATTTTTTGAACCTAATGTAGTTGAATGAGAGGAAACTCAAATCAAACTTGATTTGAATTTGAGTATTGATTTGAGTATTAAGTGGATAAGATTTCTATGTGAATATAAGTAAGAGAACTTGCAAGAACTTAAGGAGACTTGAATAATCTATAAGGAGAATGAAATGATTGTAACATCCCACTTGCAAGTGGAGGGATTTGTCATGCAAGAAAATATACCGGTCTCTTATAAGCACAAGGAAATGAAGCAAATCAACAATGAACACAATCAACCTGATGGCTAATAACGATCTGCTTATAGACACATCGACCTCTTATGGATCATTGAAATTCATATGTCATGAATTCAACGAATCACTAGCAAACATGAATGAGAGAGTCGTAGTGAGTTTAATCCACCTACGAGTCATTCATATAAGCAAATACATCTCTCCCCTACGAGCAAAATGATTCAACATATAATGATTATGGGGATACTCTCATAGTCAATGCCAGTCAAGTTTCCAATAAATACATAAATTCTCTACGATCAAGAGAGTTGATGAGCAACATGTGGTGAGTCCAAACACATGAAGCATACGAGAGGCATAAGAAGACATATTAAATCTTAGCAAGCTATGGTGTTTAGCATGCAATAATTGCATAAATGTGTTCACAGTCAGCATGTTGGGAGAAACAGATGACATATGCGAGCTCTTATAAGTCAATGTAGGAAATCTCTTTCATATACAAAGCACCTATAAATTATTTTAGCAAGGATATTATGGCATCTCTATAGCTAACAACCATCCAATGTAAGACAGATACATTCGAGTGGTTTGCAATTAAGGTTGTGATATCACTACAATTGAGGTCGGCTCACTTGTGCACAAACACAATTATTCCTTGGGAGCTATGATGATCAACAAAATTATTTGTGGATAATACTAGCGATTATGTAGAAGTCTCTCATGTATGCAAAAATGTCATCTACAAGCAAATATATAATTCCTACGACCCAAGGCAGGAGATTAGTTAGTGCACTATGATCCGTCTACAAAAATCAACAAATAGTGCACGACAGTCTACCTGTACGAAGCAGCGAATAACTCCATTCAGAAGCTGCTACGCCACGCCACCGGATCTGCAATATTCGTACAAGCAGACAGAAGGCGTCCACAACTATTTCAAAATACCCCTGCACGTGCACTATAAATTGTATACACATAAGTACACTAAAAGGGGTAAAAATAACTATAAAACCCGCATGGACCCCGGCGAGCGTGTTATTGGTATATACGTGACGTCTAGGGATGCTGCGCGAGTTGACAAGTGAATTCAGGCTCGAACTCGATCCTCTTATACGGATTAATAGGAATCGACAAGGTTCGAACCAACAAATAAATATGTGGTCGTGGCGACCAGAATATTTATTTTAATATATTCATATTAGGCCTTCAATGTCTAAAATAAAAAAAGAATTCACTTTCAAAGGGCATAAAGCCTACAAAACCCGATCCTCTGTCGACAGCCCGACAGAGTTGACAAGGTTCAATTCATATAAAAAGAAATGACCTCCAAACACCCGATGATGGCCGTGTTTAATGCAGATCTCAACCGGAGGGGTTCCCAAATAATTTTCAATGCCGTTCTAAAAAATCCAAAAAGAATCCCCAAAAATCTCAGAAAACTACAAAAAAAATCCCAAATATTCCAAAGCTCCATCCAAATATCCACAAAAACCCCAAAACTCCACAAAAATCCCAAAATCCCCAAAATCCAAAAAATATTTAAAAATGAAATAAATCCATCAATGCACTTGAAGCAA
This sequence comes from Dendrobium officinale, assembly GCA_019514585.1. Classification (NCBI taxonomy): domain Eukaryota; kingdom Viridiplantae; phylum Streptophyta; class Magnoliopsida; order Asparagales; family Orchidaceae; genus Dendrobium; species Dendrobium officinale. Next base: position 2,582,760 of record CM033693.1, on the reverse strand, counting down.
AATCCATCCGCCCTCCGCAATAGTTTGCCGAGGCGGACAAATTGAAATTTACTCTAGCTCACAAAAGAGCCAAATGCCTAGTCGAAAATATTACTAGGATCCATTCTCAAACAATCTATTGCCAGTAAGGACGTGGTACGTGTCCTCTAACCGGCAGTTTCGCCGCCAAATGGCACTGCAGGTAAAACGGTTATGACCCGGGGCCCTCTGAACCGAGTGGTTTTGCCACCAAATGACACCACAGATAGCGGTTATGGTCAGAGCCTATACGCTCCTTAATGGTGTTAAAATCCTTGAGATATGAATCAATAGGATATGATCGATAGGGCACAAAGCCCTCTGTTAGCTAAGGTGGATTCAAATTTGTCCCCTTAGACAAATATCCAACCCCGGTCTACAAGGTCCCCTTGGACGAAGCAACCCATGGCTGCCGACAAGGATCCTTCTGTCAGGTTGGGTCGACTACCTCCTCTGACTAAGTAGACCAGGGACCATGATGGCTCGGGATGACGGAAACATGGGATCTTGATCGGGTCTATCATCCATTCCCCCACCATCCGCTTTAAGTGCTAGATGGTGAAATTCCTATTTTTAAGTATAAAATTCTCCCAAATATCCCAATCCAAATCTCCAAATCTTCCCAAACCCAACTCTTCAATTTTCAGCCATATCACAAATCTCAATACTCGTGCTGCTACTATATGCCAGATAACACGTATTCTCTACGTATCTGATTGACGACTAGCCTTAATCGAAAGTTCTCTCTCGTGATCGGGAGGGGTAATTAACTATAGGGGCTTCCGCCTATAGGAAACCAGAACTCAGATCATAAAGTCCTCACAAAATGAGGGCGAAATCTCTGGGTAGTGTCTTATCTACAAACCCATCTGCCTTCCAAAATTTACCCCGGAACTTAGTTCGTTAAAACTCTCTCGCCGAATAAGAAAAACGAGCGGAGGCCGGGGCCGAATTTTCGGAGCCCACAAGTACTTTCTTATAATGTGTAAAAGAATTTAACCTCTTAAAATATTAAATATTCTCTTTTTCCCCTAACCATATTTCAAATAAAAAGATAGATGACTATGCTAAGTATTGACTGTCTATATTCCTAGAGATTTTTTGCACTCCTTTAAGGAGTGGACTTGCTTCTTCTCAGCTTAACCTTGAGCCAAGATCTCTTTTCATTTGGTCTCAAGTTAGTCAACTTTCTTTTTATTTTATCTGAATACATTATCTAGTAAAAGATTTTCTAATGTCGATCCAAGTCATCCTTTGAAATTGAAGTTGTTTGACTTTATAGAATGGTATTTTCTAAAATTTAATAAAGAAAGGTCATTTCTAATATTTTCTAACCAAGTCTTTTTAGGCCTACCTTTACCTTTCTTAACATAAGCCAAATCTAATACATCTACTCTCCTAATTGGGTCACCAGGAGGCCTCCCTTTTATGTGACCAAACCATCTAAGTCGACTCACTTTAATCTTATCTTCTAATAGAGCAACTCCAACCTTTTCACGTATATGCTCGTTTCGTATCTTGTCTCCAAGAGTAAAGCCACCCATCCACCTGAGCATCCTCATCTCTGTATCACTTAACTTAATATTATGCTTCTCTTTTAATGGCCAACATTCTGCACCATAAAGCATAGTAGGTTTTACCACCATCTTATAGAATTTTTCCTTAAGTTTGAGCTATCACACAACAAGCCTTTGCGTTCCTTCACTTCAACCATCCAATTTGAATTCTACTAATAATATCCCCATCTACTTCACCATCACTCTGAACAATAAACCCAAAATATCTAAAACGTGTATTCTTATTAATGAATTGATCTTAATATTGTATGCAAACTCAAAAATAGGTCATGACAAGTTGGGTGTCGGTAAAGGGCTACATGTTGATCAAATAGGTTTCCAAATCACTTGTCTATGTCCAGTATGTGATGAACTTCATATGCTCAATCACCACTCTCACTAGAATCATAGGTTAGGTTTATTCTATGCTTTGAGAGCTCCTTTAACCTAGGAATGGTACAAAAGCCTAGAACGTTACTCATCTCTCCAAATGCTAACCCAAGCAGTGTGAAGGTGTCACAAATAATTATTGTCAGGTAGCCAACTTAGTGTCGAGCTAGTGAAACATACATCAAAGAGTGTTATCTCTAATTATTATATTTTTATTGTTAGCTAACCTCAGGTTTCTTTTAAGCAAATGTTAGCAACAATCATGAATTATAATCACATGAGTAGGTGGATACACACCAACAAGATCTTAGCTTCATTTGTAACTAATTGAATACATGATTAAATTAAGATCAATCATCTTAATATCTTTGAATTTAAAAGATTAATTTTAAAAAATAATTTTTTGATAAATTTGAAGTGAGGGCTTGGTGGCTGACCTCACCATTGAAGGAGTTTGATGATTCCTATTGCCTTGCCCATTATTGAGTGTTAAGTTATCAAATCTCATTAAACCCTATAAATAAAATATTTCAATCCGTCCCTTACACTCCTATATCAGTTAGCCATTATTTCAACCCCAAAACTTCATCTAAAAACCCCAAAAGATTTTTCAGCCAAGAATTACCCTAATATGACCTAGTTTCTCCAAAGGCTACTACACCAATTCTAACACCATTTATAAACCCTCCAAATCCAATTCAGTCATAATTCAAGTTCCTAAACCCATGCCACACCAAGGTCCTCTATTTTTCTCTTCCCTTACAATGAAAAAGAAAATTATAGCCCTAGAATATAAGGGGATTCTCCCTCTACTATTTATTCATAAGAGATCACAGATCAAATATGGTTATCTACACTCAAAAATGTATCTTCAAAGATGTAAGCCTTTAGAGGTGAAGTGTTATAGAATTTGATCACATTACTAGGGGTTTAATCCTGATCTCTAAATATATGGGCCATAACATTTGAGGTATGCAATTCCAGTCTTAATAAAAGTTCAAATTCGAATCTTTCTTAGCTTCATCTCTAACTCATCCCTTCTCAAATTATCCCAATTATCTGCTCTCATTCTTGCACAAAACAAATATTTTCATTCACATTCATTGCCCACTGCAAATCAATTTCGAAAGATAATAATAACCTGAATCCCACTCACCTCCACCAACACAATACACCCACCTCTTTCAAATATAAAATCATGATAATTTATTAATTGTGTAGAAAATTTCACCCAAATTCTATAAATATATTCCCTAACTCCCTCTTCAAATACACCCCTCAAATTAATCTCCATATTTACTTAACTTATTCACCTTCATACCCTTCTTTTTCTCATATGCCCACATTAACATGCATCAAATTAAAGAGATTTATTTGCCACAACATAGCTATAAAGATAAGAAAACCCCCTCTTTGAATGTTTGGCCACCCTCACCACCATATCGGCATATCATATTAATTTCAAACCATATCCATTTCGGCTTCATTTAAACCAGCAGTGGATCTCAAAATATTAGCTAATTTAAGATGATTATAACTTAGGCTTCGTTTGAGATAATTTTTTTTACGTTTTTTCTAAAACAGTTTTTTTAGCACACAAAAATTTCTAGAACTAAAAAAAAATTGTACTAGAAAAATTTTTCATTATAAAGCAGCAAGAAAGCTATCCCAAACGAAACCTTATTAAAGGATAGTATGTAAAAGCATACACTCGATACTTTAGAGAGCACATAATGATCAAAGCTGAAAACAGAAAGTAGAAACAACAACAACAATCAATTATTAAGTACTCTAGTTTTAGCTTTACCTGAGCTGGGATGACTTAAATTGATATCAAGCAGAAATGGATCCACTGCTGGTTTAAATGAAGAAGGTTATAAACTTGAGATTTGAGAGCCAATAAACAGTTCAAAGCTAAAAAATCAGAGGCACACATGAAACAGCAACCATTCATAATAAAAAGTAGATATGTAGCAAATGCAGGCCAAGAAAGCTTGTGGAAAAACAAAATATCCTGTAATATAATTGGCATGGCATCACCAATGTCAATGACATGAAATGAGCAGTCAAGAAAAAATGGTTTCTGTTAGACCGGTCCATTGGACCGGTCCAGCCGATCCATACAGGACCGGCTCAACATAACAAGAGGCGGAAGAGTCCACCTTCTGTATGAGCAGCACAAGCCGCAAGATCCACGGGAGCCAATTTGGAAGGATTTTTTAGAGAGTTAGGAGGGAAATTTGAATGTAGGGGCTGATTAGAGAAATCCTTTTTGATTGTATGCATTAAATAATTTGTTTTCATAGGGGTTGGGCATCTTGAATTTGACTGAAATTTGAGATCTCTTATGTTTAGGTTTCCTTTGAGATCTAGCGGAATCTAGAGAATTTGGGAGAGATCGATCCTCCTCTCGAATTGAGGATCAACTGTATCTTGCTATTTTCCGTTTCTATTTCATCAAATAATACGTATTATCTACTGGTTTTGTGTGGATTTTTACGGAGAATTCTCGCTGTTTTTCGGAAATTGATAGGAAATACTTTAGAGCTACAAGTGTATCCTATCAGTTTCCTATTATTTTAGCATAACATATAGGGCTGCAAAATAACAATATCCGCCAAACATAAAACAAAACTAAATAAATAAATAAATAAAAGAACAAGAAAATATTTAGGCATGCACAAACTTTTACCGTAAAAAAAAGGCAAATCTAATGTTAAAACTGAGTATTGGCACAAAATCTAATCATAAACTCATAAATATTTGTCTACGCTAACCTCAAATTCAATATTTTATGATTGCAACCAAAACATCCAACCGCTAGATCAAAGTGGACTGTGTATTCATTCAGAATCATGTGATGCCTGACAAACAGGTAAATTGTATGTATCTAATTGCCAATATTTGTGCTTCACACCTTTCCATATGTCCTCTGACAAGCATTCTTTGACAGGCAGAGGAATGAACTGCGTACTGTAACCGAGGTCTCCAAGTTCTAAAGCAACTAATTGACAATAAACTACATGGAAAAATGCATTGCTGCCACAAAAGCCATTAAAGTATGAATAGATTCCACCTGGTTTAAGCAGCCTGTACAGATGCTTGTGAAATTCTCTCATGTCTTCATAGTATTCACCGAAAGTGTCAAAGAATATTCCTAGATGAACAAAAATATTGAAGAGTAAAGCTTCAGCAGCTATATAATTTAGAAAGTCTTAGAATTAGAATTCACTTAATTTAACATTTGATGTCAGAAAATAGCATCCTAATTCTTTCAAATGGCGTATTTAGGTTTGCAGTCTTGAACAACACTCAATAGCCCATATGGCAACGAAAATGCAGGATCAAATCGAACAATTTGTTATATAAAAGTCTCCTCATACCTCTTGGAGTTTAACTAGAAAACACAAGATTTGTATCATTTCTCGAGGAACATTTATAAAAAGAACATATTAGGAACCTTTAATTCGCATCTAACCTAAAGAATGACTCGAAAGATAAACTTTGTTGATTCATAAATTTCCTACAATATATATTACAAATTGTTCAAACTTGGCTGAATACATTCAATGCATGGAACTCAAAGCCAAAGGTGTCATAATGAAAAAGATTACACAGTATAGCGAGGTCTAGGCATATTTAAGCTCAAAGCACAACATGCCAAGATCATGAGTTTTTGTCCTTCCAAAAAGGTCACTAACCAATAAAGTTTTCAAAATGATAAGATAAATCAATCAGCACAGAACTTCACGCTTCCATTCATCTGAAATCCATAAAACTTAGAGAGAAAACCTAGAGTTATACAGTTTACCTCTGGCAGAAGTAAAAAAGTGCATCAACAACCAAATGCCCAAATGCAAGAAAAAGTTGACCAAAAGGTCAAATATTTCACAAGATATATTAGCATTTTGATTCATTCCCAAATTCCATGCAATCTGAGTAGCCACAGTTAAGCTTTGAAACCTAAGTTTTACCCTATAAGAAAATAAGCTACGTAGAATTAATCACAGGTCCCCCAAAGTTATCCAATATTTGTGGTTATTCTATTAAGGGTATCGTGGAAATTTTTATTGTATTCTTCGGCTACTTCAGATTTTTTTTTTTTTTCCCCTTATAAAGAGAAGCAGACGGTGGGCTTACGTACATGAGGAATTAGGTTTGTGATATCTACAATAAAATTATGGTTAAATCAGCAATGGTGACAACAAAATTTATTCATCAATTGGGTGAACCAATATAAAACTAGTGTGTTTTTAGCTATCATTTTGCAAGGGTAGAAACAGGGAAACATCATATTGAAAAATTAAAATTATATCACCCAAAGAGAAATAAAAGATGCAAAGTAAGAAAATAAAAAAATGCAGTCAATAGAAAAAAACAAATAATTTGTCAATCCCCATATATTTCACTTCAAGGATATCAAGTAACTCTTAATAAAAACAAAATATATTATTGATCCAATTATTCAAAGACTGATATCATATATCCTGAATAAATCAATTTTTTAGGGAAAAAAACTAGTTGTAAAAGTTTGCTATTGGTAGCATTTTATCTTATTGACTAATAATATGGCTAAAGGATTCTATTAATTTAGTGTTTCTCAGAGACATTATATTCTTTTACCTATTATAAATAGGAGATCTTCCAATTGAATATACTACAAATATCTCTTTTCTCTCAACATGGCGGCTACTCGTGCTGTTCTACTTTGATTCCATGTTCCTACGTAAGACTTTCCTTAGTCCATCTTTCTCTCTTTCATCATTTCCAGTCAAGATAATATCATCCATGTATAATAACAATATTGTGACTCCCCCTGAGTTTGAGTGTTTAAAGAATAGTGTATGGTCCCCTTGACTCTGTTGATATCCATTAGTAAGCATGAATTTGAAAAATCTTCCAAATCAAGCTCTAGGTGACTGTTTTAACCCATACAGTGCTTTTTTCAACTTGCATACTCTGTTACCTTCAGATCTTTTTTTGAATCATGGTGGTATTTTCATAAATATCTCTTCCTCCAAGTCCCCATATATGAATGCATTTTTTACATCTAATTGTTCTTATGGGAGATGGTGAATTTCTTCTAATATAACCAAAAAGTTTTTGTGTGAGGATGAGAAATTATTGAAGGAACTAAAGTTAGTTATGGGTTATATGGGAGATGGTGAATTTACCTTAATTTCAGGAGATGGTTCAGATTCTTGGTTTGCTTCAGAGTGCAATTTGGACTTGTACGTCTTGAGTATACATTCGCAAATCTATTAACAGCTTTATCATTCATCTCCCTGCTTTTGACTTCAGAAGAAGTGATTTGAGATGGAGGAAGGTCAAGAAGTTTAAGCTCACTTTCCTCGTCTTCCTTAATTTCAGTCTTCCCCTAAAAGATGAGGTTTGGTAAAATAGGAATTTTGTTCATCAAAGGTAACATCAACAGAGACAATGGTTCTTTTTGTGGGAGGATGATAACACTTGTAGTCTTTTTGGGTGGCATAATATCCAACAAAGACACATTTGAGTGCTCTTGGATCTAACTTTCCTCTATTTTGGCTGTGAATATGAACATAGGCAGTGCACCCAAAGATTCTAAGTGTAAGGTTATTATGAGTGCGGAACTCGAGGTAAAAAGTGGACAGAAATCTCCATTTGAGTCTTTAGTCCGAGTGATGTTGAAGGTAGGAGGTTTATGAGGTAAGTGGCGATTAGGAGTACTTCCCTCCAATAAGACTTGGGTGTATTGTAGTGAAATAGGAAAGCACGAGTGGAGGCTAGAAGGTGACTATTTTTACTTTCTACAACCCCATTTTATGGTGGGGCATGAACACAGGAGGATTCATAGATAATACCTTCTTTTTGGAAGTAGGAAGATAATGTTTGGCTGAAATAGTCTTTAGCATTATCGGAGCGGAATTTTCTTATTTTTATCCCAAATTGATTATGGATCATGGTCTGAAATATGAATAGAATTGTGATAATGTCATATTTATTTTTGAAGAGGTAGATACAAGAGTATAATGCAGAATATATAGAAACGTTCAACCCAATTACAAAATTGCCCACCATTCACATACTTCAAACCATTGCCATACAAAACAATTGGAAAATCACTCAGATTGACATCTCCAATGTCTTCCTACATGATGACTTCACCACTATTGTTTATATAATACAACAACCGGGATCCCAAGACCCACAACGCAACAGTATGAATGTCTCATAAAAAAGGTAATCTATGGTCAGGAGCAAGCAGCACAATAGTGGTTCAACACACTTTCAAACAAACTTCACAAGTTAGGTTTCTGATTCAATGTCGTTGATCCATCCCTACTAGTATATACATCTATCACTATAAAAACTATATATCCTAATGTACGTGGATGATATTCTCATAAAAACAATTGACCCAATTGTCATATCCAACCTTCTCTAACAGCCGTGAGTCTGTGACAATGCTTCCATATCCCTATGCTTAGCCTAATTTCCCTTTTATTCAATATCCACACTAAGCACACTAATAGAAGCTTTCTCCTCTGTCAATCAACCAATGCTTTCAATATTATTCACTAAGTAGTAATGTCTTAATCAAAGGCTATACAAAATCTCACCACTTAAAAACCTCTAACTACTAAACAGTAAACACCCAACATCCCCATACATCAATCTAACACTCTACTAACACCTGGTGGGTTCATTGCAATATTTAACTATCAAAAGACCAAATATATCATATGCTATAAATATTCTCTAATCTCTATCAGCACATATAGAAGCCCTTAAATGCAAAAAAAAATGCTTTCTTAGGTATGAAACTCATCTCTTGGCGTGTGAAGAAGCAAACTACAATTGCTTGATCATTGTGTTAGGCCGGTCCAGCGTGAGCAGTGCGGAGAAATCTCCGCCCGTTGGGATGTTGAGCGAGCCGCACACAGTGCGGGAGCTTTTTAGGAAACTTTTTTGAGGGTTTTGAAAGGGAAATTTGAATAAAGGGACTATTTAGGGGATTCCTTTTGATTTGTATGCATTAAATACTTTGTCTTCCTAGGGTTTGGGCATCTTGAATTTGGCTGAAATTTGAGATCTCTTAGATTTAGGTTTCTTTGGGCTCTAGCGGCGTCTAGAGATTTGGGAGAGATCAATCATCTTCTCGAATTGAGGATCAATTGTATCTTTTCAATTTTGTTGCATCTTCTAATGGAATACAAGTCTTGCATCGATTCTTCTCACGGTTTTCCCTGGTTTGTGCTGATTTCCTGCTGTAAACAGCAGGTTTTTGCTATTTTTCCTGCTACAAACATCCGTTTCACTGCTATTTGCATATCGATTTGGGTTAGGATTGCTTGCGAACTCAAGTATTACCTTAGGGTTACTTGTGAACTCAAGTATTTCCTATCAAATTGGTATCAGAGCATCGTTTTTGGGACCGTTGGCGGCTGAAATCCTGAAATTTCAGCAGGATTTTTGTTTCCGGAAAAAGATCTTTGTGATTCTTGGAAAGAACGATGGCCGGGAAAGAAGGTATAAGTCTTGGATGGCGAAATCGGACAATTGAAAGGTTGGAGGGAAGATTTTTTCGATTTTCAAAATCAAATCACCTCCAACAATGAAAGGTTGGAGGGGAAGTTCACCGTGATGGAGAAAAATGATGAAGAAATTACTTGAAATGAAGATCAATCCGGCGACATCGGAAGTACAAGAGACCACCGACGGCCATGGCATGGGAGGAAATCCGAACCCATTACGGGGGAGGAGGAATTCGGAGGTGGAGATCCTAAAGGAGGAGAATGACATGCCCCCTCTAGAATCGCTTTCTAGAGAAGATATGAGTAAGGGATACGACCAACGGGAGGCTGATTTTGTCGGAAGGAGGGAAGAATTCAATCGTCGAGGTGCTGAATTTGATAGAATCCAGCGTCGAGGTGCTGATTTTGAAGGGGAAATGAAAGAATTTCATCGCCGAGGTGCTGAATACGAAATAATTCAGCGTTGAGGGGCTGTTTTTGAAGGAAGAAGGGAGGAATGTCATCGTCGAGGTGTTAAATTTGAAGGAATCCAGCGTCGAGGTGATAATTTTGAAGGGAGAAGAGGAGAGTATGAAGAGGGATTCGAGTATAATCGTCGGAGGGATGATCAGGACACTTGGGGAACTCTTCCCCTTCGAGGAATGGGAGGTTATGGAGGATACCCGGGAAAAGAGAAGAGACCCACGAGTGAGGAAGCTGAAGATGCCCGTCTTTGAGGGTGAAGACGGCCATGGCTGGATCAACAAGGTGGAGCGTTACTTTGCTGTCAACGGGTTGACAGAGGAAGAGAAGCTGACAGCGGCGGGATTGTGTTTGGAAAGAAAAGCCTTGGCATGGTACCAATGGCGTGACAGGAGGGAGCCCATCCGGAGCTGGAGAGAGTTCAAAGATTGCTTATTTGAGCGCTTCCGAGCCGATGTGGGAGGAGACTTCTATGAGCAATTCTTTGCCTTAACTCAGGAGGGGACTGTGGCAGATTACCACGACATGTTTGAGTACTTGACTAGCAGATTGGATCACATTTCAGAGTCAGCCCTGGAAGGGAACTTCATGAACGGGCTTAAACCGAAGATACGAACAGCAGTCAGGGTGCTGGAGCCGAGGAAGCTAGGGAAGGCTATGGAGCTAGCGCAGTTGGTGGAAGATTAGAAGAAATCAAAAATAGGGGCTCGAGGAAACTATTCAGGGGGATCTTATGGGACGAAGACCACTCTTCTAGCACCCAAGCGGCCTGCATCAGGCAACATTAATGAGACCAGCAGGGAGAAGCCAGTAGGAGGGAGTGGGAAAAATTTCAAGAGACTGACAGAGAAGGAGATGCAGGATAAGAGGACAAAGGGGTTGTGCTTCAGATGTAATGAGAAGTACATGCCGGGGCATAGGTGCAAGGATCGAACTCTTCAGGTTCTCCTTGTCTGCGAAGATGAGGAAGACAAGGAGGGAGGTGGGAGAGCAGATCTGAAGAGGAGGAGGAGAAGTTGTACCTAGATGTGGCAGAAATCTCTCTAAACTCTGTAGTGGGATTCACTCAGAGTCACACTATAAAAGTGAAAGGAGAGATAGTTGACCGTTAGGTGGTTGTGCTAATTGATAGTGGGGCTACCAACAATTTCATTTCCACTCAGGTCATCAACCAACTGGGAGTGAAATTGGTGGACACCGGTTGTTATGGGGCGATGATGAGTACAGGGAAGGTGGAGAAAGGTCAGGGAATCTGTAAAGGAGTGGTGTTGACCATCCAGGGGATTCAAGTAAGGGAGGACTTTCTCCCACTAGAGTTAGGAAGCACTGATGTCATCCTGGGAATGAAGTTGTTACAAATCTTGGGGGAAACCAATGACAATTGGGGAGCACTCACAATGGAATTAATGGTGGATGGGAGAAGAGTGGTCATAAAGGGGAGATGCAGAGTTATCCAAAGTCATCACAACACTTAAGACCATGGTTAGGGACGTACAAGAGGTGGGAGAGAAGATTATCTTGTGGGACTACACAAGCTAGATGCGATCAGATTGGAAGACGGAGGGGATGTTTCTCTTTCCATATAGCCCTTGGTTCAGCAATACAGTAAAGTTATTCAGTCACCTCAAGGATGGCCACCTCCACCGGAACACGAGCATATCTCCACCTTGAGGACAAGGTGGATTTTTGGGAGGGGAGTATTGTTGGACCGGTCCAGCCGGTCCGTGCGGGACTGGCCCAGCGTGAGCAGGGCGGAGAAATCTCCGCCCGCTGGGATGTTGAGCGAGTCGCACCCCGTGCGGGAGCTTTTTAGGAAACTTTTTTGAGGGTTTTAAGAGGGAAATTTGAATGTATGGACTGTTTAGGGATTTCCTTTTGATTTGTATGCATTAAACACTTTGTCTTCCTAGGGTTTGGGCGTCTTGAATTTGGCTGAAATTTGATATCTCTTAGATTTAGGTTTCTTTGGGCTCTAGCAGCGTCTAGAGATTTGGGAGAGATCGATCCTCCTCTCGAATTGAGGATCAATTGTATCTTTTCTATTTTGTTGCATCTTCTAGTAGAATACAAGTCTTGCATCGATTCTTCTCACGGTTTTCCCTGGTTTGTGCTGATTTCCTGCTGTAAACAACAGGTTTTTGCTGTTTTTCCTGCTACAAACATCCGTTTCACTGCTATTTGCATATCGATTTGGGTTAGGATTGCTTGCGAACTCAAGTATTTCCTATCACATATATCGAAGCTTAATATTGTGCCCCCACAGAAAATGCCATAAACTTTTGTTTGGCTCTAATAAGACCTTAATATCCTACCATTATATCCACAGCACTTACTCCGATAATGTCTCTGCCATAGCACTTACACATAACCCAATATTTCACGCCCATACCAATCAGATCAATATCGAATATCACTTCATCCGTGAATGCATCAAACTATACCAAATACTTATTCATCACATCTCTACCCAAGACCAAGTTGTCGGTATCTTTACTAAGTCACTCTGGACCAAATGGTTTCAACTACTTCTAGATAATTTGACACTCCAAATCTTGATCATCAACTTGCAGGGAAGTGATAGGAACACTAATACAAATAATCAGCAAAACCCAAAAGCTGCTCTATAGCAGTCACTAGTTGCACCACTTTAATCTCCACCATTCATCTCTATCAAAACATTTCATCCAAGTCATCCAATCTAAACGTCCTTGTCTCAAGCAAACCGAAAGCTGCAGGTTATGCATAATCCCCTCAACAGTAGTAATAATGGGATGATAGTATGAAATTAAGAATATTATATTTTCTCCACTGTAAATCTTCGCGACCGCTAACATGCTTTCTCTCGGTGTCGACCATTTCTACAAATAACTGAACTCTTAGAGTCGCAAGGATTAAGCTCTAAATGTTAACTTAAAGCCAGATTACCAGTTTATAATAGGATTAAACATATACTCGAACAAAACAAGAATCTATAAATCCTCTACAACAACACATACAGAAAAGAGATCAGTTACCATCAAAAGATCCAAGCTGAGGTAGCACATCTTGCCATTTTCCAAACACTATCTTCACATTCTCCTTCTCCCCCCACCCAGTCCGTATCATCCGATCATAAACATCAGGATGCGCCTCCACGATGGTGTGCTCCAGAGGCTTGTACCGCTGGATAGCCTCGTCCACAAGCCCCATCCCAAACCCTACATTGAGTATCCTCCCACAATCATCGCCGGAGCAGCAGATCGCTCTCGCGTGAGCCTCCATCAGAGGCTTCTCCCACGCCATCATGACCGCCTCGCTCTTCGCGTCCATGATTCTATCCTCTCCAAAAGCAACCCTCTCGCTCATATACTCCTCGTGCGAGGCTGTTCCTTCTCCTCTGCCGCGGCGAGCGATGGTGCCGAGGACGAGTTCAGCTTGTATGGCGAAGTTGAGGAGGATATCAAAAACCTCCTGGTGGGCGTTCTCCATGGCGAGATCACCAGCGGATAGGTTGGAGGGGGAAAGCGCGTTCCATGGAGCACCAGCGTCGAGAAGGCATCGGACGGCGTCCGCATGGCCACCGGCAGCGGCGTGCATTAGAGGAGTCATGCCGTCGGAGTCGAAGAAGGAGGCGTCGGCACCAGCCAATAGGAGGTCGCGGAGTCTCGCGCAGTCGCCCACGATGGCGGCGGCGCATAGGAGCTCTTCGCTTGGCTTCTCCATTTCCTGAATGTGCCTGCGCAGTGGGCTGCCTGAGAGGTGAGAGTGTAAACGATTAGAGTGGATGCCTTCGACGCTCAAAAGAAAAATTGTTTTTTCATTATTTATTTATTTATTTTATTTTATTTTATTATGTGCTTATTTATTTATTTTATGAATTGGCTCATTTATAACTTATAAGAAGGTGGTTTTGATTTTTAACTATAGTAAATTGATGAAAAGAATAAAAAATTATAAAAATTGATAATAAATTATTTAAGATAATGATTATACATGTAAATTTAATTTTTTTTATAAATTTATATTAAATTCATAATTGTATTTTTTATATAAATAAATTTTAATTTATCAACTCACGAGCTAATAATTTGAATTAGGAGTTTGCTCAAATTTAACTTTTTAGCTGAATCATGGGTGGACTAGATATGTTACATCTCTAATAAAAGGTGTTCATTAAATTTATTTTAAGATAAAATTTTTATATAATTAATCAATCAAGAACTTCTCTTAATATAAATTCATTTAAATAAAAAACTTATATTGATCACAAAATTTTATAAGTTTTATTAACTAGCAATTAACTTTAACATTAGACATTAATATTTGGCATAAATGTTTATAGGATAATTTAGTGATTGATTCAACATCTCACTCTTTAGATTTGATATGTTATGCATATAGGAGTGAATGATTCAATTTCAAGTAGATATAATATTGATTTTGTATACTTGCATATGTCTTGACAAGTATCTTGCATGTAATTGGCGGATCAAAATAATGGAACTCGCCTTCAAGACAAGCCTAACGATCCAAGAGACACTACTCTCCTAGAATGCATAGGAGAACTCGCCCTCTATGATCAATATGTGCTACTCACCTGAGCTCATTGAGGAGTTCGCCCCCTTTTACTATGCGGATTGCGGATTCCTCATTTAGCTTGGTAGCTCGGCACTCGCCATGAATATAATCCACAATCTTAATCACTCGCTCTTTACTAAAGCAACCACTCCCATACAAGTTCACCAAGCATAGCTACAAAAAGGCACCTACCTCTAGGGACCATCAACTAGCCCTACTAAGATCAACCACTAAGCTCATCTTTTCAGCCACTTCACCTCGCTCGTTCTCTTTCCTGAGGTAATGCATGGCTCAATACCATTCACCAACCATCCGAAGTCAACACCGAGTCACCGAGAGATAGCCCATCATGATTCTACAGCCCTGCTCTCTCTCTCACTTTAAGAATGCATTCTTAGAGGATTCATCAACTTTTTCCAAAATAATATCATCTTAATTAGATGAGTTATAAGAAGAAGAAGAGTTGATGAGAGTTTTTAGGACTATTTTAAAAGAGCTTTTGGTTGGACTATATTAGACAGAAAATGATTTAGTCTCTCACTATGTATGCATAAAATTCTTATGGAAGACAATCATCAACCAAAAGTTGTTGCTCAGAAAAGATTAAATCATGCGTTGAAAGAGGTAATAAAGAAGGAGATCTTTAAGTAGTTAGATGTTAGGATTATATATCCTATTTTAAACAATGATTGGGTAAGTCCTATATATTTTGTGCATAAGAAAGGGGGTGTGACAGTAACATCCAAGAAGAAAAATGAATTAATTCCTACTAGGATGGTGACTGGATGGAAAATTTGTATAAACTATATGAAGTTGAACAAAATAACTATGAATCAACCTTTTTTTCCTTGCTCTTTATTGACTAGATGTTAGATGGATTAACAGAAGCATCCTTTTTATTACTTCAAAGATGTGTATTCAGGTTATCATCAAATTTATATAGCACTAGAGTATCAAGACAATATCACATTCATTGGTCTCTATGATATTTTTTTCTTTTAGAAGGATGCTTTTTCGGTTTTCGTGATGGCCTTGCTACTTTTTAATAGTCTATGATGGCTATTTTCTCTTATTTTAATTGAGGAATGTATTGCAATTTTTATGGATGATTTTTCTATATTTGATACTACTTTTAATCATTTCCTTGAGCACCTAGCATTCGCTTTGAAAAAGTGTGAAGAGGTTATTATAGTATTGAATGTGATAAATACTAATTTCTGATTATAGAAGATATTGCTGTTGACCTCATTATTCGAGTTCAATTTCCATGGAATCGACTCTAGTACCTAGGTTTTCGTAGCCTAGTGTAGATGTCACACCCGCAGGATTTCCCTTAGATGGACACCTAATGACGTAGCATCGACTCGAACCTATCACTCAACTCGAATCAAAATCAATTCAATCCAAATTTAATTCAACTCCAAAAAACGAACTCAAATCAAGCCCGCTTTATGATTCATCGATGTCAATCGACTCAATTTAATATAATCTAATTCGATTTTGATCAAATTGATATATCATTTGGCTTAAAACAACTCACCAATCAAATCAAAATCAAATCAAATTAACTCAAATTGAATTCGATTTCAATGGCTCCGATTAACCCGTTTTGACTCATCACAAGTATATATATAATAATAATTGATACGTCGTCAAAAATTATCTTAATCGGGCACGAATCTCGATGCAAAATAAAGTTTGGAAACTTCAAAAATTAATTCGGAGACCATCCCAACTCTGATTTCAATAAACTTACTGTCGAACTGAGCGTTTCAGGAATACAAACCCAACGACACCAAGATCAACCCAATCCGAGCCCAAATGAGTCCGAATCAAGGGCTCAAAGCGCTGTTGGAAGGTTCAAACCTCAATTTGAGTCACCAAACAGTCTCCAGTTTTGACGAGCTTATACTCGAATCGAACGGCTCGACGAGACGAATCCAATGAGCCCGAGATCACCTAATTTCGAAATCATTAAGGCCTTCAAATGTCCATTGAACGGTCCACGGTCAAAGGGTTCAGCAACAACCCATAACCACCCACTCTCCCTCTCCCTCAACCCAAAACCACCCACTATCCTCTCCCTCAACCGACCTCCTCTCATCTCCCTCTCTAAAAAAAAAAAAAAAAAGAACTCCTCCTCTTTCACATTCGCAAGGAACCCCAACACCCACTCTCCTCTCCTCTTCAAGTTACACAAAATCAGCCTCCTCTCCACACGAAACCCCCTCCGTCGCTCCTACAGCAGTTGCACGCCGGCAATCTTTTAAATCTTGAGTATATTCTCTACATATTCATCTTCTTTCTTTTCCTTTTAACAATTTTAATGATGAAAAAATGATTTGAGAAAGTTTAATACTATCATTTTTTTTAAAGGAGAAGAAAGTTTGTGAGATTAAAAATGTGAAAATTTTTCTTTTTATTTTCTCTTATAGCAAAGAGAAGAATTTTCTTCCGTTGTTTAACTCAATCTTGTTTAGATTTTCAATGATTCATGAATGTATATATTAAATTGGAATGCATGCTTATTTCTCATTACATTTAGATGAAGACTAAATGCATTTCTTAAAAGATGTTATGAAAAAAAATCTAAAAGAATCCGGTTAAAATTCATGGGTTTTCCTTTTCATTCAAAAGAGGATATTTGAGAAAAAAATATGATGAGTTCATTTAGTTATAGTAATCGTAATTTATGTTTGGAAAGGTTTCTTTGATTGAAAATATTTTTTTAGAAGATGCATTGTTTGCTGTATATCTTTTATTCCTAACATCTAGTTAGTAATCTTATCTTGAGATTAGAAAAGAATAAAAGATATCAGTTCATATGTGAAATTTTGTTGGAAACTATGCATATGCTTCGTGATTAAATTATGAAAAAAATATATTTCAAATGTAAGATTGTAGGCTTTATGTTGGCAAGCTTTGCGATTTTTAGTGAAAATGAAATTATCTAATTCCTCTTTCTTTTAATGTCAATTAGTACAATTGTTAAGATGAAACGAGTAAATGAAATGGTGTTTGGTGGTTGAAAGAGGTGTTTTCTTCTTCATATAATTATGTTATTTATTGTCAAAATTCTTTGTATTTGTTGTGTTAGCTTTAAAGAGAAAGTTCAATAATTGCATTGGTAGTATACTTTGAGTTTTAAAAAGAATTTTGTTGAAATTGTTTTCTTTTATTAAACTTTATATAGATATTTAAGTTGAGATATAGTCTAAGCAATTTGTATATTCTCATACAATGATTTGAAAAAGAGAATTTTTCTTTTGTTTATGAAAATAAAGTGTTTGATGAATTTATGTATGTTAAGAAAGACGAAATGTGTAAAGGTGGAAATGTGGTAAAACTGGTGTATGATTTGAAGAATAGAAAAGTGTATGTATGAGTGAAAAGTAAAGTATTTGGTTTGACAAGAAAAAGTAATTTGCATATGTGTATAAAAGTGGAATATGTGTAGGTTTTGAAAAAGTGAAAGTGTATATATCTTTGGAAAGTAATCTATGTATGTTTTGGAACATGACATGTATATGTGTGTTTGAATAATGGAAATTGTATGTGTTTTGGAATGATAAAAATTGTGTATATGAAATATCAGGTGTAATGTATGATCTTTGAATGGTGAAGTGTGTATTTTGAAAGGGAGAAGTGTATGTTCGAAAATTGAAGATGTATGGTTTTGAAAAGTGAAAGTATTTGTGTTAGAGAATGTTTGGTTTGGGTGAATAGTGAAGAAAGTAAAATCTCTCTTTCTTTCTTTACTTCTCTCTTTCCTCATTTTACTCCCTATTTCTTGTGCCTTGGGGTGAATGTTGGAAAGATATAATATATGAGTCCAAAAGTGAAAGGTTTCAAAAACCAAGTCAACAAAGCCAGTGTTTAAGCCCGAAGAAAGGTACGTCTTTATTTTCAGTAAAAATCAATTATATTATTATTAATTATTAAATGTACTTTCTAATCCCTATTTTCCCTATTTTTCCTGTTTATTTGCATGAACTGCGAGGAATGGTACGGGTCGAGGGAACAAAAGTACAAGGAGCTAAAGGCGTCAGTCGCCTCTATCCAACCGAATAAAGGTGCTACGGGCGGAACCACCGGGTCGTAGCCCCCGGTGACTGTGAGTATTTCTAAACTTAAAAAACCTTTAGGGACCCCTTGATGTGGTGTGCGTGAACCATTCATTTAGGTCCATGTAGTAACTTCAATTTAATTAGGATTACAATTTGTTTTTAGATCTCCAAACTTCTTTTACACACGCGCAAAGTCCTAAGGGTTAGTAATAATAAAGATTTTCACCTATATAACATTAGTGACATTTAAGGACAAAAATTAAGGACCGGGTCTTAGAAAACTTAGACTTAGGATGCATGTAAACTTTAGGATAGAGACATATAACATATAGAAAATTTAGTGACATTCATTTATTATTATTATTATTATTATTATTTTTTTTTTATTTTATTTTTTACTTATTTATTTAACAAATTAAATTTAATTAACAAAAAAAAATTTTAAATAATAATTGATTTAGGACATATCAAAACCACATAACCTATTGCACATACTTAGATTTGTTTGCTAGGACAACCGACTCTAGTTTTAGGTTAGGCCGGTGTTTTTTTCCTTACTGCTGTGTGACGGGCTTTTTCTCGAGTTTTATTGCATGCTGGTTGTAAAAATGTTGGTGTGTTTGTTTATTTATTTTTACTGCATTTTGTGTTGTGATTTGATTAACGACTAGATTACCCATAGGTTAGGAGCGATCTGGATTGTTAATATGATTTTCTGCAGGTGGCCACATTCGTGCAGGGCAATAAATGGGGCTAATTAATTAATAATTATATATATGTGCTACAGGTGTACCGAACCTGGAGGTCGGCGGCTTCAAGAGGTACGACGGGTGAGTGAGGTAGAGCTCCTAGGAGGTCTGACCGACTGTCCAGGTGGAGTCAGACTTGGGTTCCGCGCACCCTGGAGGTCGCGAACAAGGGAAGGTCGCGTGAACGTGGCTTCGGCGCCGGTAAAGGTTTCGCCTGGAACCTCTGCTCTCTCGTTCTCTCTGGGTCGGGGTGGAGAAACAGAAATAGGAGGGGAGTTGAGCGGTGGAGTCGCACGCGGGAGCATTGGTTCCGCCTCTCCCTAGCTCTCGCTCTCTGTCTGTCGGGACGGACGAACAGAAAAAAAAACACAGGGGGAGCCGCATTCGGCTCCCCACTCCCTCTCCCGCTCTCTTGTTTTGCTCTGGGTTCGGACGGAGAGCACAATGGGAGCAGGTCCACCACTTCTAACGCCCAATAGAGCTTTCTCTATGTGAGAAATGAGGGAATTTGCACTTGAGTACATTCCCTACATGATTGGACACAAATTTGGGTGAGATTTGAGAGAAGATCTAAGACCTAGGTTTCAAATTTTGGTTTGAGAACCAAAATTCAGCCCAAATTGACTGATTTGGGTTGAAATTGAGTTCGAATCGAACCCGACTTGGATCGATTTGAGTCCGATCGACTTAATTGCATGCAATTAAACTCAAATTGGCATCGAATTTCGTCGAATTGGGCTTGACGATGTTCGATTCGAATTAATTCAATTTAAATTTAATTAAATTGGATTTAATTTAATTAAATTGAGGCTTAATTTGGGTCAATTTCGCCTCGACGACGATCGATTGGGTTGATCGAGCACGAGTCAGGCTCGATCGGGGTCGGGTTGATACGAAAATATTCGTCAACACCTACCTTAGTGTAGAAGTCACCTCTAGGGTTCCCCTTAAGTGGACATCCGTTAACGTAGAGTTGACTCAACCTCAATTACAACAACTTCATTTCTATCACAAGGATTTGCGTCAAATCTAACCTAATCAATTCAATTTTAAGTTATTGAAGGTTAATCAAATTTAAATTGTGTTAAATTAAATTCGACCAAAACCATTTACTTCCATAACCCCAATTCGATTAATTGCAATTGGCTCGTCTCTAATTAACAAAAGAAAAAATAAGAATTAGGGTTAATTAACTTGAATTAGCACATTAAAGTTAAATATATATTTAAAATCCTATCAAATCTACTTGTTCATTCAACTATTTTGCATCAATTAGCCCTCTTATACATTTATTTGCTTTGAAATATAGTTCCTTTGTATGGTCATTACTCCCTCCCATAATATCTAGGGCATGCTCTCATTCGATTGGACCTGATTGCACGAGAAAGGGGGGAGTGATGGCTGGCATATGCGCGCTCTCCACCTAATCGAGCGGGAGAGACACAAGGGAGCAGGTGGCCCTTGCATGCATTCCGTCTGGTCGTGTGTGAGAGGGCAAGGGTGCGGTCGGTTGCTTGCATGTTCTCCATGTGGTCGATTGTGAGAGTTATGGATGGCGGCAATCCTCGCTAGATTGAGGCTTTGTTGCACGGAACCTCCCTCTCTCCTCTTTCGGTCTTTTGGGTTCCCTCTCGCACGAAAGCTCTTCTCCCTTTTTTTGGCTCTATCCCACAGGTTATCTACTTTTTCTTCCTCTTTACACTAATTTCTTGCAACTTTTCTTACTTATGGGTTAGATGACTATGGATTTTCATTCTTCTAAACTACACGACTACACATATCTCTTCTTTTCTAAGCTACATGACTATATATATACACCTTTTTCTCTTCGACTAATAACATCACTAAAATGGAATTGGGCTCTTTCATGTTTCAGTTCTTCAATAGAAATTTTCTTTAAATTAGCTCATGTAACAGCTGAAATGCATTTCAATAATTGAGAGTTGCCAGATAAATCTATGGGAAAATAAATGGCCACACAAATTCAGTGTGCTCTCCTATTTTGTGATCGAATGCTGCATTGAGAATAACGTACCATCTCGAAAGACGGGCACCGTATTTTACAAAACAAAATAATATTTTAGAAAATATCATTTCTTTAATCAAGCACAATCAAGTGAACGAAAATATGATCTCAAAAGATAAACATAATTTTCTATGAAAGTGTTTTAAAAGAGGAATAAAGTTTTTGAAAAAATTTCCATTCTTGATATAAAAAACAACAATGAGAATATTGTATCATCTCGGAAGATGAACACAATATTCTACGAAGGATTTTGAAAGCAAGAATGGGTTTTAAAAAATGCGTCGATTCTACGATCAAATATGACAAAGATAATACAATATCATCTTAAAAGATGATAACGACATTCTACAAGGTTATTTGAAAATAGAAATAGATTTTGGAAAGTCTGTTTATCTTCCCTAAGATCTTTCTTCTATCCTACGGGAGTAAGATAGGGTTCATTTTATTATGGAGATACAGGTTCCCCATAGGGCTATGATTAATTACATCCTAAGAGAAGTTAATCTCTTAAGAATACTCTCGATTAAAGTAGTGACAAATATTTTTAAGACTTTAAAATTTAAGGCAAGGGTAAGAAACTTTGTATTTTTCGATAGAGATGGGATCAAAATTGAGCAGTTCTTTCTAGAGTCGAAGGAGGAATAGTAGATAACACTATGATTCTGAGACCATTCAGAAGTGTTCTAATCTATCCTATAATTGGGTATTAATGTTTTAGAGTGAGATTTTTTTCGTTCAAATTATTCTTTTATTAGAGTTGAGAATTATATTCCCGATCACCATATCAAGATAATGCCCAAGAGGTGCAGGTCTATGAAGCACAATCAGCCTGAAAACTTAAAACTAAGATGAGTCATTACAAAATAATGACTCAGATCTAATCTAAAAAAATGCAATAGGACTTATATCTATCACCCTGAAGAAGATCTAAGAAAGCCCGACTCTTTTAAACTTATGATCATGTTTTGATAGGACTGCCAGCTAAACTCCTCCTAACGCTTTAAAATCATGGTGTCCGATTATATGAAATGAAAGATAGGGTAGCCTATTATTTTAAGAAAAAGATTGAGGTAGACATATAAGAAATCCTAATGGCCCCTGACTATGAATGGTGGATTATGCTTTCTATACTAAATGCAATTAACATTTTCATTTTGGTGGACTATTAATGTGGTGGGGATTTTCATCATTTATATCTTCCTATTTATCTTGTTATGTTGTTAAAACAATTTTATTTTGTTTTGAGTAGAAAACTTTTCCCTAAACACTAGCGAGAACTAGCCTATCCAGCCAAGCATGCAAGTGTTTGTCGCACACCAGAAAAAAGGAATGGCTTGTAATTTTGGAACTATAAGTCAAGAAGTATTCATTGGATTTTATATCTAATGGTGCATAATTATCTACCTAATTTTGGATTAAGTAAATGAGAGTATTTCCTATAACCTTTGAGTTGTAAGACAGATAGATGTAGCATGCAACTTAGAAGATTGCAAACTAGGAAGGATTATTGAATTCCTCTTCAATGAGAGGTGATTATCTATGCATTTTGATTAGGTAAATATGAAAAATAACATGCAATTTAGATGTTGCACATTGGAGAAAGGTCTCTGAACTTTGGATTGTTCAAAGGGGGAAATTATTCCATCCAACTTGGGTTGGAGAGGTGGAAGAGAGGAAATGTAACTTATGAGTTGCAAACTATGAAAGATCTTCCTGAACTTTTAGGTGTTCAAGAAAAAAGACACTCATTCACCTAAATTGGGTTGGGTGAAAGAGAAGCATTTCCTACAACTTTTAAGTTGTGGAAGAAGGAGAGGAATATGCGACTTATGCGATGCAAAATTCGTGAATGTCTTTGAACACTTTAGTGTTCAAAGAAGGTGTTCTACGCTTCCAACTGGAGTTGGAGGATGAAATAGAGATAGAAGTTTGATCCCTATGATTGATTAAATTACTTGATGATTTTGATTCAACAAATAAATGGATTTGATATATGCTTGATTCACTCAACATGGTCAAGTGAATGTAGGAAGCTCCTACAATATCATTGGCTGTAGGAAGAGAGATTTCTCTACAATTTTGGTTTGTAGAAAAGAGATGAGAAAGTGCAACTTGTGGGTTGTATATTCATGGATACCCCTTAAACATTTGTTTTTCAAAAGAAGATATGCATTCTCCCAATTCTGGTTCATGAGAATGAGGAGATTTCTATAACCTTTGAGTTATAGAAAGAGGGAATCAATATATAATTTATGGGTTGCAAGTTGGAAAAATTCCTTGAACATTTGGTGTTCAAAGAGATCTATTCATTTGTCATATTTTGGGCTAGGCAAACGAAGGGGAATTTGGAGGTTTTCCTACAATTTAGGTTTGTAGGAAAAGAAGAGGAGAAAATGCAACTTATAAGTCATGACTCATGGAAATCCCTTGAACATTTAGTGTTCAAAGAGAATAGGTTCATTCCTCCAACTTGGGATGGAGGGATGGAAGAAAGGGAATGCGCACATTCACGAATATTCCTTGAACATTTGATGTTCAAAGAGAAGATGTACATCCTCCCAATTGGGGTTTGAGATCTTGAAGATGGATTTGGATGCTCTCCTACAATCTTGGATTGTAGGAAAAAGGGAAGAAAATGCAAAATTAATGAAGGCTCCTTGAACATTCGTTGTTCAAAATAAGACATGCATTCTCCTAGTTTGGGTTTCGGAGAATGTGAAGGGTGACGTGATTGTAGTTACACGCTTGGCTACAACTTCTCATGAACTTCTTGAAAGACATTTGGAAACTTTCATGTAGGTTTAGAGAAGTAAGAAACAAGAAGGTGATGTATTTCCCACAGCTTTTGGGCCATGGAAAGTTAAGGAGTTTCCTACAACATATTGACTCATAGGAGAGGGGAAAATGTGACTTAGAGGTTGCAAATTCATGAAGATTCTTTGAATATTCGATGTTCAAAGAGATGTATACATTCTCTTAGTTTTGAGTCTTAGCAGAATGAGGTGGTCTCCTACAACTTTTGAGTTGTGGAGAGGGAGAAATGAAGTGCAACTTAGAGGTTGCAAGATTGAAAGAGATCTCTTGAACATTTAGTGTTCAAATGGACTTCTTCATTTTCTTGGTTTACGTTAATTGAAATGATAAATGAATTTAGGATTTGGCTTTATGGTTCAAGAATTGAAGTATGATATATTATAGGATTTTACAGAGACCCATAATACCATACCTGATGAAGATGGGTGATAGCTCCTAAGATATGCTAGGAGACGTGTAATGAAATATTTGAAGTCATAAAGAAACTTCAAAAGTCATGCATGAAAGGAGAGGATAATTGTTTGTTGATTTTGTCTCAACAAATGAGATGTGGATGACCTAGAATTTGTTTCTAATGTTCAACAACCATGTAATGATATTAGTTGGAGCCTTTGGAGGCTCCAAATTATTATACATGAGAGAATATGTGTTGATTTTATATTTCCAACAACAAGAGAGATGAAATAACTTTGGGGTTGGTTCCAAGTTTCAAATGATTCATGCAATCTAACTCTTGGAGCTTTGAGAATGCTCGAAGTATTATGCACGAAAGAGGATTCCCCATTCCTCCATGGATGTTTTGGACACATGGAAAGAGGAGAGACATGTTCATTTGCTAATTTTATGTTATTAGCAAAAGAAAGGGGGATTTAGGATTTGTCCCTAAAGCCTTATGATCCATGTAATGGGACATTTGAAGCTTAGAGAGACTCCAAAATATCACATAAGGACGTAGTGTTTATTGGTTAGGTGCTCCAACAAACAAAATAAGAGGGCTTGAAAGTTTGGTTTCAAGATTAAGTGATCCATGTAATGGGACATTTGGAGCTTAGAGAGGCTAAAAAATGTTTCATATGGAGGTGTATATGTTTGAACTCAACCAACATAGAACTTAGAACTTTGAGGAAGTTCTAAGTATCAAGTTTGAATGAGGACATACATGAGAAAAGAAATTCCTATTCTTCTATGAATGTTTTAGTCTCATGAAAAGAAGAGATGATTTCTAAAAATTTTGAAAAGTTCTCTAAATCAATTTGACATGATCTAGGGGGCTTGGAAGCTTCTAGGGATATCCTAAAGATCAGATTTGACATGATCAAGGAGAAACCTAAAAGTAAACATTTGATGGTTCAAACCCTAAACTTTGAGCTTTGTGAAGTATCATATATGATCATGATTGGCTCTCCACAGTATGAAATCATCAACATAAACCTTTGATGGTAATGTGAAGGATTTCATAATGAGGTAGAGATTGCTTTGGGCCGCTCAAATTCATTTGCATACATATGTCATAATTTACAAGGAGCTACAAGCTCTAAAGTACGCATGCTTCTAGTGTGTTAAAGGCACAACATTGAGTTTCTGAATTTAGAGATCTGCACAATTAAGAACAATCAACTACCCAATCTTGTAAAATACTACACAGACTTAATCACAATGCTCCTCATGTTAATTAAGTTCATGATCAAACATTTGCAAGAACTCCAGAAAATTCTCTAACTCCAACATTTACACATTCATATAACCATAAATGATTTTTTTGGTAATTTATGTGTAAATGAAATATGCATGCAATTTGAACAAGTTGCAAGCTTTAAAAGAATTCCTTATACATGTTCTCTCCAATTTAGGGTATCACATAAACAAACTTGTACATTTTCAACATAGGGCAATGTGTAGCCATGGGTGTTGGAAACCCATTAACTATACTAAATTAATTTATCCAACATTTGAAATTGAACATGTTTACATGATTTTGCAAATCTTAGATGAAACATAAACTCAACAAATGTCATTTAAGAAATAAATAAATAAATAAAAACAAATGTCATTTAATGCACTAGATCGATTTTGTCACAATATTAGCATTGAGGGAAAGAAGCATGACTTACAATGCAATGAAACCTACACTTCATCATACATTTTGGGACAGGAATATATCCTCAAAACCTACCGTTTATTGTAGGCGAAGGCTAAGCCATGCGATATGTGTGCAAAATCATGCATTTGAGAGGTGTTGAATACCAATCCAACACCCCTATGCACATTAACATCCTCTCGAGACTCCCACAAATGAAAACTATCAATTTTTCACTGTTTTGCAAAGAGGATAGTAAATGAGGGATTTTGGGAGAAGAAAAATCGAAGTTTCTAAGGACCTAGGGCTTGGGGAGTTCAACAACACATAAATGGCTAGGGAGCCTTAGGGCTTTTCATAAGTTTTTGAGATTTTACCTCACCCGGGCTGTCCAAGCGCTCCAATCCAAGCTCCAAATCGCTGTCCAAGCTGCTCCGAGGGAGGAAGACTGCTTTCCAAGCTGCTCCGGACGTCGTCGCCACTGTCCAAGATGCTCCAGGTGCCTCCTTTGCTGTCAAGGTGCTCCAAAGCCTCCAAACCGCTGTTTGGGAGGTTTCTAAAGCCTCCCTTACTGTTTCCTCGACCACTACAAACTCGCCAGAGTTGAAGAAGGGGTAGAAACCTTCCTCCGGAAGAAATGCCACATAGACTCCAACCTTAATTGAATCGGGGCCTTCGGATCAAACTAGAGCTACAGATGGGAGCTCGAGGCTTCGGTCGATCAGACGAATGGAGGGGAACGAACCTCGGGGAAGTTCGGCCGAGGGTTCTGGTGGAGTCGGACGGGGTTTCCTCATGTGAGGGGAAGGGTTTCTGCCTCTCTCTCTCTCTCTCTCTCTCTCTCTCTCTCTCTCTCTCTCTCTCTCTCTCTCTCTCTCTCTCTCTCTCTCTCTCTCTCTCTCTCTCTCTCTCTCTCTCTCTCTCGGGATTCTCCATCGACGAACAAGCCCAAGGAGCCGAATGCCGCTCCCCTCTCCCTCTCACGCTCTTAGAAGCACACGCAAGTAGCAAGTCCACCGCCCAAATGGCCCAATGTGGCCTCCTCTGTGCACGAAATGATGGAAATTCTACTTGAGTAGATTTCCAACATGATTGGATGTGAGATTGGGTGAGATTTTAGGTGAAATCTCAGCCCTTGATTGACAGATCTGATTTGAGAACCCAATGTAGCCCAAATTGACCAATTAGGGCTAAAATTGAGTTCGAATTGGAATCGACCCAAACCGATTTGAGTCGATTCAGGTTCGATTGGGTCCGATAAAGTCAATTTTACGAAATTAGGTTTGAATCGGCACCGAATTGCATCGAATTTGATTCGATGAGACTCGACAAGGTTCGATTTGGATTGATTCGATTTCAATTAAATTAAATTGGATTTAATTTAATTAATCCACCTCGAAGACATTTGATCGAATTGATCGAGTGCGATCGAATCCAGTTGGGCTCGATCAGAGTTGGGTCGATAAGAAAATATTCTTCAACATGATCGTAGGTGAAATGGATTTTATACTCGATCATTCTAGTTTGTAAAAGTGTAGGCAATTATCACCACCAATTAATATAAAATGACTAAACTAGTGTTAACGTGAGAGAGAAGAGAAGATACTAAGAAGTATAGTATCTGTTCATTGTGTTTCTAACATCCATCATTGCATAGCTCTTCACCAACAAATAGTAACCATTGACAAAGCACGACAATCATCACATCATATCAATGCATACATAGAATGAGCAAATATCTTATAGTTTATAAATGTTGTCAACAAACTTGTTTCTCCAGAAAATATAAACATGATGCATTTAAACTTGACAATCAGTCTCTTGGGGATTCATAACAGCTGTATGCATTGAAATCAGGGCAAAAAAATTCTACATTTTATCCAATATCAGATCAATGTCCGCATTCCTCATAAAAAGCTATAGGTTTGCGCAATGAATAAACAAAATCTATATCAATTAAACGTGATGGATATTATACTTTATATTTTATGTATCATAAAAGCCATCCTCCAAAGTAGGTCAGCTAAGATATGAGCAGAAGCTCTTATCAACCGAATGCAAAAAATATCCCATTTCATTAAAACTGAATTTTCCAAAGAATCATTACAAGAAAGGGGTTAATCATACCTAGAAGGACCCCTTTGTAAAATTTATATCAGATTTAATTCATAAAGGCACCATCAACACCAAAAAGCCATTGTAACGGTATCAAAAATAGGCAAGAACCTTGCAGTCTACATGGCTCGACAATCACATCATTTATTCAATGCATAAAGAAAGTTTATATTGATTGACAAAAAAGAACACCATATTCTCTCAAGATGAGCTCTCCTAGACATAATCACAAAATAATATGAATGAATAATTATATACCTGAAGGACCATCTTTTATTTTTCTTTTAAGTTGCTGCTAGACATCAAGTATATACAAAACTATATAAAACTTTTCATGTGAAATTTAGTAATGCAAGTTCAAGTGGATTAGTATATCATCAAAAAGATATTTCATCAAAAGCAAAATAGTTAATGAACAACACAATTGCATGAAAATAATGAGTTTGAATGTATACTGCTTCAAAGTATTAGACTTGGAGGGTGATGTTCTAACAGTCATAAGGAAATAAACCACCATAATTCACTGTTTTAGATGAAAGGGTTGCTTTATGATCCTCCAAATTTGGAAATGGATATGATTAGTTTGTAATTGTTAAGCAAGACAACAAATTGAATATTATTGGGCACTACTACAACAACATATGTAAGCCTTCAGACAAAACAGATCAGTCACCGCTTTTGGACTTTAGCAAGAAGACTTTGACCAAACTATTGTTTTTCATATTGAATCATGTATGTATATGTACTATATATGAAGAACATATCTATTAATTGTTTTGCTTTTCATCCCTCGAAAACATGGCCATTAAAACATTGTTTGAAAGATTTGTCTTAGAAAGCGAAGTAAAATACTTAACACAAATACACATGTTAAACATAATTTCAGAAGCTTATTATTTCATTATGTCAAAATAATCATGCTCCACTAAAATTATTCCAACAACATTGAATAAACGCAAAGTTTGAACTTAAAAGATGATTTCACCTTTATATATTTATAATAATTTTCCAACCAAGTACCGAGCACTGAACTGATGCAAAAAAAAAAGTGTAGACAATACCTTACTTTATTACTCAAGACAAAAGAGACTTAAATGATATCTTGACAATCATTTTATTTTAAGTTTGAAGCATAAAAGAATAGAAACCAACACCGATTTCATCGTTAAAACAATTTAGAGAGTAAAAGATGATGAGAATCCATACCTATTTCACTACAATAGTAACTTGGAACTTAAAAAAATAAAAATTTGCATTCAATTCACATTCTTACAGCTGTTTGGGATACAGAAGAGAAAAAATCTGTACTCATTTCATTTCTATAATAATTTGGAGCATAAAAAGAATAAAAACCTGCATCTATATTATTCCCAAATTAGTTTGTGAATAAAAAACAACACCCATTTCATTTCTAAAAGTAGTTTGAGGAACAAAATAGCATGAAAATCTGCATATACTTCATTTTTAAAACTATTTGGAGAACAAAAAGAATGAAAAAATGCACCTATTTTATTTCCAAAATAGTTTTGAGAACAAAAAGAATAAAAATATGTATCTACTTTGTTTCCAAAACAGTTTAGAGAGCAAAAATCATGAAAATATGCGTTTGTTTCATTTCCAAACCAGTTTGGAGAACAAAAATCATGCAAATCAACATTTATTTTTTTTCCCACAATAGTTTGGTGAGCAAAAATCATGAAAACCTACATTTGTTTCTTTTCCAAAACAGTTTGGATAGCAAAAATCTTGGAAATATGCATTTGATGTATTTCCAAAACAATTTGGAAAACAGGAGCAAAAATCTGTCTACCACATTTAAAAACAGTTTGGAGAACAAAAAGAGTGAAAAGTTGCATCTATTTTATTTCCAAAATAGTTTGGAGAGCAAAAAAATTGAAAATATATATCTACTTCGTTTCCAAAACAGTTTAGAGAGCAAAAATCATGAAAATCTGCATTTGTTTCATTTCCAAAACAGTTTGGAGAGCCAAAATCATGCAAATCTATATTTGTTTGTTTTTCACAACAGTTTAGAGAGCAAAAATCATGAAAATCTGCTTCTGTTTCATTTCCAAAACAGTTTGGAGAGCATAAATCTTGAAAATCTGCATTTGTTCCATTTTCAAAACAGTTTGGAGAACAAAAGGAATGAAATTTGTGTCTAACTCATTTTTAAAACAGTTTGGAGAACAAAAAAGAGTAAAAAACTGCGTCCATTTCATTTCCAAAACAGTTTGAAGAACATAAAAAACGAAAATCTGCATTTGATTCATTTTAAAAATAGTTTGAAGAACAAAATGAATGAAAATCTGAACCCATTTTATACCCCATCTAAAGTTTAATGTACATGTATAAAATAAATGATGCTCTTCTTTTCAAAAAATTAATAAAATTTCATGTAATATACTTATGTAAATAGAAAATTATTTATTTACCCTAGAAAGCTTAGCAAAAGAGTAATACAAAATATAATTTTCTTCATTCATCAAATATATTCACTATCTTGCATGTTAACCGAAACATAAAGAAATATATCCAGTCAGCTCATCAAATAATCAATGGAACAAATGATTAGCACATTGACGATCACAATTTCATATTTGAATATATATAACTTTATTTCATCTCAACCCTCAAACTCCATTATTCATTTTATTTCAACATTCATTGTGTTTTCTATGAAACAACATTAAAAAAAGAATGTGTAGACTGCATACATACTAAAAGGAACAATCATAATGATGATGTTGATTCCAAAAAAACTTCATTAAATTTTCACACCCATCATAATATAATAATAAGCATTTAACCAATAACCGCTGACTCTTTTTATTTTCAACTATAAACTCAATTAGACACTATAGTGACAATAAGTGTAAGTTATTACCTTATCCTTCGAATACCTAAAATCTTTAGAATATAGTCACCGAACTTCTTATATATTATATATATAATCATCAAGATATTAAGCACATAAACTTGGTAAAACCATAAACCATATATGATAAGTTGAGGCATGAAACATTTATTCAAGATAACTACACATTCTCACATTGGATGAATCAATGTTATAGTTTAAATGTATAAACAAAATTTTTTTTTAATCTACAAATTCTTTAATATGAAATGCGTGTATAGCATGAAAGTCCATATAGGTGACAAACTTTTCATTAAAACCACTCACCTTTGAATCGGTTGTTTATTAGGAACTTGATAATATAAAACATTCATACGTATTTAACATAATTATAAATATTTCATTAAATTTATGTAAGATGATCGAAACTCAAAATACAAACATATTTATGATTTTTTTTTTAGATATGTTAATATCATCAAAGCTCAAAACATGAACATAAGTTTTATCGAAATAGTTTAAGTCAAGACAAATCAAATGAAGCTAAGCCAAATTTAATCAATTTATAATCTACTTGTTTTAAATAAATTTAACCCAAATCCTATCTTCTTAAATCAAGTTGTTTGTATCCACATTTCTATTTGATTTCTCCCATTGTTTTTTGCAACAGCTTTAACTCTTAAGGACAATAATTTTTTTCATGACAATCATTAGATTGAGAGCATTGAAGGGGGTCTTTTGACCTTCCCATTTCATTCCAGCCATTTAATAAAAAAGGGGAAAATGCTGCAGGTCACGTGTATCTTCCCCATTTGACCGAGCTTAGGGTTGGGTGGCATACGTGCGGGCATTCTTCCTCATTTTCCCTTTGATTTTCTCATCATGACGTGTGAATTGAGGTCATGGGCATTGTGCTTATCTATTTGGTTGAGCAAGATAGGCCTACTTATAATATCTTGTACCAACTCCAAAAACTAAGATATAATTGTTCTATAAATGATGTGAATAATTAAATATAAGAACTACGAAAAAGACGCTCACAAAAAATACAAATTTATAAATTAGTTTTTCATATGTGAATTCTAATGATATAACATTAATTCTACTTGTTCATTAAGTATGTGAGATTATAGCCTCAACTTTTCAATTTTTGATCAATTTTTTTTTTTTGCATTTGTTTAGTCGCACACAATGGAGGCCGATCCAATTATTGATTATGTATTGACAAATGCAAGCAATACTATTAATATTGTCATTGTTAGAAAGATTGATAACGACAATATAGCAACTGGAAATAACATTCTTGGAGGGGAAGCCTTCTTTTATGAGTATAACTTTTCGGCAATGACTTGTTCTTCTGATCTACAAATAACTATTATGAATGATGACTATATTGTCAATGTTATAGACACTCCAGATAATGCCTATCACTTTATTTATCTATGAATATTCATTAAGTTCAAACAATGCATATACATTTTTAAATATTTGATTTTAAAATATTATATATATTTTATCACAACTCGATTGCATAAATTATTTGCTATTGTTTACCTTGTGAAAAATGATTTCATATGCTTTAAAGTTTGTATACTCTTTTTATAGCAATTATACCGTTCAATTTGGTGCATGAGATAACATTATCATGAATATACTAAAAATATTTAATATATTCACATAAGCATAATGAATGAAAACTAAAAAAATTGTAAGGAATACAAGACTTACTTGTTAGAGGATAAAAATTTATAAGAACTGCAATTATTGAGAATTCTAAAATGGGCAGTATCTTGATTTGGTGATCATGAATATAAATCCCAACCTTTTAATAAAAGAATAACTTGAACAAAATAAATCTCATTCTAAAATTTTAAAGCCCAACAATAGGAGCACTTCTGAGCAGTCTCAGAATACTACTATTCTCTTCTCTTTCTCCTTTGACTCCAAAAAGAACTGCTCAATTTTCATCCAATTCCTTTTAAAAAATTCAAAGTTTCTTACACTTTTCTTAAACTTTGAAATCCAAAAAATATTTGCCATTACTTTAATCAAGAGTATTTTTAAGTGATTAACTTCTCTTAAAATATAATTAACCATAGGGATTGCCCTTATGGAGAACCTGTAACTCTAAAATAAAGTGAACCCTATCTTACTCTTGTAGGATATGAGAAAGATCTTTGGGAACATAGGTAGTCTTTACAATATCTATTTTTACTTTCAAATACCCTTGTAGAATGTCATTGTCCTCTTTCGAGATGATACTATATTTTCTTTGTCATATTTGATCAAGAAATTACATATTTTAGATTTCTCAATAACTACAATTCTTACAAATTTTTATCCTCTTAAAAATAAGGCTTGCCTTCCTTATAATTTTTTTTTAAAAATTCTGCTTATGTGAATGCATTAAATATTTTTACATATTCATGATAATAGTATCTCATGTACTGAAGTAAAAGATACAATTATTGTAAAAAGAGTAGATAAGCTTTAAAGCACGTGAAGTCATTTTTTCACAAGATAAATTAAAATAAAGAATTTATATATTCAATTTGTCATATAATACATATAATATTCTAAAATCAAAAATTTGAAAATGTATATATATTATTTGAACTTAATGAATATTCATAGATCAATAAAATAATGGGCATTACCTGAAGTGTCTATAACATTAACAGTACATCCATCGTTTATAATAAGTTTTTGTAGATCAGAAAAACAAGTTACTGCCAAACATATATACTCAAAATAGAAGGCATCCATTTCAAAAATATTATTTCCAGTTGCACTCTTGTCGTTACCAACCTTCCCAATAACGATAATATTAATAGTGTTACTTACATTTGTTAATTCCCAATCAATAATTGGATAAGCCTTCATTATGTGGGACTAAATAAAATGCAGAAAAGACTAATAAATTGATAAAAAAAAATTAAGCCTACAATCTTACATACTTAATGAACGAACAAAATTAATACTATATCATTAGGATTCACAAGTAAAAAATTAATTTATAAGTTTGAATTTTCTTGTGAGTGCCTTTTTCGTAGTTCTCATATTTGTTTATTCACATCCTTTACAATACAACTATATATTAGCTTTTGGAGTTGCTAAAAGACACTATAAGTAGACCTATAAGTATGATGCCCACAACCTTCATTCGCACGTCAGGATAAGAAAATCAAAGGGTTAAATGAAGAAGAAGGCATGCATGCATGCGCCCAGCCCCAAGCTCAATTGAATGGAGAAGACACACATGACATGTTGCCTTTTCCCCCTTTTTAAATAAATGTTTAGAATGAAATGGGAAGGTCAAAATACCATTTAATACCTTCAATGCTCTTAATCTGATAAATGTAATGAAAAAATTGATGTTCTTAAGAGTTCAAGCTGTTACTAACAACAATGAAGGTGGAGAAATCAAATAGAAATGTAGTAAGCTTTTCTCTCTCTCTCTTTATGTGTCAATATATATATATATATATATATATATATATTTATGATCCCAGTCATTGGATGCAAACAACTTGATATAAGAAGATAGGGTATGGTTTAAATTTATTTAAAATGAGTTAATTATGAATTGATTAAATATGATTTAACTTCGTTCAATTTATCTTGACTTAAATTATTCCGATAAAACTTATGTTCATGTTTTGGATCGTATTAACATATCTAAAAAAATTTATAAATATATTTGTGTTTTGAGTTTTGATCATTTTACATAAATTAAATGAAATATTCATAATTATGTTAAATACATATGAATAATTTATATTATCAAGTTCTTGATAAATAGCCTATTCAAATGTGAATGGCTATAGAGAAATATTTGTCAAATATCTGAACTTTCAAGCTATACACCCATTTCATATTAAGAATTCATAGATTAAAAAAAGAATTTATTTATATATTTGAATTATAACATTGATAAATTCAATGCAAGAATGTATAGTTATCTTGAGTGTACACATACATGCTCAATATATAAGAAGTTCGATGATTATATTCTAAAGATCTTTGAGGCTTACGCCTCGCCTCACGAATGAAAAATGCCTAAATACCCGAATATGCAATTTTAAACATTGGTTAAAAGCATAGAGTTGTGTGAGACTTTGCCTCCTTACTATTTCTGATGGTGTTGTGGATATCCGTACTACTCAAATAAAACATGGAATGCACCGACAACTCTTGGTTAGATGGAATGGACATCCCCCTGACTGACTGTTGAAGATGAGGAGTTGCGGCTTCGTCATCCTGATATCATTAGTGGATGACTAAGGCATTCTCATCAGGAGATGAGATTCTTCCACTATGGGAGAATTGATAGAATCATGTTTTATCATTTTATGTCTTATTTTATTTCTTTTTTCCTTATGTTTTTAGATGTTATAGAAGTTTATTTTATATGGCCTTATGAAGGAAAACAACACATGATCATGCTTGAATTTGGTGCTCTCAGAAAATTTGACTCCTATTTTCAGTTGGGTTGATCTAGCTTCTTTGGTGATTAGTTGGGTATTTATTTTGTCCTGTTTTGCTTATTGGGCTTGGCTCAACTCTTTCCCTATTATGCTACTTTTCCTTATTTTGGCTACTTTTCACCATACAACTGTCCTATTTTTTCCTGTTGTTGGCTGTTAGGTTTCTACCATGTTATTTTCCTGTACTAAGTGCATTAATTCCTTATTAAATGGGTTAATTTGAGAGGCTTCGATTGGCTGTTTGAGTGACATAATTAAGTGAGCAATTTGTGATCATTTCTCGCTTTCTTCTCCTATATATATATATATATATATATATATATATATATATATATATATATATATATATATATATATATATATATATATATATATATATATATATATATATATATATATATATATGGGTTATTTTGTTGTTGAAAGAGGTCGGTTGTTATTGTTCCAGTGTAATAGCACTAAAACATGCATGTTATTTAGCTTGTGAACTATCTTCTTCTACCTTACTTTTTCTATTTCATCTTGATCTTCTACCCAATCTTCTTTCTATGGTTTCCCTTCCACCTATATCTTTCTTCTCCAAATATTATGATTGTAAAGTGTTGTTGTGCCGCGTTTGTTGGTATTTGTCGGAGGCGCGCCGACTTGAACTAGATCATAATTTCAATGGCGAACCACTGATTTGACCTTTCCTTTTAGCATCATTCTCTATTTTTATAATTTACATGTGAGGTGATCTCACAAGGTTATTCTAAGGGTATTTTAATTTAGTTGTTTGGTTATATTGTATGTCTTCATATAAATTTTCTAAGTTTTGTTTCCTACTTAGTTACCAATATTTGTGTATGTTTATATTATAGTGAAAGGGGGCATTGTCAATTGCATTTCTAGTGCTCTACTTGCATTCCTACCTGCATCTTTCTTCTCAAAACTTTAACAAGTTGTAAGGTGCCATTGCATCGTGTCTTATTTTAAGTTTTAAGGTATTGTTGTGTCCTGTTATATTGAATGTTTAAGTTTGGTTGTATCATGTTTTATTATAAGTTGTAAGGACTTGTTTTGTCATGTTTAATGTGAGTTTGAAGTGGTTGTGTTTTCATATTTCATTTGTTTATGTTTTGTGGAAGGAAATATTTTATTTGTGATCTTAGTTATTTTTATATTGCATTAATTTAGCATCATATATTTAGGTTGTCAGACGAGTCTTGCTTTCTCTTAAAAAAAATGCATAGTCAAAATAATCAACAAGCAAATTGGCAATATATATATTTATGCAGTAAATGGTTAACCTACAACAACAAATGGAAGAAATGACTAATACCCTGGTTGCATTAAATGCAAAGGGCAAATCTATTTTGAAGCAAAATACAAGATCCAATAAGGTGACATCTATACTCCAACGAGCAGATTCTAGCTGTCTGCAAAACTCACTTTGGAGAACACTTATTGATGAAGTTTGTTCTTCAATTAATCATGATTCAGTTCATAATGCTGGTAGTAAGTTGCCATATTTTTCTTCTTGGAACCAATATCATCAAAAAAAAAAATGCAGTCAGGCTATGCAATTCAAAATGCATAGTTTATCATTTATCTAGTCGATGATATTAATGATAAATTTGAGACTCAAACATTAGACAAAGTTGAAGTCTTGGAAAGGTTGGTAGCACGTGAGAAACGATGTATTAAAAAAAAGTTAGGTTTAAAAAAAGACTGGCAAAGAGACACATGACCGTGAAAGGCACAATGGAGAAGCTGCTATTTTGGAAAGGAGATCTGATGAGGCGACATTGCAGTAAGTTGATCAACATATCTACTGCAAAAGGCCGCTAAATGAAGTAAACATAGAAGAAGAGAATGTGAAGCAACCAGAAGAACTACAATTAGGGACAAAGGCTATGGAGGAAGCTGATGACAAAACCTTTATAACTCATTAAAATATTGAGGGGAACATGCAACTTATAGAGGATGAACAACTTGAATTGATAAATCTAACTACATTAAGTAAATGTTTATCATCCATTATTTTTCATGACAAAGATACTTTGATTAGTAGTATTCTATCAAAAGATGTAGAGGTTTTTTAAAGAGTTAGTTCAATCACATATCATGTAAAGCCATATTTTGAGAAAAATCATTTCATTGTTGAAAAGATATTAAAAGGTTCTGCTAAAAGCATATAGTTGTGTGGGACTTTGCTCATTACTATTATTAATGATGTTGTGGATATCCGTACTACTCAAATAAGACATGGAGAGCACCGACGACTTTTGGTTAGATGGAATAGGCACCCCCCTAACTGACTATGATGCATTCAATTATTTTTGGTTTATTTATGTTTTATTGTATTTCGATGTAAGATTTCTATTGCTACTTTAGTTGGCTGGCGTTAGTTGTGTTTTATTTTTATTATGCTATCCTATGATGGTTGGGCTTCCAATGATCATGGTAGGAAGGTGCTTGGCATGGTGAACCTTGGGTTTGCTTGCTTTTGGGTCCACTTTGTCCTTGGGCTGCTTGCTGATTTTTATTTGGAGCTGATGGCTGCTCTCGGGTGGGCCTTATTTGTTTGGTATAGAGCTAAAAAATTGTGGGATTCTACTTGGTGTTAGCTTATAAATGCTTGAGCTGAAGTTTAGCTCAATGATTGGAGATTAATTGCACTTCCTAGCTCATTTATTCAAAAAGGTATGATAATATTTCTTGGATTCATTTTGGATTGGACTTGCCTCTTCTCCTCCCCTATGTCTTCTCGGTTTCCTGTGCTGGCTGGCTTTCCCGTGCCTGGCCCCTTTGTTTCCTGTGCTGGTTGGTTTTCCCGTGCCTGGCCCCCTTTGTTTCCTATGTTGGCTGGAGTTCCCGTGCCCTGGGGCTTGGCCTCCTGTGCTGGTTTTTTGGGTCTCCTGCTGGCTGTTTTCTCGTGGCATTTTGGGGGGTGGGGGGATTTCCGTGGTTTTCACCCTGTTTTATATGCACTTTTCTGCTGCAATCTTTGCTGTCTTTTAACATTCTACTTGGTGACTTATGGCCTTTCATTTCCCCAATTCCTATTGGCTTTAGTTGGAGGTGATATGGCTACTTGTCTACCTTCTTTTGCCTATAAAAGAGAGTTGTTTTGGCATGAAAAAAGTTGTTGATGATTGTGAGTAAAAACTTTACAAAAACCTGAGGGTTTCTTCTGGGAAAAGCTTGAGAGCTTGTTCCATCCCCTTATTCTCTTCTCTACGCAAGTTCCACTCCATTTGTATCCTTCTTCTTGAGCTTTGGAAGTGTATGTTGGCTGAAGTTTGGAGACATTTGCCGGAGGAGTTTGGAAAGGACGTTGGACTCTTTTGCAATGGTGGACCCTTGGTTTGCAAGCCTAAGCACAATTTTCTTAAAATTCCTACTTTCATTGCATGTGAGGAGACCGCTATACGGTTTTACTGAGGATTGCTTTTTATGGTTTTTATTTTGTTTTCTTCAATTTTGGCTTTTATTTCTCTTAAATTTGTTTGGATGTTTGGAAGCTTTATATGAATCGAGTTTGTTTTAAGTCTTGTCCTGGTGTTCTCCAATTTTTCTCTCTTTTGTAGTTCTGCTTGCATCAGACTATTAAAGATAAGGAGTTGCACTTCATCATCTTGATATCTACCAACGGATGACTGAAACATTCTCATTAAGGGATGAGATTCTTCCATTATGAGAGAATTGATGGAATCATATTTTAACATTTTATATATTTTATTTTATTTCATTTTTCCTTATGTTCTTGGATGTTATATAATTTTTTTTTTGCATAGTCCTATGATGGAAAACAACCCGTGATAATGCTAGGATTTAGTGCTCTTAGGCAGTTTCACTCCTATGGTTTCCCCTTGTGTTGATCTAACTTCTTTGGTAGTTAGTTGGGTATTTATTTTGCTTTTTGAGCTTGGCCCAACTCTTTTCCTATACTGGCTATTTTTCCCATGATGTTGTCCCATTTTTTCCTACTAGGCTTTTCCTATGCTGGTTGTTTTTCCTTATGTTATCTTCCTGCTTTTCCTATTGTTATTTTTCCCCATGCTGCTGTCCTGTTTTTCCCCATGTTGTGATCTTACTTTTCCCTGCTGCTAGCTGTTAGGTTTAGACCTTGTTATTTCTTATACTAAGTTCATTAACTCCTCATTATATGGGTTTACTTGAGAGGCTTTTATTGACTCTTTGGGCAACATAATTAAGTGAGCAATTTGTGATCATTTCAATCCTATATATATGGGCTTTTTTTTGTTGGAAGAGATTGGTTGTTATTGTTGCTATGGGTGTCAATAATTGACACAACCCAAAAACTCGACTCGAACCCGACCCGAAAATTTTGGGTTAAAGTCAACCCGGACCCGAAAATGGTCAGGTTCGGTTCGGGATTTTTAACCTGTTTCAATTTTTGGGTCGGATTCAGGTCAACCCGAAAACCCGTTTTAGACTCGAGTTTGACCCGGTGTGACAAGCAGTACGCGTCATTTTAGGTTTAACCATTTAGGCGTTTAGCGATAGTCTTAATTCATTTCATTTCG
The DNA here is from genome assembly GCA_019514585.1 of Dendrobium officinale. NCBI lineage: Eukaryota > Viridiplantae > Streptophyta > Magnoliopsida > Asparagales > Orchidaceae > Dendrobium > Dendrobium officinale. Next base: position 2,542,536 of record CM033693.1, on the reverse strand, counting down.
ACTTTTCGAGTCTTCGATTCGACGCTCTGGTCTCAACTTTCAGCTTTCGCAATTCACAGTCTCATCTCGCTCTCTCTAGGTTCCGCCTTGCTAGCTGCTGCCATCCTCTCCTTCAATTCTTCTCGTCGGATCCTCTTCCTCTATCTTAATTATGTACTTGTAGTTTGCTATGTACACACTCTGTCCCTTTGTGGTACTAACATTTATATTATTCTGAGTTTCAGAATTTAGATATAAGGGTTATTCACACTTTCGCCTTTGAGATTTCTCGGATCCTCCATGTTAAGGTTTCGGCTTTTCAGTCTTAGGCTTTTTGCATTGAGATTTGAGGGCTTTGGGCCTTTGCTATGCACCTATACCAGTAAGGGCATCAATTTCTTTCCATTTTTTTGTTTGACTTTTAGGGCTTTGTATATTTTATGGTTTCTCAATTTACATTTGAAAATTATGTTGTTAAAGGGTTATACAAATTTGAGGGACTTTACCGCTTTAGGTGTAGAACCGTACCGTCATTCATGCATCATGAATTTTTTTGGGTTTCGCATAACAAAACTGTTACATTGTAAAATAGCATTTATGAATGTGTTTGTTATTTATTTTGGAAAAAAAATAAACTCTATTGTTATAGTCAGTGGTGGTCGGTGGGGATTAGGGATAAATGTTGATTGTTGAACATGAAATAGCTGTTCTATATTTTTCATGCATTTCAACAGCCTATGCGACATTGAAACATGAGTTGTCTGACAGCCCTGACTATTTAAGAAGAATAGCTTTAGGGATGATAACAAAATTTGAGAAGTACTGATCAGACTTTAGTGTGATTTTAGCAATAACAGTCATTCTTGATCCACGATACAAATTTGCATTAATTGAACGGTGCTACAGGAGGTTGTATGAGGGTGATTATGTGCATGAACTTAAAAAGGTAAAAGATAAATTATTTGCATTATTTGCAAACTACACAAAAAGTAGTGGGAATCTTTCATGGGTTGGATCAAGTGCAACTAGAAGACATTCTGATGCAAGAAAAAATTAGAAAAACTCTAATTTTTGCTTACATCAATTTGGTATCGGAGCAGGTTGTCGAGTGAGTCTTGGTGAGTCATGCTAGTTGTTGTGTGAGTCATGGTGTCATGAGAGTTTAGTGAGTTTTAGTTATTGTAAGTCTTCATATGTTTTGAGTCTAAATGGATAGTCCATGCAATCATCCTTCGAAAACCTCATGTTAAGATTCGAAAGAGACCCAAGGAGAATTGATACAAGCAAAAATTTAGGAAAGACCTAATTTGTGCAAGCATATAAAAGACTTCCTAAGAAATACTAAGAAATAAGAAGATACACAAAATATTCAAAAATAGACAAAATGCGACATTTAAATAACATACAAACTTTTATAGGATAAAGACGACTCTTACAAACTTATGACATAAAAACAAACACCAAAACTTGCTTTTCTTAGATCGAGAAGAAATATATAGATGACGTCGAACTTGCGGAGAGAAGAAAGATATAAGAAGCCAAGATGAATGAGAAGACAAGCTCGCAAGCTTTCCTAGAAGAAGGAGAAGGGATGGAATAAGCTCACAAGTTTTTCCAAGAAAGAAAAAACCCTCAGGTTTTTTGCTCTAAAAATCTCTCCATAACTCACTTTTTTCACTTACAAAACATCGCATATTTATAGGAGAAAAGGGGCAGCCAAATAGCCCAAATTTCCACCAATTAAACTTATTAAATTAGGGGAAATGGAAGGCCAGCAGTCAGTCCAGAACAGCACCATTTATGAGCTTAAAAGATACTCTACTAGACATTAATAAGCTGATTTTAGTAGAGGACCTAGAAGCTCACCAAAATTTCAAGGCAAATAATTTTGCCCCCCTGCCTACATCAAATTCTCCTCTGGTCGAAAGAACTCATCTTCTGATGAGATTGTTGTAGATTTTCTAACGAGATGAAGGCGCTGTATCCAGCTCTTGAATCTTGTCCTCATATTTCTTCAGGATCTTCTCTCGTTCTTATATGAATTGGTCTGGTAGAAATTTTTTTTTCACATAAGTTTTCATACACATGCATCCTCATCCCCTGATGAGATCGATTTTGAGTTATCATTGTATGACTAATCCAATTCCTCAATCATAGCATCACAATTCTATTTAATTAATTCCTTCTCGTGACTAAATTTAGCGAGAAATGCCCGAATTCTTTTCTCAAATTTATCGTCATAAGTACATCAATCTTTGTATCTTGTAAAGTTCATTTTGAATCGGGCCAATTGAACTTCCCTGAGGTGGAACCCCTCCTTTAGTTAGAATCTTCACATTCTGAATGGTTGGTTGATTTTTAAATTTGGCAGGGTCAAATTCTCCTTGGGACTCTTTCAAATCTTGACATGAGGCATCCGAAGGATGATTTGCATGGACTATATCCATTTAGACTTAAAAGATATAAAGACTTACAATAACCAAAACTCACAAAACTCTCATGACACCAAGACTCACACAACAACTATCATGACTCACTAAGACTCACTCGACAACCTGCTCTGATACCAAATTGATGCTTCTAAAAATTGGGGACTTCCTAATTGTTACAAATTGATGCAAGCAAAAAATTAAGAAAGACACCAATTTTTGCAAGCATACATTTTCGAGTGAGTCTTGGTGAGTCATGATATTTGTTGTGTGAGTTTTGGTGTGTAATATCCAAAGTCTCAAATCCGATAAAAATAATTTATTTTAGTGAATTGTGAATTTTTATATAATTAGATTATTATTATGTAATCATTAGTATTTCTATTAATAATATAATTCTTGAATAGATGCTGTCCTTGGAGTGGATAAGGAGTGAGAGTAGTTAGAATGGGACCCACTCTTTTATCCATATCATATAATCAAATTGTAGAGAACTCGGCAAGAACAATCTGTGGGACTGTATCAAAATCACAGAATTCACTGTGCTTCTGTTCGGCATAGTGCCTTTCCCGGGACTGTCGCAGAAGTAGTAGCGACAGAGGAATTTTCAAATCTCCTGTAGCAATGTTCGGAACAGTGCCTGCTTGCGGGCTGTAGTTGTTTCGGCATAGTGTTGAAAGCACTGTAAAAGAGGCGGACAAGTGCCACTGGACATTGAGGGATTTGCCGAATTTTCTTGTGCAAGCAGTGGTTCTGTGGTTCAAGGAATTTAGAAAATTTCATTGAAAGGAAGTTTTGTTGCAATTGTGAAAGAAGGGAAACAATTGCAATTAAAATGATCATATTTTTTATGAATTGTAGTGATGTGAGTATGCAAACTAGTTGAAAGAACTATGAATTAAGGTGTAGCTTGGAGAAGAGAGAAAGGAAGAATAGAAGAAAAGAATAACGGAAAGAAAGGAAGAAAAATGTGAGAAATATACTAGTAATCTTTATCTTTTATGTCACCTAAATTTAGTAACATTTCTAACGATGATAACCTAATTGTATCGTAGGATTGTTTATAGATTTATGCAGAAAGAAAGCTTTCGATTTGGGTATCAAAGGAAAAGGCTTCGTAGTGTAGGTTCTGAAGAGATCACCCGTCAGGAAGGTAAATTATGTAATTATTTATAGTTGTATCTATCATGAATGGTTAATTTATCCCTTATGTTTTGAAAGATTATTATAAAGAGATGTAATGTTAATCATCATGAGAATACATTAAGGTATTCACAACTGTCTATCCATGAGAATAAGAGAGGTTTGATAGATGTTTAAATGTTCTTATCTCAGCATTTTCTTAACTGATAATTTTATACAAAGAAGTTTTTGTTTTGACTTAGTAGCTATTAACTTCTTAATACACCAGATGTATGAGTATAAGCATTCTTGAAGTTTATAACCATTAAAATCAGATATGAATTATGAAGGTATGAAGTAAGGCATATCAAATTAAAAGTAAAGATTGGCTATATCAGGTGGGCAAAAGGGACCCAATTACTAAACCTGTATTATAGGTGGGACAAAAGGGACCCAAAGGGAAAAGAGACTTGCGTAGCAGGTGGGATAAAAGAAACCCCTAATGAGGCAAAAGGGACCTCAATGTAATTCAATAACGATAATGTCAGGGTTACTTGAGCTCCATTGAATATTGTTATGAATTTATAACCAAGTCTTTTACATATTTAATTTTGATATTCATTGTAATTTTGAAGAGATAAAGAATAATGCTAATTAAGATTTATAATGTTGTTATCATTAAAATTGAGTTTAATACTTTATGACTTCAAGGTTTTGATTTATTCCTCTTCTCATAATATAACTATTATTTAGATTACATAATTTGCTGGGCCACATAGCTTGCCAATTACTTCTTACTGATTGTCTTTACATAAAAAAGAAAGGGAAAAGTGGAAGAAGTTTGATATGCAAGTATTAAGTTTTATATCAATGTTTATTTAAATTTTTAAATCTACTCTTGATGTTAGTAAACAGTTTTAATGTTGTATCACTTTGAATTTCTTTAGTGGCTTTGTACTTGGTCATTGATACAACAACAACAACAACATCAAGCCTTTATCCCACTACGTGGGGTCGGCTACATGAATCCTTTTTCTCCATTGTGTCCTATTAAAAGTCAAATTCTCGTTTAAATCTAATAAAGAAAGGTCATTCCTAATATTTTCTAACCAGGTCTTTTTAGGTCTACCCCTACCTTTCTTAACAAAAGTCAAATCTAATACCTCTACTCTCCTAACCGGGTCATCGCAAGGCCGCCGTTTTATGTGACCAAACCATCTAAGGCGACTTTCTCTAATCTTATCTTCTACTGGAGCTACTCCAACCTTTTCACGTATATGCTCATTTCGTATCCTATCTCTAAGGGTAAAGCCACTCATCCACCTAAGCATCCTCATCTCTGCCACACTTAACTTAGTATTATGCTTCTCTTTTAAAGGCCAACATTCAGCACCATAAAGCATTGCAGGCCTCACTACCATCTTATAGAATTTTCCCTTAAGTTTGAGGGGTACATTTCTATCACATAACAAGCCCGATGCATTCCTCCACTTCAACCATCCAACTTGAATTCTGCTGATAATATCCCCATCTATTTCACCATCACTCTGAACAATAGATCCAAGATATCTAAAACGTGTACTCTTATTAATGACTTGATCGCCCAAAGTCATAAACCCCTCACTAGGTCTATTACTACTAAAATTACACTCCATATATTCCATTTTAGATCTACTCAAGCGAAAACCTTTAGACTCTAAGGTTGACCTCCATAATTCAAGTTTACCTTCAACTCCCTCTCTAGTCTTATCAACAAGAAGAATATCATCAGCAAAAAGCATACACCAAGGTACATCCTCTTGCAAATGTCTAGTGAGAACATCCATGACTAAAGCAAAAAGATATGGGCTTAAGGCTGATCCTTGATGTAACCCAACCGAAATAGGGAAATACTTGGTCAATCCACCTTGTGTTTGAACACAAGTAATAGCTCCTGCATACATATCTTTAATGATTTGAATATAAGCATTATTGACTCCTTTCTTTTCAAGAACTCTCCATAGCACTTCTCTTGGAACTTTATCATATGCTTTTTCTAAATCTATAAATATCATATGTAGATCCTCCTTATTTTCTCTATATTTCTCCATTAAACCTATTAATAAATGTATGGCTTCCGTAGTCGACCTACCCGGCATGAATCCAAATTGATTTTGGGAAACATTAGTATCACGCCGCAACCTATGCTCCAAAACTCGCTCCCATAGTTTTAAAGTATGACACATTAACTTAATACCTCTATAATTCGCACAATCTTGTACATCACCTTTATTCTTAAAAATATGAATTAACACACTCATTCTCCACTCATCTGGCATCTTCTTAGTCTTCAAAATAGTATAAAAAAGTTTAGTAAGCCATGAAATTCCTTCATCTCCTAAGCATTTCCACACCTCTATTGGAATATCATCATGTCCAACAGCTTTTCCACCCTTCATTTTCTTTAAAGCCTCTCTAACTTCAATTTTACTAATACGCCGATAAAAACATAAATCTTTATTTTCATCTAGGGTGCTAAGGTCACTATAGTCAATCTTATTTTCACAATCTTCATTAAAAAGTTTAGCAAAATATCTCATCCATCTTTGTTGAATATCATCTTCTAAGAAAAGTATTTTTTGATCTTCATCTTTAATACACTTCACTTGAACTAAATCCTTACTACTCCTATCTCTTTGTTTGGCTAACTTATACATATATCTTTCTCCCTCTTTAGTATCTAATCTATTATATAAATCACTAAAAGGTAATGCCTTTGCATCGCATATTGCTTTCTTAGCATCCTTACGAGCCACTTTATATATTTCTCAATTATTAGAATTTTTAAAAATAAACCAATTTTTATAACAAAGCTTCTTATTTTTAATTTTTTCTTGCACATTAGGATTCCACCACCAACTATTTTTACTATTGGGAGCTTTTCCCTTTGATACTCCAAGGACATCTTTTGCAATATTCTTAATATCACTATCCACTTTTTCCCACATAATATTAGCATCCTCATGCACAGACAAAATCTTAAGATCTAAAATCTTATTTCCAAAAATATTTTTGTTAATATTCTTTAAATGCCCCCATTTAATCCTAGAAAATTGTTTTACTTTATTCTTTGATGAAACTTGAAATTACTAGAAGCTTGCTTTGTTGTATTAGATGAGATTTATATGATCTTTTACATAAATCCGGAATTAAATGATATGAATGAGATGCTTAAATGTTATGTTTTTTTCTTATTACACTCTACAAAAGGGGTTATGTGGGGTGTTACATTGTGTCATGAGAGTTTTGTGAGTTTTGGTTATTGCAAGTCTTCATATGTTTTAAGTCTAAATGGATAGTCCATACAATCATCCTTCGGAAGCCTCATGTCAAGATTCGAAAGAATCTCAAGGAGAATTTGACCCTGCCAGACTTAAAAATCAACCAACTATTCAGGATGTGAAGATTCCAACTAAAGAAGGGGTTCCCCCTCAGGGAAGTTCAACTGACCCGATTCAAAATAAACTTTATAAGATACAAAGACTGATGTACTTATGTGACGATAAATTTGAGAAAAGAATTCGGGCACTTCTAACTGAATTTAGTAATGAGAAGGAATTAATTAAACATAAGTATGATGCAATAATTGAGGAATTGGATCGGTCATATAATGAAAACTCAAAATGGATCTCATCAGGGGATGAGGATGCATAGGTGTACGAAAAATTATGTGAAGAAAAAAAATTTCTACCAGACCAATTCATACAAAAACGAGAGAAGATCCTGAAGAAATATGAGGACAAGATTCAAGAGATGGATACAACGCCTTCATCTCATCAGAAAAATCTAAAGCAACCTCATCAGGAGATGAGTTCTTTCAACCGGAGGAGAATTTGATTTAGGCAAGGGGGGGTCAAAACATGAGCCTTGGCTCTTGGGACGCTTGTGCTTCTCGGTTTGGGGCTTGGCTGTTCGATTTTGCTGTGCATTTTTGGGGCTGTTGTGCATCATCATATTAATGCAATTAAATAGAATCATTTCCCCCATCTGCTGCCCTTCGGTTTCCTCACCTGGCTCCCCTTCCCATGGCTGGTTCCTTCCCCATTTGGCTGCTTGTTCCGGTTCCCTGGACTGTCTGTCCCGATTCCCCTGGCCGTCCGTTTCTTCCCACTTGACTGCCTTTCTTCAATTTTTTGTGGGTTGTTTGGGTGTTGTTTTGGACTAACTGTTGGCCTTCCATTTCCCCTTATTTAATTGGTTTAATTGGGAGTATTTTGGACTGTTAGGTGCCACTTTTCCCCTATAAATATGTGATGTTTTATAAGTGAAAAGAGAGAGTTATGGAGAGATTTTTGAAGCAAAAAACCAAAGGGTTTTTTCTTTCTTGGAAAAGCTTGCGAGCTTATTCCATCACTTCTCCTTCTTCTAGGAAATCTTGCGAGCATGTCTTCTCATTCGTCTCGGCTTCTTACCTCTTTCTTCTCTCCGCAAGTTCGACACCATCTGTAACTTTCTTCTCGATCCAAGAAAAGTAAGTTTAGCTGTTTGTTTTTATGTCATAAGTTTGTAAGAGTCATCTTTATCCTATAAAAGTTATATTTTGTTTAAATATCGTATTTTGTCTATTTTTGAATATTTTATGTATCTTCTTATTTCCTAGGAAGTCTTTTATATGCTTGGAAAATTGGGGTCTTTCCTAAATTTTGCTTGCATTACATTCTAATGTATCAAGTCACTCTTCTTTATTATAATAAAGTCACAGTTTCTTTAGGTATTTGTGCTTTTACAATTATTTTTTCATATATTATATATAGTTACTCTATCTTTCAACCATAACTTTCACAAACAGGACTTTGATTCATTTGAAGAAGTCATTATGCCTAAAAAATCATACTTAGAAATATATCTCGATGAAACCAAACTTGATAGGAGAATAGAGCTAGATATATTACATTTTTGGAGAGGCAATCAGTATAGGCTCCCCGAGGCTTCTGCAATGGCTCATGACGTATTGTGTAATCCCATAACAACAGTGGCCTCCAAAATTGCTTTCAGCAATAGTAGTAGAATTCTAGATCAGTATCGAAGTGTAAAACATGACATTGTTGAGACTTTGATTTGTACAAAAGATTGGTTGTCTGATGATCAAGGTGCAATATCATTCAACCCTTAAATTAATTTATACTATAGGAAAAGTATTTAATCAATGTTTGTATTTCTGTTTGTTGCAATTTTACATGACCCTAAACTTGAAGCTGTGACGGAGGATATCCTAAATTTAACGATTGAGCAAGTTCAAGAAGAAGTTGGGGAAAGTTTTATTATTAAATGATAGATAATTAATGGATTTCGTAAAGACAATTAAGTGAATTGTTAGTTGAATATCTATTGTTGGCTATCCGCTGCTTGCTTGTTGGTTGTTGCAGTTCCCACTGTTTCTAACTTTCTGTTATTTTTTGTTGTGGCTTATGTTGTTATGCACGTATGCATAAGTAGCAAACCTAATGCACCTAAGTAGCAGTTGCAGCGTTCCATTTAAATTTATATCTATGGTCTACTTAGATGCTTTTATAAGTTATCACTCGTTTTGATATCTATTATAGTATTTTTGCTATTTACTTTTAGTGTCTATTTTAGTATTTTAGTGTTCTTTGCTGCTGTTGCCTTGTTGGGAACATGAGCCACGTTTTTGGATTTTTTGACCTTTCACAAAACTGTTGTTGTTTGCGCCTTTGAGGTTTTCCCGAACTCTGTTATGGCTGCTGACATATTGTAACTTTAATGATGTTGGCCAGTTGGACTGTCTCTATGGGCTATGAGCGGTTGATTGTTACTAAAATTTAAGCAATGATGAGAAACCCTCTAAACTAAAAGTGAGAGATGTTGGGGGTAAAACTAATATACTATTGCAACCAAATGGCTTTGATGAAGAGCAGATACTCTATTAAGCTTAATGCAAAGTGCAAATTGTCGGATGCCGCCTTGAATGGTAATAGTCTAATAGATAATTAGAATTTAGAAATATCAAATATTCAATATTTGCTCACTTTATATTAATTTTTGAATGAGTTGGAGGGCTCACCTGAGCTATTCATTGAAGCTTTTTAATTGCATTGTCTCATGAATCATAATTTAGAATTATGTATGGTTAAGATTTTTAAAGCTTGTAAGACAATTTGTCTTTTGTGGTGGAATTCAACTTAAAGAGTATGAGTTTGAGCTTGTTACTTGAAATTTGCGTTTGCAATTTGAGCTTATAATTTTAGATTATAGAGTTTATAATTTAAGCTTGTAAGTTGTAATTTATGTTATGTAATTGTAGTGTATTGTGTTATGTCTTATGTATTATGTAAAAAAACCGGTAAAATTTTTAATAAAATTTAACTTTTTACCACTTGTTCATTATTAAGAGTATGTAGAAGAGTTTTGTGATGCAAATAAAAAAAATATATAAAGCTATTATTTTGCATTCTGGGTTGGGTCGGGTTGACCCGAACCCGAACCAAATCGGGTTTGGGTTCGTAAAAGTGACACAAACCCAGAATTGGGTTGGGTTCAGGTCAGGTAAAAAATTTGGTGGCTCGAAGTCGAAATGGACCTAAACCTGACCCATGACCCGAATTTGACAGCCCTAATTAATACTGGTGTAATCCACTAAAACCTAAGAGTTCATTGCTTGTAAGCTATCTTCTTCTACCTTACTTTTTCTATTTTGTCTCGATCTTCTATCTAATATTCTCACCATGATTTTCCTTCCACCTATATCTTTCTTCTTTAAATATTTTGAGTGAAACCTGTTGTTGTGCCCCATTTGTTGGTATTTGTCAGAGGCTCACGGACTTGAGCTGGATCATAATTTATGTGACGAACCACTTATTTGATTTTTCCTTTGACCATCATTCTCTATTTTCGCGATTTGCATGTGAGGTAAACTTACAAGGTTGTTTTGAAGGAATTTTAATTTAGTTGTGGTTTGGTCACATAAAACGGCAGCCTTCCAATGACCCGGTTAGGAGAGTAGAGATATTAGATTTTACTTATGTTAAGAAAGGTAAAGGCAGACCTAAAAAGACCTGATTATAAAATATTAGGAATGACCTATCTTTATTAGATTTAAACGAGAATTTGACCTTTAATAGGACATAATGGAGAAAAAGGATTCAGGTAGCCGGCCCCACGTAGTGGGTTAAAGACTTGATGTTGTTGTTGTTGGTTATTTTGTGTGCCTTCATATCAATTTTTTAAGTTTCGTTTCCTACTTAGTTTCTAATATTTGTGTATGTTTATATTATATTTGAAAGGAGTGTTATCAATTTTATTTTTAGTGTTCTCATACATGCATCTTTCTTCTCAAAACTTTAATAAGTTGTACGGTGTCATTGCGTCGTATTTTATTTTAAAGTTTGAAGGTATTGTTGTGTCATGTTTTATTGAATGTTGAAGTGTTGTTGTGTCATGATTTATTGTAAGTTATAAGTATTTGTTTTGTTCTGTTTGATATGAGTTTAAAGTGGTTGTATCATGAGGTTTTTTATTTTTGTTCTACAAAAGGAAGTCTTTTGTTTGTAATCTTAGTTATTTTTAGATTGCATCAAGTTAGTATCAGAGATTTAGGTCCTCGGGCGAGTCTTCCTTTCTCTTAAAAAAAAATGAATAATCAAATTAATCAAGCAGATTCGCAATATACTGGTAAGCAACAAATAGTTAACCTACAACTACAAATGGGAGAAAAGACTAGTACTCAGGTTGCACTAAATTCAAAAGGCAAATCTATTTTGAAATAAAATGTGGCATCCAACAATTTGACATCTATATTCCAACGAGCAAATTCAAGCTATCTAAAAAACTCACTTTGGAGAATGCTTATTGATGAAGAAGGTTTTTCAATTAATATTGATTCAGTTCACAATGATGGTAGCAAGTTACCATATTTTTTTTCTAGGAAGCAACATTCTCAAAACAAAAAAATGCAAACATGTTATGCTCATTAAGATGCTCAGTTTATCATTTATCCAGTCGATGATATTATGGATAAATTTGAGACTCAAACTAAGAAAGTTGAAGTCTTGGATCGGTTGATAGTATGTGAGAAACGATGTATTAAAAGAAAGAGTGAGGTGTAAACACAGACTAACAAAGAGATGTATAACCATGAAAGGCACAATAGAGAAGCTGCTATTCTTGAAAGGCAATCTGATGAGGCAATGTTACAATATGTTAATCAACATATATGCTACAAAAAGCCGCTGAATGAAATAAAAAAAGAAGAAGAGAATGTGAGGCAGCCAGAAGAATAGCTATTGAGAACAACAACCATAGAGGAAGCTGCTGATAAAACCTTTTCAGCTCATCAAAATATTAAGGGGAACATGCAACTTATAGAGGATGAACAACTTGAATTGATCAATCTAACAGTGTTAAGTAAAGGTTTATCATCCATTATTTTTATTGACAATGATACTTTGTTTAGCAATATTCTATCAAAAAATGAAGAGGTTATTAAAAGAGTGTTTCAATCACATATCATGTAAAGCCTTATTTTAAGAAAACTCCTTCCATTATTGAGAAGATATTAATAGGTGTTGCTAGAAGCATATAATTGTGTGGGACTTTGCCCCTTACTATTCATGATGATGTTGTGGATATCCATACTACTCCAACAAGACATGAAGTGTATTGACAACTCTTGATTAGATGGAATGGACATCCCCCTGATTGACAGTTGATGATGAGGAGTTGCAGCTTCGTCATCCTGACATCTACCAACGGATGACTGAAGCATTTTCATCAGGGGACGAGATTCTTCCACAAGGGGAGAATTGAGGTAATCATGTTTTATCATTTTATGTGTTTTGTTTTATTTCTTTACTCCTTATATTTTTGAATGCTATATGTTTATTTTGTATGGCCCTATGATGGAAAAAACTCATGATCATACTTGGATTTAGTGCTCTTAGAAAGTTTCACTCCTTTAGTTTTCACTTATGTTGATCTAGCTTCTTTGGTGATTAGTTGGGTATTTATTTTGGCATGTTATGCTTATTGGGCATAGCCCAACTCTTTCTCTATGCAGGTTGTTTTTCCCATGCTGTTGAGCCATTTTCTCGACTATTTGCTTCCCTATGCTGGCTATTTTTCCCCATGTTGCAATCCCGTTTTCCCTACTGTTGGCTTTCCCTATTCTGACTATTTTTTCACATGCAGATATCCTATTTTTTCATGTTGCTGACTATTAGGTTTCCACCTTGTTGCTTTTCTATACTAAGTGCATTAACTCCTCATCAAATGGGTTAACTTAAGAGTCTTATATTGGTTGTTTGGGCGGCATAATTAAGTGAGCAATTTATGACCACATCCACCCTTCTCCAATATATATGGGTTGTTTTGTTGATGGAAGAGGTTAGTTGTTATTATTACTGGTGTAATCGTACTAAAACCTGCAGGATATTTAGCTTGAGAGCTATCTTCTTCTACCTTACTTTTTCTATTTCTTCTCAGTCTTCTATCTAATCTTCTCTCCACGGTTTCCCTTCCACCTATATTTTTCTTCTTCAAATATTACAAGTGAAGGTGTTGTTGTGCCCTGTTTATTGATATTTGTCAGAGGATTGCCGACTTGAGCAGGATTATAATTTGTGGTGAACCACTAGTTTAAATTTTTCTTTGAGCACTTTTCTCTATTTTGTGATTTGCATGTGAGGTGACCTTACAAGAATGTTCTTAGGGTATTTTAATTTAATTGTTTGATTATTTTGTGTGCATTCTTATCAATTTTATAAGTTTCGTTTCCTACTTAGTTTTCCAATATTTGTGTATGTTTGTGTTATATTGAATGGGAGTGTTGTCAATTGCATTTTTATTATTCTCCTACTTACGTTCCTACCTGCATCTTTCTTCTCAAAATTTTGATAAGTTGTAAGGTGTCATTATGCTGTGTTTTATTTTATGTTCTAAGGTAATGTTGTGTCTTGTTTTATTGAATGTTGAAATATTATTGTGTCATATTTTATTATAAGTTGTAACGATTTGTTGTGCCCTGTTTAATGTAAGTTTGAAGTGGTTGTGTTCTAAGGTTTTGTTTGTTTATGTTTCATGGAAAGCAAGTATTTTATTTGCAATCTTATTTATTTTTAGATTGCATCAAATTTGTTGAATGAAATTATTATAAATTTTTTGTCTAATAGATTTGTTATTATTATAATATAGTTGATTTCTCTAAATCAAAGTACTTTTTGAATATATATACATATACGTGTGTGTGCACGCAGGGGGGGAGTGCGTGTGTATGTGAGATATGTAATATTAAAAAAAAATTCTTAAATAAATTAGATTTTAAGACAGTGAGCAGTGAGAAAATATTTTTTTTCTTTGACAATGATATTTTGGTTAGCAGTATTCTATCAAAAGATGTTGAGCTTTTTTGAAAGAGTTGGTTCAACAATCACATATCATGTAAAGCCTTATTTTGAGGAAAATCCTTTTATTATTGAGAAGATATTAACCAGTGCAGCTAAAAGCATATAAATGTGTGGGACTTGGCCCCTTATTATTCTTGATGATGTTATGGATATCCGTACTACTCAAACAAGACATGGAATGTACCGACGACTCTTAATTAGATGAAATGGACATCACCTTGAATGACAGTTAAAGATGAGTTGTCATACTGATATCTACCAGCGGATGACTGAAGCATTCTCACTAGAATATGAGATTCTTCTACTATGGGAGAATTGATGGAATCATGTTTTATCATTTTATGTCTTTTATTTTTGTTTTTTTTTTCTTATGTTTTTGGATGCTATATAAGTTTATTTTGTATGGCCTTACGATGGAAAACAACTCATGATAATGCTTGGACTTGGTGCTCTTAGGAAGTTCACTTCTTTGGTTTCTTCCACTTGTACTGATCTAGCTTCTTTAGTAGTTAATTTGGTATTTATTTTGGCATGTTTTGCTTATTGGGCTTGGCCCAACTCTTACCCTATGCTGGCTGTTTTTCTTCATATTGTTGTCCCATTTTTTCTATTGTTGGCTTTTCCTATGCTGGATGTTTTTCCCCATTGTGCTATCTCGTTTTCCCTGCTGCTGGCTTTCCCTATGTTGACTGTTTTTCTTCATACTGCTGACCTATTTTTCCTACTGCTGGTGTTAGGTTTCCACCTTGTTGCATTTCTACACTAAGTACCACTGGTTTGATTTTTCCTTTGAGCACCATTCTATATTTTAATGATTTGCATGTGAGGTGACTTTACAAGGTTGTTCTGAGGGCATTTAAATTTAATTGTTTTGTTATTTTGCATTCCTTCCTATCAATTTTCTAAGTTTTGTTTCCTACGGATTTTCTAATATTTGTGTATATTTAAGTTATATTAAAAGGGAGTGTTGTTAATTACTTTTTAAGTGTTCTCCTAATTGCATTCCTACCTGCATCTTTCTTCTCAAAACTTTCATAAGTTGTAAGGTGTCATTGCGCCGTGTTTTATTTTAAGTTCTAAGGTATTGTTGTGACCTGTATTATTGAATGTTAAAGTGGTGTTGTGTCATTTTTTATTGTAAGTTGTAAGGACTTGATGTGTCCTGTTTTAACGTGAGTTTGAAGTGGTTGTGTTCTAAAATTTTATTTGTTTATATTTTATTGAAGAAAGTCTTTTGTTTGCGATCTTAGTTATTTTTAGATTGCATCAATTTAGTATCAGAGATTTAGGTTGTCGGGCGAGTCTTAATTTCTTTTTAAAAAAATGAATAATCAAAATAATCAAGCAAATTGGCAATATATGTTTATGCAAAAAAATGGTTAACCTATAATAACAAAAGGAAGAAATGAATAATACCCTGGATGCACTAAATACAAAAGGTAAATCTATTTTGAAACAAAATACAGGATCCAATAAGGTGACATCTATATTCCAACAAGCAGATTCTACCTATCTGCAAAACTCACTTTGGAAAACAACTATTAATGAATTTAGTTCTTCAATTAATCCTAATTTAGTTCATAATATTGGTAATAAGTTGCCATGTTTTCCTTCTGTGAAGCAACATCCTCAAAATAAAGAAAGGCAGCTAGCCTATGCTCTTCAAGATGCTCAGTTTATCATTTATCCAATCGATAATATTGTGGATAAATTTGAGACTCAAATAACAGACAAAGTTGAAGACTTGGATAGGTTGGTAGCATGTGAGA
The DNA here is from genome assembly GCA_019514585.1 of Dendrobium officinale. Lineage (NCBI taxonomy): Eukaryota > Viridiplantae > Streptophyta > Magnoliopsida > Asparagales > Orchidaceae > Dendrobium > Dendrobium officinale. The sequence continues at coordinate 2,526,840 of CM033693.1, read as the reverse complement.
AACGATGTATTAAAAGAAAGCGAGAGGTGAAAACACAGACTGGCAAAAAGATGCATTACCGTTAAAGGCACAATGGAGAAGCTACTATTCTTGAAAGATGATCTGATGAGACGACGTTACAGTATGTTGATTAACATGCCTGTTGCAAAAGCCGTTGAATGAAGTAAATATAGAAAAAGAGAATGTGAGCGAGAAGAACTACAATTGGGGATAATAATGGCCATGGAGGAAGCTGATGCTATCAAGAATTATGTACTTTTTATTTTATTTGAACAATAGTATATTTTGTTTTTCTTTTCTATTTTAGATATCCAATGATGGGAAAGCATCCAATGATCATGGTAGGTAGTGCATATGGCTTGGTAGACCTTTGGTTTGCTGGCTCGATTGGTCCCTGGCTGCTGGTGGTTCACGGGTTGGCTGTTTTGGAGCATTTGGTTTTGAGCTGATTCTCTAAATTGCTTAAGTTGAAGTTTAGTAGCTCATTAATATTCAAAAAGGTACCTCATTATGAAGTTTACTTTTGGAGTGGCCTTGTTCCTTCCCCTTCCCCTTTCTTCTTGTCTCTTAGAAAACCGTGGCTTGTATTAATTGGGGGCTGAATTCTATGCTTTGAATTCATTGGGAAGTTAATGATTTTTGTGCTTTACCTCTTGGGATCTCACGGCTGGCTCCTTGTTCCGTGACCGCCCCTCATTTCCCATGGCTGTGGCTCTCGGTCCGTGCAGTTCCTTCGTCTCCCGTGGCTGTCTCCTTGGTTCCTGGTTTGGGTGTTTATCCGTGAGCTTTGGGGGAGATTTCTATGCCTATTATGCTTCGGTTCTAATGGAAATTAAAGACATGTGGCTCTTGGCATTCCTCTCTCTTGCCTATAAATATGAGAAAATGTTGTGAATGATTGGAGTTGATATTTGTGAGCATATTTGCTATTAACCTGCGGGTTTATTCGGAAATCCTGCGGACACTTTCCAACCTTCTTTTCTCATTCCCTCCGGAAATCCTGCGGGCTCTTTCCACCCTTTCTTCTCTGGCTTCTAACCCCTTTCATCTCTCCGCAAGTGTCACTCCATCTGTATCCTTCTTCTCAAAGTAAAGCAACTTTAGGGTGTCGTATCAGAGTTGATTTGAAGCATCTATTGAAGAAATTGGACAATCTTGCAGTGGTGGATCATCGGTTTGCTAGTTCTATGCACTTTACTTATTTAACCTACAAATTCGATGCATGTAAGGAACCCGCTCTGACGGTTGTCTGAGGATAGCGTCTTTTTAAATTTCTTTATTTCTTTAAAATCTCCTAGCATCTTTTGTTGTGTTTGTCAAGTTTTGGGTCGTCTGCGTTTATTTAATAAAGTTTGTTTTAAGTTCTACTCATTGTGTCACTTTTCTTCTTGTGTGTCTTTTGTGATCAAGAAAAATAGTGTCCCCTATATCTCTTGTCTACATCAGAAGCTGTTGATAAAATCATTATAGCTCATCAAAATATTGAGGGAAACATGTAGCTTATAGAGGATGAACAACTTGTATTAATGAATCTAACTGTGTTAAGTAAAGATTAATCATCCATTATTTTCCCTGAGAATGATACTTTGGTTAGCAGTATTGTATCAAAGGATGTTGAGCTTTTTGAAAGAGTTGGTCACTCACATATCATGTAAAGCCCTATTTACAAAAAATCTTTTTCATTATTGAGAAGATACTAAAAGGTGTTGCTAAAAGCATAGAATTGTGTGGGACTTTTCCCATTACTATTCTTAATAATGTTGTGGATATCTATACTACTTAAACAAGACATGGAGTGCACTGACGACTCTTGATTAGATGAAATGGACATCCCCCTGATTGACTATTTAAGATGAGGAGTTGCAGCTTCGTCATCCTGATATCTAACAGTGAATTACTGAAGCATTCTCATCAGTAGATAAGATTATTCCATTAAGAGAGAATTGATGGAATCATGTTATATTATTTTATTTCTTTTTCCATTATATTTTTGGATGCTATATAAGTTTATTTTGTATGGCCCTATGATAAAAAATAACACATGATCATGCTTGAATTTGATGATATTAGGAAGTTTCACTCCTTCGGTTTCCACATGGGTTACTCTAGCTTCTTTCGTGGTTAATTGAATATTTATTTTGGCCTGTTTTTCTTATTGGGCTTTGCCCAACTCTTTCCCTATGTTGTCGGTTTTTCCTCAAGCTGTTGTCCCATTTTCCCTACTATTGGCTTTCCCTCTGCTGGTTGTTTTTCCCCATGATGCAATCTCATTCTTCATGTTGCTGGCTTCCCAATGTTGACCATTTTTCCCCATATAGTTGTCTTGTTTTTTCCTGCTGCTGGCGATTAGGTTTCCACCTTGTTGTTTTTTTATACTAAGTGCATTAACTCCTCATTAAATGGGTTAATTTGAAAGGCTTTTATTGGCAGTTTGGGCGGCATAATTGAGTACTTTGTGACCATTTTCCACCTACTCCAATATATACGGGTTGTTTTGTTGTTGGAAAAGATCGGTTGTTATTGTTACCGGTGTAATCGCACTAAAACCTACGGGTTAATTAGCTTGTGAGCTATCTTCTTCTACATTATTTTTTCTATTTCGTCTCGGTCTTCTAAACAATCTTCTCTCCACGGTTTTCCTTCCACCAATATCTTTCTTCTTTAAATATTTTGAGTTAAGGTGTTGTTGTGCCCCCTTTGTTAGGTATTTGTCGGAGGTGCGCCAACTTGAACTAGATCATAATTTCTGTAGCGAACCACTTGTTTGATTTTTTCCTTTGAGCACCATTCTCTATTTTCGTAATTTGCATGTGAGGTGACCTCACAAGGTTATTCTGAGGGTATTTTAATTTGGTTGTTTGATTATTTTGTGTGTCTTATCAATTTTTTAAGTTTCCTTTCCTACTTAGTTTCCAATATTTGTATATGTTTATGTTATATTGAAAGGGAGCGTTATAAATTGTATTTTTAGTGTTATCTTACTTGCATTCCTACCTGCATCTTTCTTCTCAAAACTTTGATAAGTTGTAAAGTATCATTGCGTCGTGTTTTATTTTAAGTTCAAAGGTATTGTTGAGTCCCGTTTCATTGAATGTTGAAATGTTGTTGTATCATGTTTTATTGTAAGTTGTAAGGATTTGTTGTGTTTAGTTTAATATGAGTTTGAAGTGGTTGTATTCTAAAGTTTTGTTTATTTATGTTTTAGGGAAGGAAGTCTTTCGTTTGTAATCTTAGTTATTTTTAGATTGCATCAATTTTGTATTAGAGATTTAGATTATCGGGCGAGACTTCCTTTCTCTTTAAAAAAAATGGATAGTCAAATTAATCAACAAGTAGATTGACAAAATATATTTATACAACAAATGATTAACCTACAACAATAAATGCAAGAAATGACTAATACCTTGACTGCACTAAATCCAAAAGGTAAATCTATTTTGAAATAAAATGCGGGATCCAATAAGGTGACATTTATATTCCAACGAGCAGATTCTAGCGATCTGCAAAATTCACTTTGAAGAATGCTTATTTATGAAGTTGGTTCTTCAATTAATTATGATTCAATTCATAATCTTGGTAGTAAGTTACCATATTTTCCTTCTGGAAAACAACATTCTCAAAATAAAGAAATGCAGTCATGTTATGCTCTTCAAGATGCTCGGTTTATCATTTATCCAGTTGATAATATTATGGATAAATTTGAGACTCAAACAGTAGACAAAGTTAAAGAATTGGATAGGTTGGTAGCATGTGAGAAATGATGTATTAAAAGAAAGAGTGAGTTGCAAACATAGACTAGCAAAGAGATGCATGATCGTGAAAGGCACAATGAAGAAGCAGCTATTCTCGAAAGGCGATCTAATGAGGCGATGTTGTAGTATGTTCATCAACCTGTCTACTACAAAAAATAGCATAATGAAGAAAACATAGAAGAAGAGAATGTGAGGCAGCTAGAAGAACTGCAATTGGGGATAACCACCATGGAGGAAGCTATTGATAAAACATTTATAACTCATCTAAATATTGAGGGAAACATGCTGCTTACAGAAGATGAATAACTTGAATTGATGAATCTAATTGCGTTAAAGGTTTATCATCCATTATTTTTCTTGAAAATGATACTTTGGTTAGCAATATTGTATCAAAAGATGTTGAATTTTTTGAAAGAGTTTGTTCAATCATATATCATGTAAAGCCTTATTTACAAAAAAATCCTTTCATTATTGAGAATATATTAAAAGGTGCTACTAAAAGCATAGAGTTGTGTGGGACTTTACCCCCTTACTAATCCTGATGATGTTGTGGATATCCGTATAACTCAAATAAGACATGGAGTGTACTGACGACTCTTGGTTAGATGGAATAGACATCCCCCTGGTTGAATGTTGAAGATGAGGAGTTGCGGATTCGTCATCCTGATATCATCAGTGGATGATTGAGGCATTCTCATCGGGAGATGAGATTCTTCCACTATGGGAGAATTGATAGAATCATGTTTTATCATTTTATGCCTTTTATTTTATATTTTTTCTTTATGTTTTTAGATGCTATAGAAGTTTATTTTATATGGCCCTATGAAGGAAAACAACCCATGATCATGCTTGAATTTGGTGCTCTTGGGAAGTTTCACTCATTTGGTTTCCACTTGGGTTGATCTAGCTTCTTTGGTAATTAGTTGGGTATTTATTTTATCATATTTTGCTTATTGGGCTTGGCCCAACTCTTTCCCTATGCTATTTCTTTTTTCCCATGTTGTTATTTCATTTTCTCTACTACTGGCTTTCCCTATAGTGATTGTTTTCCCCATGATGCAGTCCTATTTTTCCTGCTGATGGCTGTCCCTATTTTGGCAACTTCTCCCCATGCAGCTGTCCTATTTTTTCGTGTTGTTGGCTGTTAAGTTTCCACCTTATTGTTTTCTTGTATTAACTACATTAATTCCTTAATAAATGGGTTAATTTGAGAGGCTTCGATTAGCTGTTTAAGCGGCATAATTAAGTAAGCGATTCGTGACTATTTCCGGCATTCTTATATATATATATATATATATATATATATATATATATATATATATATATATATATATATATGGGTTGTTTTGTTGTTAGAAGAGGCCAGTTGTTATTGCTCCGATCAAATCACACTAAAACCTGCGAGTTATTTAGCTGGCAAGCTATCTTCTTCTACTTTACTTTTTCTATTTCGTCTCGGTCTTCTATCCAATCTTCTTTCCATGATTTCCCTTCCACCTATACCTTTCTTCTCCAAATATTGTGATTGTAAGGCATTGTTGTGCCCCGTTTGTTGGTATTTGCAAGAGGCGCGCCGACTTGAACTGGATCATAATTTCTATGGCAAACCACTGGTTTGACTTTTTTTTTAGCATAATTCTCTATTTTCGTGATTTACATGTGAGGTGTCCTTACAAGGTTGTTCTTAGAGTATTTTAATTTAGTTGTTTGGTTATTTTGTATGTCTTCATATTAATTTTCTAAGTTTTATTTCCTACTTAGTTTCAAATATTTGTGTATGTTTATATTATATTGAAAGGGGGCGTTGTCAATTGCATTTCTAGTGTTCTACTTGCAATCCTACCTGCATCTTTCTTCTCAAAACTTTGATAAGTTATAAAGTGTCATTGCACCGTAGTTTATTTTAAAATCTAAGGTATTGTTGTGCCATGTTATATTGAATGTTTAAATGTTGTTATATCATATTTTATTATAAGTTGTAAAGACTTGTCGTGTCGTGTTTAATGTGAGTTTCAAGAGGTTGTGTATTAAGGTTTTGTTTGTGTCACGACCCGACCCGGTTAGCTCGTAGATACGAGGCGGGAACGAGATCGGACATGTAATAAAATTAACTAGTCATTCTTCTTAACAAAATAAAACTATTCATTGAACTCATCAAAGACAAAAAAAAGCGCCTCTAAATCTTTTCTAATTTCATTCCAAAAAGAGTTTTCAAAATATACAAGATGGCTAACTTTAAATTAAACATGCTAGGATAAGCCATCCAAAAGATAGGAAGTAAAACAAATAAAACTACTAAAATGAACCTGTCACCCGGAGTACGACGACTGTAAGTGAACCTTGGGTTTTCAGCCATCTCTCCTACTAGGTTCTCCTGAAAAATTTCCCAAAACTAGGAAGTGAGCTACGCTCAGTGATTGACAATATGGCTAAGTTGGTGAACATGTGAAATAAACAACTCATGCATGTGAAATAAACAACTCATGAACTAGTAGATTACTTAATGCATGTGAACCATGATATGCTTGACATTTGAGAACATGAAATACTCGTATATATGTTATTTCACAATGTATACATCCGTCCCGGAGTACTGAATTGTACTGATCAGGTACACATCGTTTATGGCCATTCATTTCCATTCATTTGCATTTCATTATGTATTGCCTCAAAGGCCGTCTTTGCTCAAAGAGCCCCTTCTTGATACTCCGTCATCAACATACAAGTAATATAGCATGATTATGATAGAAATTTTCATGTGACAGTCTATAACCATTGCATGACTATGATAAATGATTTCAACCATGATAAAATAATTTCATAAGATACTAAAAGAACTCTTTCGTGCTTTGACATAAGAAACATACTTTGACATAAGAAACATGCTTTGACATAAGAATTGACATAAGAACATAATTAGTTTGCGGCTTGATATAAAAGCTTTAACAAACATGCTCACTTTCCATAGCCAATAAAGTCACTCACCTCAAAGAATTTGTACTTAGAAAGTTTCCCGCACAAGTCCTCGCCTCCTTTCTAAGTTCAACCTAAAGGAAAACAAGAGATTAATTCTCTATGACCTTAATTAACTCAACACAATACTTAATTTTTATTTAATTATATTATGATTTTCGGATTTAATAATTAAAATTAAGAAAAATATTTTTTTCTCTCCAATTTGACATTAGAGGCCTCTTGAAGCCCTTAGGAACCCAATTAGGAAGCATGCGTCCTATAAAAACTAGGTTTTGAAAAACCCTAGGCATTCCCAATTGATTTTCCATTCAATTTCTCTACAAGAAAAATTAAAATCTTGCTACCTAAAGCTTGCCTTACACTCCTCTATCAAATCCTCCCAAAATTTTCAATAAATGAGAAAACCTAATTTTCGGATTTCCTAAGTTTTCCCTTAAAAATCATCTTGAAATTTCACTAAAATACATTCCTATGCAAACCCTAAAGGTTTGCTAAAGAAACAATCAAGAAAAAACCAAACCCTAATATCTTTCTTTCAATAAAACTTAAAAAAAAAACTCAAAGGAATGAAGGGAAACCTACCCAAAGTCTTCCTCTTGCCTTTCCCCAATGAATCTCACCGGAAATCTCGCCGGAATAGCCGCTCGGGATGAATTTCTGCCGCTCCTCTCTCTCCCGTCGCCCCTCTCCTTCGGTTCGGCCGAAAAAATGAACAAGGGACCGAATGAATCGGTCCCTTAAGCATGTGAGGATTTTAGAAAAGGTTTAGGTGCCAAATGACGCATGTGCCCTTAACTCTAACCTTTTCTTTAAGACTTAAAAGGGCAAAATAGGAAATATAGGAAAAGTTTACTTAAACTAGCTTCGACAATTTATATCTTCCAAACTGAGCGAAATTTGGTATAAGTTCGTTATACCATTTTGCTCGAAATTTCGAGACGAATCTAACGAAATTTATTTCGTCGAATTCCGACGACGTCGAAATTTCACTTAAGTTCGTCGCGGCGCATCGAGATGCGTGCGACGCACTCAAATGACGTATTTCGGGTTTTACAGTTTGTCTATGTTTTGTGGAAGGAAATATTTTGTTTGTGATCTTAGTTATTTTTATATTGCATCAATTTAGTATCAAAGATTTAATTTGTCAGGCGAGTCTTCCTTTCTTTTAAAAAAAATGCATAGTCAAATGGTTAACCTACAACAACAAATGGAAGGTAACTAATACCCTGGTTGCACTAAATCCAAAAGGCAAATTTATTTTGAAACAAAATACGGGATCCAATAAGGTGACATCTATATTCCAACGAGCAGATTATAGATGTCTGAAAAACTCATTTTGGAGAATGCTTATTGACAAAGTTTGTTCTTCAATTAATCATGATTCAGTTCATAATGTTGGTAGTAAGTTGCCATATTTTCCTTCTGGGAACCAACATCCTCAAAAAAGAGAAATGCAGCCAGGCTATGCACTTCAAAATGCACAGTTTATCATTTATCAAGTCGATGATATTGTTGATAAATTTGAAACTCAAACAATAGACAAAGTTGAAGACTTGGATAGGTTGGTAGCATGTGAGAAATGGAATATTAAAAAAAAAAAGTGAGATGAAAAATAGACTGGCAAAGAGATGCATGAACGTGAAAGGCGCAATGGAGAAGCTGTTATTTTGGAAAGGCGAGCTGATGAGGCGAAGTTGCAATATGTTGATCAACATATCTACTGCAAAAGGACGCTAAATGAAGTAAACATAGAAGAAGAGAATGTGAGGCAATCAGAAGAACTACAATTATGGATAAAGGCTATGGAGAAAGCTGTTGATAAAACCTTTATAGTTCATCAAAATATTGAGGGGAACATGCAATTTATAGAGAATGAACAACTAGAATTGATGAATCTAACTGCATTAAGTAAATGTTTATCATCTATTATTTTTCATGATAATGATACTTTGATTAGCAGTATTCTATCAAAAGATGTAGAGGTTTTTGAAAGAGTTGGTTGAATTACATATCATGTAAAGCCTTATTTTGAGAAAAATAAATTCATTATTAAGAAGATATTAAAAGGTGATGCTAAAAGCTTATAATTGTGTTGGACTTTGCTCCTTACTATTATTGATAATGTTGTGGATATTCGTACTACTCAAATAAGCCATGGAGTGCACCACCGACTTTTGGTTAGATGGAATGGACATCGCTCTAACTGATTGTTGAAGATGAGGAGTTGCAGCTTCATCATCCTGATACTTACCAGCGGATGACTGAAGCATTCTCATCAGGGGAAGAGATTCTTCCACTATGAGAGAATTGATGGAATCATGTTTTATCATTTTGTCTTTTATTTTATTTCATTTTTTCTTATGTTTTTGGATGCTATATAAGTTTTTTTTTGTATAACCCTATGATGGAAAATAACTAGTGATAATGCTTGGATTTGGTGCTCTTAGAAAGTTTCACTATTCTGGTTTCCACTTGTGTTGATCTAGCTTCTTTGGTAGTTATTTTATTGATTGGGCTTGGCCCAACTCTTTCCCTATGCTGGTTGTTTTTTCACATGTTGTTGTCCCATTTTTCCTATTGTTTGCTTTCCCTATGCTGGTTGTTTTTTCCCATGTTGTTGTCATGTTTTCCCTGCTATTATTTTTCCCCATGCAGCTGTCCTATTTTTCCCCATGCTGCTATCCTATTTTTCCCTACCACTAGCTGTTAGGTTTAGAACTTGTTGTTTTCTTATACTAAATGCATTAAGTCCTCATTATATGGGTTAACTTGAGAGGCTTCTATTGACTATTTGGGCAACATAATTAAGTGAGCAATTTGTGACCATTTCCCTCCTATATATAGGGGCTATTTTTTTGCTGGGAGAGGTTGGTTGTTATTGTTACTAGGGTGTAAACATTTAACACGACCCGAAAATCCAAAAATTTCGGGTAAGGGTCAACCTGGACCCAAAAATGGTCGGGTTTGATTTGGAATTTTTTACCCGTTTCAATTTTCGGGTCAAGTTCAGGTTAACCCGAAAACCCATTTTAAACTCGAATTTGACCCGTAAGGACAAGCAGTTCGTGTCATTTTAGGTTTAGCCGTTTAGCGGTAGTCTTAATTCATTTCATTTTGACTTTTCGAGTCTTCGATTCGACGCTCTAGTCTCAGCTTTCGCAATTCGCAGTCTCGTCTCGATCTCTCTGGGTTCCGCCTTGCTGGCTGCTGCCTTCCTCTCCTTTTTCAGTTCTTCTCGTCGGATCCTCATCCTCTATCTTAATCTTATACCTGTACTTTTCTATGTGCACACTCTGTCCTACTGTTATATTATCATTTATATCATTCTGATTGTTGGAATTTAGATATTAGGGTTATCCACACTTTCGGTTTTGAGATTTCTCATCAAATCCTCTATCTTAAGGTTTTGGCTTTTCAGTTTCAAGTTTTTCGCATTGAGAGTTGAGGGCTTTGGGCCTTTGCTATGCATCTATGCCAGTTAGGGCATCAATTTTAATTCAATTTTCTGTTTGATTTTTAGGACTTTGTATATTTTATGGTTTCTCAATTTACATTTGACAATTATGTTGTTAAAGGGTTATACAAATTTGAGGGGCTTTACTGCTTTAGGTTTAGAGCCGTATCGCCATTCACGCATCATGATTTTTTTGGGTTTCGCATAACAAAATTGTTACAGTATAAAATAGCATTTATGAATGTGTTTGCTATTTATTTTGGAAAACAATAAACTCTATTGTTGTAATGTCAGTTTTGCTCCAGGTTCGTCCAGGACGAAGTTGGATCGTCCGGGACGATCGGTACAGGTTGTTCAAGGAAAACTGTTCTGTCTGTATGGTTCGTCTGGACGAAATGTTGGATCGTCTGGACGAAAATTTTCCAGAGAACCCGTCGCCGGGGACGATAATTAAATCTCGTCTGGACGAAGTTCTCCAGAGCTGAGATCGTCCAGGACGAAGCTCGATCGTCCAGGACGATCAGTCTGGATATATATATATATATAAATGAGATATTTTGAAGAGAGAGAAAAAGCTGAGGAGAGAGAAAAACGAAGGAAAAAGTGGAAAAGTGGATTTTCGGACGACGCCGAGCTGTTTTCGTCCGAAGAGACTGTTCAGGAAATTGTTGTACGCAAGGTAAGGCACATTCCGCCTTTCTCAATTTTCAGAACGGCGCATATTTTCTGTCCGGATTTCATTTTGTTAGCGATTTTCGTCCGTATTTTCCGACTGGTTTAGTTTTTACCTCGTAACTTTCTGTATGTTGTTGACGGGCCGGGTGTGCACATTTTGAATATATTTTGGAGATTTTTGTCCGGAACGTTTTGATTTGACGACGTTTTATTCCGTCTGTATTTTTCTGTGTGAATATTAAATGCTGTGGCAGTAGAATAAATGTTCTGAAATGTTGTTATCTATATTCTATGCAAATTTGGTGAATTGTGATTTTCAGGAAAAATTCTGTAAATTCCGTATACTGTCGTTATGCTGCCCGATTTTTGGGTAATTTCTGATTTTGTCCGGATTTCTCTAAATTGATATGCTATCTGTATATGCTATGAGAAGGGAGTTATAAGGGGCCTGGATCCTATGAGATTCAGTTAGTGTCTGGGAAATCTGAAATGAGCTCAAGTTGAAATCTGTTTGATCTGTTTTGTTCCGGATCCGAGGAAATCTGTTTAGGTGCTACAAGCACTATATATGTATTCTGGTGCGATAAGCACATCTGTTCTGGTGCCGTGAGCACAAAAGGGAGGCATAAGGGGCCTGGATCCTGTGAGATTCAGTCAGTGTCAGGGAATTTAGCTATTAAATAATATCTGATATCTGATTTGATATGATTCTGATTCCGTATCTGTTCTGTAAGCAAATCTGATTCTGATTTCTGTACAATTCTGATACGATTCTGTTCTGTTCTGATATGATCTGAATTTCTGATTTCGGTATGATTCTGATTCTGTTGATCTGATATGTCTGATCTGTTCTGTTTCTGATTTGATATGACTTTTGTTTCCGTACAGTTCTGTCTGATTTGATCTGTTCCGTTCTGATCTGTCCGATTTGATATCTGTCCGATTCTGTTCTGATTTCTATACGGATTTGTCTGATGTATTTGGTTTTGGATTCTGAGAATTTTGATTGGAGGTTTGTCGCTTTGCTGAGCTGTTGAGCTCACTCTTGCTTTCTGGTGGTTTTCAGGTTCTGGGAAAGGGTAGGAGGTCTTGGACTAGAGTTCAGAGTCCAATCTGTGATAGGTACTTTTGTACTTTTTGATTTTTGTACAGTCATGGCTCTTTCTGCTTTATTTTTCTGTCAGCCATGTACTGTATTTGTAGATGATTGTTTTGAGGAAAAGAAAGAAAAATATAGATGATTTGTTCTGCTGCATTTGATATTTTTAGTAGCTCTGGTCTGTTTTGTATAATATTTGAAAGATTCAGTTCAGTAAGCAAATTCCAAAGTCAGATCCTGGTTAGTTCGTTAAGCTGGTCGCGGCCCGGTGCGGGGCGGGATCCGTCTCGGGTCGGGTCGTGACAATTGTTATGGTCAGTGGTGGCCGGTGGGAATTGGAGATAAATGCTAATTGTTGAACATGAAATAGTTGTTCTTTATTTTTCCATGCATTTTAATAGCCTATGCAGCATTGAAACATGTGTTGTCTGACGACCCTGACTATTTAAGAAGAATAGCTTTAGGGATGATAACAAAATTTGAGAAGTACTGGTCAGACTTTAGTGTGATTTTAGCAATAGCAGTCATTCTTGATCAACAATACAAGTTTGCATTCATTGAATGGTGCTACAGGAGGTTGTATTAGGGTGATTATGTGTATGAACTTAAAAAAGGCAAAAGATAAATTGTTTGTATTATTTGCAAACTACACAAAAAGTAGTGGGAATCTTTCATCTAGGGTTGGATCAAGTGCAACTACAAGACATTCTAATATATCAAGTCACTCTTCTCTATTATAATAAAGTCACAGTTTCTTTAGGTATTTGTGCTTTTATAATTGTTTTTTCATATATTATATATAGTTACTCTATCTTTTAACCATAACTTTCACAAACAGGACTTTGATTCATTTGAAGAAGCCATTATGCCTAAAAAATCATAATTAGAAATATATCTCGATGAACCCAAACTTGATAGGAGAATAGAGCTAGATATATTACATTTTTGGAAAGACAATTAGTATAAGTTCCCTAGGCTTCTGCAATGGCTCAGAACGTGTTGTGTAATCCCACAAATACAGTGGCCTCCAAAACTGCCTTCAGCAATAGTGGTAGAATTCTATATTAGTATCGAAGTGTACTAAAACATGACATTGTCGAGGATTTGGTTTGTACAAAAGATTGGTTGTATGAAGATCAAGGTGCAATATCATTCAACCCATAACTGAATTTATACTACAAGAAAAGTATTTAATCAATGTTTATATTTCTGTTTGTTGCAATTTTACATGACCCTGAACTTGAAGCTATGACGGAGGATATTCTAAATTTAACGGTTGAGCAAGTTCAAGAATAAGTTGAGGAAAGTTCTATTATTAGATGATAGATAATTAATAGATTTCGTAAAAATAATTAAGTGAACTGTTATTTGAATATCTATTGTTGGTTATCAGCTGCTTGCTTGTTGGTTGTTGCAGTTCCCACTGTTTTTGACTTTTTGTTATTTTCTTGTAGCTTATGTTGTTATGCACTTATGCATAAGTAGCAAAACTAATGCACCTAAGTAGCAGTTGCAGTATTCCATTTAAATTTATATCTACGGTCTACTTAGATGCTTTTATAAGTTATCACTCGTTTTGATGTATGTTATTGGTGTTTGTTATAGTATTTTTGCTATCTATTTTTAGTGTCTATTTTAGTATTTTAGTGTTCTTTGTTGATGTTGGCTTGTTGAGAACATGAGTCACGTTTTTGAATTTTTGGGCCTTTCACAAAACTGTTGTTATTTGTGCCTTTGAGGTTTTCCCGAACTCTATTATGGTTGCTGGCCTGTTGTAACTGTAATGATGTTGGCCAATTGGTCTGTCTATATGGGTTGTGAGTGGTTGACTATTACTAAAGCTTAAGCAATGATGAGAAACCCTCTAAACTAAAAGTGAGAGCCGTTGGGGGTAAATCTAATATACTATTGCAACCAGATGGCTTTGATGAAGAGCAGATACTCTATTATGCTTAATGCAAAGTGCAAATTATTGGATTCTGCCTTGGATGGTAATAGTCTAATAGATAATTAGAATTTAGAAATATCAAATATTCAATATTTGCTCATTTTATATTAATTTTTGAATGAGTTGGAAGGCTTACCTGAGTTATTCATTGAAACTTTTTAATTACACTATCTCATGAATCATAATTTAGAATTATGTATGGTTAAGACTTTTTAAGCTTGTATGACAAATTATCTTTTGCAGTGAATTCAACTTGAAGAGAATGAGTTTGAGCTTGTAACTTGAAATTTGGGTTTGCAATTTGAGCTCGTAATTTTAGATTATAGAGTTTCTAACTTAAGCTTGTAAGTTATAATTTATGTTATGTAATTGTAATGTAATGTGTTATGTATTATGTATTATGTAAAAAAAATTGTAAAATTTTTAATAAAATTTAACTTTTTGCCACTTGTCAATTATTAAGAGCACATATAAGAGTTTTGTGATGCAAATCTACCATCAAGATGCAAAAAAAAAATTTGAAGCTATTGTATTGCATTCTGGGTCAGGTCAGGTTGACCCAAACCCGAACCAAGTCGGATTCGGGTTCGTAAATGTGACCCAAACCCATAATTGGGTTGGATTCATATCAGGTATAAAATTTGGCGGGTCAAAGTCAAGTTGGACCCAAACTCAACCCATGACTCGAATTTGACAGCCCTAATTGTGTTGGTTTAATCCGCTAAAACCTACGGGTTATTTGCTTGCAAGCTATCTTCTTCTACCTTACTTTTTCTATTTTGTCTCGGTATTATATCTAATCTTCTCTCCATGATTTTTCTTCCACCTGTATCTTTCTTCTCCAAATATTTTGAGTGTAAGTTGTTGTTGTGCCCCATTTGAGCTTGATCATAATTTCTGTGGTGAACCACTAGTTTAATTTTTTCTTTGAGTATCATTCTCTATTTTCATGATTTGCATGTGAGGTGAACTTACAAGTTTGTTTTGAGGGTATTTTAATTTAGTTGTTTGGTTATTTTGTGTCTTCTTATTAATTTTCTAAGTTTCGTTTCCTACATAGTTTCTAATATTTGTGTATGTTTATGTTATATTGAAAAGGAGTGTTATCAATTGCATTTTTAGGGTTCTGCTACTTGCACCCCTACCTCCATCTTTCTTCTCAAAACTTTGATAAGTTGTACGGTATCATTGCGTCGTGTTTTATTTTAAGTTCTAAGGTATTGTTGTGTGATGTTTTATTAAATGTTTAAGTGTTGTTGAGTTATGTTTTATTGTAAGTTAGAAGTATTTGTTGTGTTCTTTTTTATATGAGTTTAAATATGTTGTATTCTAAGATTTATTTTTTTATTTTTATTCTATGAAAGGAAGTCTTTTGTTTGCAATCTTAGTTATTTTTAAATTGCATCAATTTGATATCAGAGATTTAGGTTGTCGGGCGAGTCTTCCTTTCTCTAAAAAAAAAAATGAATAGTCAAATTAATCAACAAGCAGATTGGCAATATACTGGGAAGCAACAAATAGTTAACCTACAATAACAAATGAAAGAAAAGACTATTACTTTAGCTACACTAAATTCAAAATGCAAATCTATTTTGAAACAAAATGTGGCATCCAATAAGGTGACATTTATATTCGAACAAACAGATTCTAGCTATCTAAAAAACTCACTTTAGAGAACGCTTATTGATGAAGTTGGTTCTTCAATTAATCTTGATTCAGTTCACAATGTTGGTAGTAAGTTACCATATTTTCTTCCTGGGAAGCAACATTCTCAAAATAAAAAAAAAATGCAGCCATGTTATTCTCATCAAGATGCTCAATTTATAATTTATCCAGCTGATGATATTGTGGATAAATTTGAGACTCAAACATTTGAAAATTTTGAAGTCTTGGATAGGTTGGTAGCATGTGAAAAACGATGTATTAAAAGAAAGAGTGAGGTGCAAACACAGACTGGCAAAGAGATGCATGACCGTGAAAGGCACAATGGGAAGCAGCTTTTCTTGAAAAGCGATCTGATTATGTGACGTTAAAATATGGTAATCAACATATATGCTACAAAAAACGCTGAATGAAGAAAAAATAGAAGAAGAGAATGTGTGGCAGCTAGAGAACTACAATTAGGAACAACGGCCATACAGGAAGTTGCTGATAAAACCTTTTCAACTCATCAAAATATTGAGGGAACATGCAGCTTATAGAGGATGAACAACTTGAATTGTCAATCTAACTGTGTTAAGTAAGGATTTATCATCCATTATTTTTCTTGCAATGATACTTAGTTTAGAAGTATTCTATCAAAAGATGAAGAAGTTTTTGAAAGAGTTGTTTCAATCACATATCATGTGCCTTATTTTAAGAAAAATCCTTCCATTATTGAGAAGATATTAACAGGTGGTGCAAAAAGCATATAGTTGTGTGGAACTTTGCCCTTTATTATTCCTGATGATGTTGTGGATATCCATCCTACTCAAACAAGACATGGAGAGCACTAACAACTCTTGGTTAGATGGAATGGACATCCCCTAGATTGACACTTGAAGATGAGGAGTTACAGCTTCGTCATCCTGATATCTACCAGCGGATGACTGAAGCATTTTCATCAGGGGACGAGATTCTTCCACTATGGGAGAATTGAAGGAATCATGTTTTATCATTTTGTGTTTAATTTTATTTCTTTTCTCCTTGTTTTTGGATGCTATATAAGTTTATTTTATATGGCTCAATGATGGAAAAAAACCCATGATCATGCTTGGATTTAGTGCTCTTAGGAAGTTTCACTCCTTTAGTTTCCCCTTATGTTGATCTAGCTTCTTTGATGGTTAGTTGGGTATTTATTTGGCATGTTTTGCATATTGGGCTTAACCCAACTCTTTCTCTATGTTGGTTGTTTTTCCCCATGCTGTTGTGTCATTTTCCCGACTTTTAACTTTCCCTATGCTGGCTATTTTTCCCCATGTTGTAGTCCCATTTCTCTCCTGCTGGCTTTCCTTATGCTGACTATTTTTCCCCATGCAGCTATCCTGTTTTTTCCTGCTGATGACGTAAGGTTTTCACCCTGTTGCTTTCCTATACTAAGTGCATTAGCTCCTCATCAAATGGGTTAACTTTAGAGGATTCTATTGGTTGTTTAGGCGGCATAATTAAATGAGCAATTTATGATCATTTTCCCCCTTCTCCAATATAATTTCGTCACAGTCTTCTATCTAATATTCTCTCCATCGTTTTCCTTCCACATGTATCTTTCTTCTTCAAATATTGCAAGTGCAAGGTGTTGTTGTGCCCTATTTGTTAGTATTTATCAGAGGATTGCCGACTTGAGTTCGATTAATTTCTGTGATGAACCACTAGTTTAATTTTTCCTTTAAGCATCATTCTCTATTTTCGTGATTTGCATATGAGGTGACCTTACAAGATTATTCTGAGAGTATTTTAATTTAGTTGTTTGGTTATTTTATGCTATAGATAAGATCGGATCATGTCATGTGTGCAATCTATCATATGTGTTCCACATATATATATATATATATATATATATATATATATATATATATATATATATATATATATATATATATATATATATATATAAAATTATAATGATAATAAACCTATTAGTCAAAAGCTTTTTAATAATTTCATTCAACAAACTGCATAGACTACAATATTTAGAAATATGGATAATATTTGGAGAGTCAAATATAAAATTAACTCCATCATGCATTAGTGTGTGTTTATGTGCATTTTTATACTTTGCTTGTAATTCATACAATCAAATCAGCACATACAATTTACACACAAACTCGCACATGTAGTCATAAAAAATAGGGTTAATTTTGTATTTCACTCTTCAATTGTTATTATGAACCTATAAAATGCATTAAAAGAAATGTGTCAAGCCTATACAATGAAATAAGGTCTCTAAAATATTAATGGAACTAAATGTGATTTAGATATTTATTAAATTTATATAATTTTAGAATGATTTTCTTAGACATGAAGCATTCCAAATTTTGATTGACCTGTATTAGTGAAGCTAAAAAAATAAGTCAAGAAATTTTTTAAGGTATCTTTAATTGATAGTTATTCTTGTAGATGAAAAATTATAGTGTAATATACATACCAAAAAAACATGTATAGCTCACAAACACACATGCAAACATATGCACACAAGCAAACACATTCAAGCAAGATGGAGTAGATTTTTCTATTTTACTCTACTAATAGTAATTTTATTCCTAAATGTGTTGAATAAGCAATGTGTTGAATAGAATAATTACAAAGATTATGATCTTTCATTAGCTATCTTTTACTCTAAAAAGATTACACTATTACTTTAATTGTTTCATTTGTGATTTCATTCAATATTACAACAACAACAACATCAAGCCTTTATCCCACTACGTGGGGTCGGCTACATGAATCCTTTTTCTCCATTGTGTCCTATTAAAAGTCAAATTCTCGTTTAAATCTAATAAAGAAAGGTCATTCCTAATATTTTCTAACCAAGCCTTTTTAGATCTACCCCTACCTTTCTTAACACAAGTCAAATCTAATACCTCTACTCTCCTAACCGGGTCATCGGAAGGCCGCCTTTTTATGTGACCAAACCATCTAAGGCGACTCTCTCTAATCTTATCTTCTACTGGAGCTACTCCAACCTTTTCACGTATATGCTCATTTCGTATCCTATCTCTAAGGGTAAAGCCACTCATCCATCTAAGCATCCTCATCTCTACCACACTTAACTTAGTATTATGCTTCTCTTTTAATGGCCAACATTCGGCACCATAAAGCATTGCAGGCCTCACTACCATCTTATAGAATTTTCCCTTAAGTTTGAGGGGTACATTTCTATCACCTTCAACTCCCTCTCTAGTCTTATCAACAAGAAGAATATCATCAGCAAAAAGCATACACCAAGGTACATCATCTTGCAAATGTATAGTGAGAACATCCATGACTAAAGCAAAAAGATATGGGCTTAAGGCTGATCCTTGATGTAACCCAACCGAAATAGGGAAATACTTGGTCAAACCACCTTGTGTTTGAACACAAGTAATAGCTCCTGCATACATATCTTTAATGATTTGAATATAAGCATTATTGACTCCTTTCTTATCAAGAACTCTCCATAGCACTTCTCTTGGAACTTTATCATATGCTTTTTCTAAATCAATAAATATCATATGTAGATCCTCCTTATTTCCTCTATATTTTTCCATCAAACCTCTTAATAAATGTATGGCTTCCATAGTCGACCTACCCGGCATGAATCCAAATTGATTTTGCGAAACATTAGTATCACGCCGCAACTTATGCTCTATAACTCGCTCCCATAATTTTAAAGTATGACACATTAACTTAATACCTCTATAATTTGTGCAACCCTATGCATCACCTTTATTCTTAAAAATAGGAATTAATACACTCATTCTCCACTCATCTAGCATCTTTTTAGTCTTCAAAATAGTATTAAAAAGTTTAGTAAGCCAAGAAATCCCTTCATCTCCTAAGCATTTCCACACCTCTATTGGAATATCATCAGGTCCAACAGCTTTTCCACCCTTCATTCTATTTAAAGCCTCTCTAACTTCAGTTTTACTAATACGCCGATAAAAACAGAAATCTTTACTTTCATTTAGGGTGCTAAGGTCACTATAGTCAATCTTATTTTCACACTCTTCATTAAAAAGTTTAGCAAAATATCTCATCCACCTTTGTTGAATATCATCTTCTAAGAAAAGTATTTTTTGATCTTCATCCTTAATACACTTCACTTGAACTAAATCCTTACTACTCCTATCTCTTTGTTTGGCTAACTTATACATATATATTTCTCCCTCCTTAGTATTTAATCTATTATATAAATCGCTAAAAGCTAATGTCTTTGCATCACATATTGCTTTCTTAGAATCCTTACGAGCCACTTTATATAATTCTCAATTATCAGAATTTTTAAGATTAAACCAATTTTTATAACAAATCTTCTTATTTTTAATCTTTTCTTGCACAATTGAATTCCACGACCAACTATTTTTACTATTAGGAGCCTTTCCCTTTGATACTCCAAGCACATCTTTTGCAGTATTCTTAATATCACTAGCCACTTTTTCCCACATAATATTAGCATCCTCATGCACAGACAAAATCTTAAGATCTAAAATCTTACTCACAAAAATATTTTTGTTAATATTCTTTAAATGCCCCCCTCTAATCCTCGAAAAACGTTTTACTTTATTATTTATTTTATGCCCCTTTATCTTAAAGTCGAAAACTAATAATCGATGTTGGGTACATAAACTTTCACTCGGAATAACTTTACAATCTTTGCATTCTAAACGGTTTAATTTTCTAATAAGAAAATAGTCAATCTGGGTTGTACAACATCCATTTTTATAAGTGATGAGATGCTCATTCCTTTTCTTAAATAAGGTATTAGCAATTGAAAAATCATAAGCTAAACAAAAATCTAATATGGTCTTGCCACCTTCATTCGTCGTTCCAAATCCATGGCCACCATGAATGCTTTTAAAATCATCTACCTCTCTACCAACATGTCCATTTAAATCTCCTCCAATAAAAACTCTTTCTTCAAGAGGTATCTTTTGTATTAATTCTTCTAAGTCATTCCAAAAATTTAATTTAGAACTTATATCCAAACCTACCTGAGGAGCATAAGCACTTATAATATTAACAATCTTTATCCTCAATAACAATCTTTAAAGCTATAATTCTATCACCAATCCTATTAATTTTTTATAACATTATCCTTTAAACTATTATCTATAATGACACCTACACCATTTCTAGTACGACTCCTACCCGAATACCAAAGTTTAAAACCTAAACTATCGATTTCCTTAGCTTTCTCTCCAACCCACTTAGTTTCTTGAATGCACAAAATATTTAACTTCCTATGAATCATAATATCTATTAACTCCATTAATTTACCTGTAAGGGAACCTATATTCCAAGTTCCTATCCTAATTTTAGTATTATGGACTAGCTTCTTTGCCCACATCCGTCCTTGATGTGGGAACCCTTGCCTATTTAACACTGCACCCGGGCGTCGGTGCAGCGGCCCTTGCACACTTGTCACTGTATTCAGGCCATACAGCGCGTCGCTTCCAGGGGACGCCCTAGCATTAACACAATTTCTTAAAGGATTCATGTCATTTTTGTTCGACAAGTTTTACGCTGGCTGTCGACTACCTAACGCAACCCTCCACTTTTCTCATCCAGGACTTGGGACCTGGCAACGGCAGTGTTAATTATTACGAGTATAGATATTTAGTTGATTCGCTAACTAGGGGTGTCAATTATTGACACGACCCAATACCCCGACCCAAAAAATTGGGCTTCGGGTAGACTGTTTAGAAAACAAGTCGGGTTTAGTTCCAATTTTTGACCCAATTAAAAACCGGGTCAATTCGCTAACCTGAATTTGACCAAATTTGACCCAAGTCCCCGCCTAGACACAGTCGGGTTTAGTTCCAACATGCGGGTCTAGGTCAACCTGCTAACCCAAATATGACCCAATTTGACCCGAGTCCCCCGCCTAGGCACAATCCCGCACAGCACGCAGTCACCAATTGCGTGCAGCAGAGAGCCGGAGATCCAGGCGCAGCACTCCCATGCTTGTCGTCATCCATATTCACACACACATGCACAAAGCCCTAGCGATCAAGCTAGAATGGCCGAACCCGGAGACCTACATTCACACCGTGCGCTCCATCGCTTGCACTAACCGTAGTCCTGTACGCGGCCCTCGCACATTCACGCACTCCTGCATCTAAAGTCCTGTCTCACGTGTTGAGCTACACTCTCACGCATCCTCGATTTTCGAGTCGGGTTGGGTCAATACGGTAACCCGACAAGTCGGGTTCATGTGTTAGTTTTTGACATGTTTACAAAACTGGGTCAGGATCGGGTCAACTGAATTGGACCTGGGTGAATTCCGGGTTCAACCTGAACCCGACCCGAATACCCATTTACCCATATTGCTAATAAATTGCGATTGCGGGTTAAAGTGTAAGGGAATTTTATATTGAAAGAAAATTAGTGATAGCTAATTAGCACTTTGAGATTGAAAAAGTGAGATATTAGGAATGACCTTTCTTTATTAGATTTAAATGAAAATTTGACTTGTAATAGGACACAATGGAGAAAAAGGATTCATGTAGCCGACCCCACGTAGTGGGATAAAGGCTTGATGTTGTTGTTTGTATCAATACATGAAGCTCTATTTTCAAAAGATGTTAATGTACACAAAGGGGGGTCAACTCATGTAAAAAATAATTAGATTTTTTGCTTCCCTTGAGTCTACTAGCTCAATCAAAACTAAGCTGAAATTTTAGCTCATTTATGAGCTGGTCTTTAGTTCACTTATTGAACAAAGGGTTAGCTCATTATTAGTTATGATTTTAGTTCATAGTTATCTTTTTATTAAATATAATTTTATGCTTTTTATGTTTGTAATCATGTTTGTCTCTTGGAATTCCAAACCGGCCTTTGGAATTCCAAAATTTCCTTTTCCCATGTGTGCCTCCTTGAATTCCACCATGGCCTTTAGTATTTTGTGCTTTTGCCCCCTTGGATTCCGTCCCGCTGCTGGTTTCCCATGCCTGGGCTCCTTCCCGTGACCGTGGCCCCTTGGTTCCCGTGCGGCCTCCTTGGCTCCCGCGGCTACCACTTCGGTTCTTGGGTTTGGGATGTTTTTCTGTGAAAAGCATTTGGGATTAATGCTTGTGATGTATAGGTTCTTGTGTTAATTAATGTTAGTGTCTTTGTATATTCCCTTTCATACCTATATATATGAGGGACTTGTAATGTTTGAAAGTTAGTATATGAAGTTAAGAAAATGTGATTTTTGGAAAAGCTATGTGAGATCTTGTTCCCTTACTGTTCCTCTCTGAATTAGATTTTCCTCTCAGGATCGCCGGGACAATATTGAGATCGTCCAGGCCGATCAGTGCATTGAAAATGGCTGATTTCTGGAGTGTTTTCTGGAATGATTTCTGGACTGGATCGTCCAGGCTGATTTGGATCGTCCTGGGACGATCAGATAAGACAAAAATCCCGAGAGCAAAATCGAAATTATCGGCCTGAGGAATCGGCCGGGCCGATTGAATTTTGTTCTGATCGGCCAAGACGATGTGGCGATTGGCCGGGCCGATCAGACTAATGTTATAAGGAAATCAGCTCGATTTGAGGAGAGAGAAAATCATTTTAATAAAATGAAAATATCTGAGGAGAGAGAAAGAGAAGAAAAGTAAAGGAAAAGCTTGGTTTCGGAGGCCGCGGAGCGCTTTTCGTCCGACGCCGCTGTTGAGAAAAGTGTTTATCTCGCTGTAAGGACTCTGAATCCTATTTCTGTTTTCAGATATATTAATTTTTGACCGAGTTGTGCACTGTTTTGTGTTTTCGTAGTCGAATTTTGGACATGATTTTAATTTGAGATAACTTTCACCGCACAACTTTTAGAATGTTATAGATATGAATATTGTACACGTTTTGAGTATTTTCTACGATGATTTTACCGGTCGGAATTGGTTCTACGCGATTTTAATCGAATAGGAAAATATCAGGATGTTTATTAATGTGGATTCAGTAGAATAATAGTCTTATATTGTTGTTGTGAACGTTCTGTGGTAATTTGATAAATTTCTATTTTGGGTGATTTTTGTGTAAATTCCGTACACTGTCGTTATGCCGCTGGATTTTCGTACGATTTCCGATTGTTCTGAAATTGATGAATTGAATAGATATGCATATGAATGTTGATATGATTGCTCTACATTGTTCTTATATTGACTATATTGACTATTGAATTGGCTATTGATACTGAAAGATAAGTGGGAACCTGGTTGAACGTTGGTTGGAGATTGTGACCTATACAAGATGGTGGGCCGACGGGCTTTCCTTTAAACATCGATTATGGATATATGGATGGGAGTCATAAGGAGTTCTTATAGATATGCCGACGGGCGGCCGACAGGCAATAGAGTGACGACTCTTTTTATTGAAACCAACGTATGGATATCTACAACAGCAATATGGATTCTACAACAGCATTATGGATTTCTACAATAGCACTATTGATCATAGCTAGTGTTTGTGCTTGTCCAGTAAGACCATTGTATGGAATTGCATGTGTACAATATTGACATATAGATTTACGGCTTTATTGATTTGATCGGATTTATGGATTTACTGTATCGTACGGATTCATTGATTTCATTGATTGATCATTGAGCATGGATACTATTGATTATTGACATTGATATGGATAGAATGGATATAGATATTGTATAGATTCATTGATGCTATGGATATGGATATTATAGATCTATTGATATTGCTTATAGATTTATTGATACTATTGATTCTACATTGTATTGACTTGCTACATTTGATTTAGTGATAGGGTAGATTGAGATTTATCGTATTGCTTTTCCGATTGATTTTATTGACTAGATAGCATAGATTTGATTTGATTTGATTGATTGATTCGACACGACTGATTTGACGGATTGATTGATTTTCTTCTGTGTACGGATTTCTTCGAGATTGACGTGTATTGATTGAGCTTGATTTATCGATTTGCCTGCTGCTGCATTGACTGGTTTCATCGACTATGAATTTCCGGATTGCATAGACTCATTGACCATTGACTGTTATGGATTTGATTGACATGACATGCATATTGATAGCAGTACCGTGCTTTGATTTCAGTTGTAGGCTTTGGTGACCTGCTGGGCTATTTAAGCTCATTATATGTGGTTAACAATTTCAGGTCCGAGCAAGGGAGCAGGAATGGAGATTGATCAAGATTGTCGACGAATCCTTTCACTATGGATGTCTGGGGCGTCACAAGCTATAACCTGCGGGTTTGCCTTGGAAATCATGCGGGCTCTTTCCACCCTTCTTTCTCATCCCCTCCGGAAATCCTGCGGGCTCTTTCCAACCTTTCTTCTCTGGCTTCTAACCTCTTTCTTCTATCCGCAAGTTTACACCCCACCTGTATCCTTCTTCTAATGGATGAAAGCAACTTTAGGTGTCTTTGTTTGAGTCGTTTGTAAGAGTCAAAAGTTTGTAAGTCTTTATATGATATAAAAAGTTTGTTTTGTCTAATTTGTCTAGTTTTTGTGAGTTCATGTAAGTTTTTATTCTCTAGAAAAAGTTCTTTTTTGTGATAAAAAATTTGGGTCCCTCTCCCAAATTTTTGATTGCATCATATGTGCTGATGAGAATGTTTTAATATTTATTTTCATTGGATTTATTGATTTTATATGTTAAAACAGACTTATTTATCATCATGCTTAAGGTTATTTACATCAAACTATTTGGATCAAACAAACTAATCAATTTTATCATTTGATCCAATTGAATTAATTCATTAATCAAATTAAACTAATAAATATTTTAAGATGTGGTTCAACAAAAAAACATGCATTGGCATGATCAAATAAATAAATATAAATCAAGTGAAAAGAAAATTATAAAGCCAAAAAAAATATTAAAACCGTATCATGCATACCTTTTAAATACCATTACTGCCATATGTACTATCAAAATACCTAGCTCAAGTTACTGGTCAATGCTACAAAATTGTAGTATCTATCTCATTAGTCTTCATCATCACTATTCATTATTTGATAGGCCTTGAAGTTTGACACCTAAAATTTATCAAAAAAAGAAAGAGATAAAAAGTCTCCCTAAGATTATTTGCAATAAGAAAACTTGCTAACTTCCAAGTAAATGATATAAATACGACTTCTTTGCAAGGAAAATTTAAGCATGGTAATAATTGAGAAAATAAAATGGTGAGATAGAATAATCTTCTAAACGAAATATACAATAAGCTAGGCAACATGATAGAGCTACATTTCACCTAAGAAAAGTAAGCAAAAAAAAGGACTAAATGTATTACAAAATTCAACTTCCAGGGCTTGGAATTCATTAGAAAGCATCAACATGATATTATATTACTAAAAACATTCTTTTACTATACCAATAAAAGCCAAGAAATTCAAGGCATATTTTACGCATAAATAAACCATGTTAAAAAGGCCATCAGTAACAAAATTTTGGTCCACTTTGTAAACAGTATCAAGTAAGGAATTACATATGATGAGGATATTCATGCTTGTTAGTTAGCATTATGATATTTGATAAGTGCTACATGAAAACTTTTAGTATTTTTCTCCAATAAATTCATTAATGGGTGTTGTTTTGATGCTGATTTCCTTGGGTTGTTCTGAGTTCATGATCAAACCAAGTTGATATAGGCCATAGGAATAAATATGGCCAATCTAGTTGAACTAGGGGTCAAGCAAAAGATCATGTCAAAATTATAATATGTAAAAATTTATAACCTCAACAAAGCAATAAAAATTTCTATTGGAATGGCAACAATTTAAAGTTGTGAAACTAAAATAGCAACAGTTATATAGATTCATAGCCACCTTCCATTGCATAACTAGTAATAGAAATAGAAGGGCATCATCAGGTATTAAATGACATTTACAAGTTTTTCTTATTTTAATCATTATCTTCAACCTTCTTTTATCACCATTTTATTAAGTTCACCAAGCTAATTTTTGTGATCTTATCTTTTCAATCCTTCATATTAAAGGAAATAAAAAATTAAATGCAATAGACACCATAAAAGAGAAATAGCAAAATCCAAAAGATCATACAAGAAAAAATTGCATCTCTACGATAAATAAGGACTATGAAACTAAATTGATGAGTGAAGTGAGTAACCTCAAAACAATAGTCTTTCAAAAATAAAGAACAATATTCATGATACTTAATAACTAAAATTTTATAAAATCAACGTCCATATGCTAGAAACTTTCTAGGATTAGCATTTGCCACATCTAGGTGCTTCCAGGCTATTCTACTCTTTATTTTGTTTGCTTCTTCTTTAGCAAGTATAAGCCCAACTAATTATTAATTAATTAATTAATCTTTTGATACATATGGGTTAATTTGATTGATCATGCATTGTATTAATTATTAGATGAAATCTAGTCAGCATTATTATGCATAATTAATCACTGCCTCTAGCATGAAAAGAAGATAAGATTTTTGTGGAGGAATATTTTCAAGTTCAAGGATTTACATAAAAAAGGTTCAAAATCATAATATTATTAATTACTATACATTACTTGAAGTTACATAATTGATGTAGGTCATTTGAAAATAGCTCCGGGAAATCTCAATCTAGTGTCATATTAGTTGTTCGAAGTATTTTCCACATTATGCCTTGGATATTCATTAAATAAGCTTGATATTCTTAGCAATCAGTCTACTAATTTAATGCCATTGAAATATCAATGGACGAATCCTTTACTCTTGCCTAAGTATGACCCAACTGATTAGAAAATCCGAAATGACACTTATTTTCTTCAGTAATAAATCACATCATAATACTGAATCAATCAACTCGTTTCAAACATCACATCAAACTCATACATGGGCGATGTGATTATTGTCTCAAAATCCTGTGAGCAAAACCACATTTTAATTTAGCTGGATTGTCTCAAAAGCATTCGGAAAATATTTAGAAGAGAGAAAAGGAGGAGATAGAGAAAGAAGTAGAAGGAAAGAACTTAGGAAAGTGAGATTAGGGTTGATTTCCAGATACTGCGGAAAGAATATAACGGACTTTCTTTAGAAAATAAATTAGGAAAGTTATACCTGGGAGGGATGAGCATGCCCTAGACGGTGGCTAGCAACCGCCTGCAGAGAGAGAGAGAGAGAGAGAGAGAGAGAGAGATTTCTACCTTTTCAGCATCGAGGGCCGATTTCGTAAGCAGGGAGAATCTTCCGCAGCGAGGGCCGATTTCGAGAACTGAGAGAGTCTTCCGCAACGAGAGCCGATCTCGTGAGTCGGAAGAGTTCCGCGTCAAAGGCCAATCTCGTGAGCGGGTTGATTTCTGATAGACAGAGGGGACAAGCGTGAAGAAGGGAGGAAGGAGAATGAATTGAATTAGGAAAGGGAGATGGGGTTTATTTTAAAAAGTACAGAGAACAGGGAGGGGAGTCCAACGGAATTAAAAATTAATTAGGAAAGTTGTGATTCGGATATTACGAATAATTCAAACAATTGGTGATAACGACAGATAAATCTAAGATTACCGTTATGCATTATTTAATTCAAGTTGTTTTTCAAAGTTAATTTTAAATTAAAAAAATATTTCTCTTATTTAAAGGTATAATAAATTAATTATATTATTTATTTTAAATATATATTTCAATTTTTTTAAAAGATAATAATATGTTTTACAGAATACTATTTAACATGTCTTATTTTAATTATTAACCACACTCATGTTTATTTTATATGCCAACATTACTGCATTTAGGAGGGGTATAGCTATAATTTTATTTTTTGGATAGTATCACAACTAGTTTCTCTTCTCTTTATATATACTAGTTTAATTATATATATATGCACTAAATGCATGTGAAAAAAAATAAAAAATATTTTATATAAAAATTAAGTTCTATCAAATTATTAGTTTTTATTAAAAATATATATTTTAAATTTTGTGTTTACAAGTAATTACATGAAATATCATATTAAAAAAAATTCAAATAAATAAAAAAAGTAAATATAAAAAAGATAAACCTATAGAAAATAAATTATAAAATTAACAAGTATATGGTATGATTGTAAATTTTAAACTAAATATATCATAGCTTAAATTTCTAATCTTATAAATACAACCATGAATTTCAACTAATAAACTCTTGAATCCTATCATTGTTAATACCTTACTTTTGTTAAGGTCCATTACTTACTATTATTATTATTTGAAATTACTTTTATAATCATAAAAATCAAAATATGTTGATCAAACTTCCTCAAAATGATGATTTCTATAATACTATAAAATTTTAGTGATGTTATAAATGAGTACACTTTTTTTATATTTATAAATGAGTACACATAAAATAGGACATAATAGGGTAAAAGGATTTATATAGCCAACCCCACATAGTGAGATAAAGGCATGATGTTGTTGTGCAAATGCGTACACATGATTAATCCTACATAAAATTATTGTAGGATCCTATACATAAGTAACTACACTCCTTGAATTTTGTTCTAACTACTGTAAGCCATTCAAATTTTCAAAATACCTTAACTATAGAACATATGCAGCAGAACATGAACACACGCTAGAAGTTCAAACCTTTATAAGATCCAAACATTCATTAGGCTCAAAAATTCTGTACAGGTAATATCATCTTATTAAGCAAGACTTCTGAACTTGTTTAGAATATTTGCTACTGTCAAGATGACTTCTAACAAATCACACTTCAAAGGATGGTTCAAAATGTTTCCATTGGAAGAGGTTGGCTTAAGTGGCAATCTTGAACTGGAGTTGCTAGCCTAGCTCAGACCCACACCATGAAAAGAATCACTATGCTCTTCACCATCTTGCTCATAATAATCTTCAGAAAGCTCTCATCTGCAAGCAAATCAGCTTATCCTCTCTGCCAGTGATCATCATATCTTTGACCATCCGAGTCATCACAAGAATAGCCAAGAGATTATTATTCGCCTTTCTTAGAGTCACAATCAAGCCCTTCTTCAAGTTTCAAGATTTAATCTTCTTCCAACCTTTCTCATATCATTCATGCCACACAAACCACTCTCCTACCCGCCAACGTTATATGGCTCCTCTCACTTTGGTACTGCCCTAATGCCTTCTTGCAAACCTCCTCACCAAAACTAACATCCATGTCTCTAGTTCCTGAAGATCTATAGGCTCCATCAGATTCACCTCCACCATCCTTTCCACTCAACTAGCATCCTTCCAATAGAAACAATCATATCAGACTTCAAAGGATGAATCAAATTTCATTAATTGCTCAGGTAATAAAAAAAATCAAATACTATATTACTAAAAAAAATATTACACACTAACTATTTCACAAAATATACACATTAATATATATATATATATATATATATATATATATATATATATTATGTCAGAACATCTTATGCTACTTTTTTTTATTTATCAACTTTGATACATTATTATAAATATTCATAAGGGAATATGTCTATTCACTCCAAAGAAAGAAAATTGTAAGAAAATGATGAGAATAAATAAAAAAAATATGAGATCTTGCCAAGGTTTTTCATGTTGAACCGAGTAGATAAACTAGATAGGAAATGTTGAATGGTTGCTTCATGATTACCAGTACGAAATATATCATCCACGTAAACTAGAATAAATAGAACAATGTTGTTCTTGTGATATAACAATAAGGAAGGGTCAGTTGTGCTATGAGTAAAACCATAGTTCAACAAATAAGATGAAAATGTTTCAAATCATTTTCATGAAGATTGTTTCAAATCATAAATAGACTTTTATAAAGGGCAGACATAAAAAGAATATAGTGGATCAATAAAACCTGAAGGTTGTGACATATATATTGTTTCATTCAACTTGTCGTGGAGAAAAGCATTGGAAACATCTAGTTGCAAAATAGTCTATTTAAGGTCACAACAACTTTAAGAAAATTTTGAATGGTAGGAAGTTTAGCGACCAAACTGAAAGTATCTTCATAATCTAAACCATATTGTTGATGACAACCTTGAGCAACAAGCCGAGCTTTATAACGAGAAATAGTACCATCCGAATGTAACTTAGTTTTATAGATCCATTTATAGCCTAAAATATGCAAAGAAAGAGGAGGTACTAATTTTCATGTGCCTTGCTTTTGAAGAGCAACAAATTCATGAGACATTACTTTTCTCCAAAGAAGATGTTTAACTGTCTGAGAATAACATGTAGGATCGGCAGTACCCAGCAGAGTACTTATACTAATTATATGATGAGGGTCTAAATTACCGGTTTTAGATATTGTAAGCATTGGGTGTGAAACTGGTAGGGTTGAAACTGAAGTTGAAGAAGAAGAATTGTTAAGTGGTTACGTGGGAGAAGTATTGACCCATGAGGATGTGAGGGAGGATACTGTATGAAAATTGGCTGATTTGAAACTGGATTATTGTTAGATGAAGACAAAGGTTGAAAGATAGTTGGAACTAAGGATAGTGGAGGAGCATACATTGAAGTTGTGGAAGTAGGAAGTTCAGTTTTCTGAGAAGAAAATGAAAAAATGGTCTCAATGAACTTAACGTTTCGAGAGATAAATGTTGGGTTGCACTCAATATGAAAACATATATAACCTTTAGTATTTTGTGGATACCCTAGAAAGATACAAAGGAGAGATTTAGGATGAAGTTTGGAGATGAACTTGGAGGGAATGTAAGGATAACAAAGACAACCGAAAATCCTGAGGTGATTGTAATCAGGTGGTGTCTTGGAGATCATTTGATTAGGTGAAGATATTTTATTTGAAATGGATGGAAGAAGATTAATTAGATGAATGCTATTTGAACACATGTAGCCAAAAATTTCTATGGAAGATGTGCTTCAAAAAGTAAAGCAAGAGCAGTTTCCATGATATGTCGATGCTTGCGTTCAGCCAAGCCATTTTGCTCAAGCGTATAGGGACATATTATTTGGTGAATGATACCACATTTATTCAAAAATAATTTGAAATGCATAGAGCAGTACTCTCCACAACCGTCTGATATAAATTATTTAATTTTAGCATCAAATTGGTATTCGACTAGTTTCTTGAATTTATAAAAAAAAGTAGCTCAGGCATCCAAAAGCCATTCAGAGGTAACAGGAGAGAGGTCTCTTGTATGCGCTTGAATTGGCGGGGGTAAGGGAAAATCAGCACAGTAGCAGCATTTGTTAAACGAATGACCCAGCTTCCCACAAATTTGACATTAAACAGTTAGGGAAGAAGAACTGGATGGAGGACAAACAGATGAACCATGGCCATGAATGGACCTTGAAGAAAATCGTCCACGAGTACCACGAGCATGTCCTCAACCACATTGCCCATACATAGCTAGAATAACATCTGTATTTGTTGAAAAAGAAAGTTCACGTATCGATTCGGTAGCAATATTGTGCTCTTCACTACAAAGGAGTGAATAAAAATCATCCAACCTAATAGGATTCAGATTTGTCCAAATAGTTGTTTTAAATGCCTGATAAGAACTAGGCAATCCATTCAACGTGTATAGGATAATATCTTCTATTGGATGAGGAGAACTGGACGATCCTATAACATCAACCTTACTTTTGATTTCAGATTGGTACTGCATAATCAACTTATCTTTCATGGTGAGATGGTGTAACTCCTTTTTGAGTTGAAGAATACGGGATAGGTTGGTATACTATAATATGCGTTCAATAGTTTGCCAAATCTCCAAATAGGAATTGTGATTTAAGACATATGGAAGGAATATGTGAGAAGTTGTAGAATACAACACATCCTCCAAATTTTGATCAACTAACAACTAGGTACAATATGTCGGATTTGATTGAAGAAGATCACCTGAGGTAGATGGTGTTAATTTCGGTGGTTTAGGTGTTGATTGATCCAAACATCCATCAAACCCATTAGCTGTAAAAAACTTGAGAATATGAGATTTCCATATAGGATAATTTTCAACTGTAAGTTGAATGTTAAGCACCGATTTCACATTTGTCATTAACAATTTCAATTGAGAGGGAATGGTAATATCAGCCATCTTGGCCACAGGTGCCGTTTGAGTTGAAGTAGAAGACTCCGAAGATGATTCCATGGAAGAGACTCGGAAAAATTTTCAGGCACAGAAAATAGAAAGAATGTCCCTGCGAGTTTTAACCGTTGGGCACAAGCAATGCTATGATACCATGAAGAAGTTTAGCTCATGATAGCAAACCTGCAGAAAATACCAAAGCAGAAGAACAGAAAAAATGTAGGTAGAAACTACGAACAACCTTTTGGTAATCTTATGTTTTCCCCCGTTACCCCTGTAGCATCGTATACATAAAGAAGTTAATGTAGAGAAAGAATGACATGAGCGACTAAGATTAAGCCGTTGGAAACCAACAGTGATGGATGTAAGAGCAGGTTCTATGTGCTCGCAGTAGAGGAACGCACATGGCACGATTTCAAGTATAAGAGCAAATGCTTATTATGAGGCTTGCTTATCACATTTCTCAATATACAAGGACAAACATTAAATATAATTTCATGCAATTAAAGCTACTTTATTTTGTTTAACAATGCAATCGTTGTCATTGGCGGGAGGATTCAAAAGATGAATTAGAAGATCCATAATCGAAAAATGTTCACCTCGTTTCAAGTAATTTTAGCTACTTTATTACTGCTTTTAATTATGTTATAGCATAATTATTACCTTCCAGTAGCTGCCATTACATTTGTATTGGAGTAGTCGCTAGTAGTATGGTTTTATTATCCCATTAATTCATGAGAAATGATATGATCAATCTGAACCACCCAACAACAATATTCACGATCACAATGTACACAGCTAAAATGATTTGTTTTAGTGTATTTGAATCCAGTAATGTATATTGCTTCTTCAGTTTATTTTTGAAACCTTTTCTCTTTCATTTGTTGAATAGCAAATGCAAAAAGTTATAATGAAGTAATAAATAGCTTGGATTTTACTAACTCTCACAAGAAGTATAATATTAATATTTATGGTTAATTTAAAATTATTTCTATTTTTAATTTATTTTATTTATGTTTTGATATGAAATTAATATAAAATGCTTTGTTTTAATTTACTTCAATTATATTTTCATTCTCTTCCAATTTTTTTAGAAAATATATTTCATTTTATTGCTAGTACATGACAATTTTGAACCATATGGGAAAATAATCATCATATTTTAACAAATTGATTTTTAATATATTTCTTGTAAAGCTTATTTTTTATTAAAAATACAAGCAAAAGTCTCAACCATCCATCTTTATACTACAACATTTTTAAACATGTTCTGCTGTATATTAAAGTTTTAAGTCTAAAAAAAAAAGAAAATTAATTTAGAAAAACCATGGGGCCCTTTAGGATCCCTAACGATTTTTTTTCAAAGCGGCAGCCAATCTACGGTGTCGACGGCTATGAAGTGATAGTTATTATTAAAAACACGTCAAAGATGTTTTGAATTTTTTAAAAATAAAAATCACACTAAACAAACATGTTTTCATAATTAAAAAAAATAAAAACAAAATATTAAAGTTATCTTAAAGAACCCTTAAAATATTTATAGTCTATCTCTTCATAAAAGCAGGAGGCATGATGGTGATAGCTTAAACATTAGTTTCTAAAAGACTAGACTGAAGAAAATAAATAAAACCTCAGCAACAAGCAAAGTAGTATTCAAAACATATTTTTATGGGTGAAATAAGAGACTATAGCTTGTTTCATACCTATAAAAATTAACCAGAAGCATAAATAAGTTAGAGGGTTGAAAAATTCACCCAAGAATAAAAATAGGCAATCTGAAGAAAATCCCCGCTTTCTAGTGCAATGAAAAGGCCAACCAAGGGACAAAAAATACCAATAGAAGAAAAGGTAAAACAAAATTTGATCATCTTTACCCAACTGAAAGCTCAATCCCAAGAAAATGCCTCTTAGATATTTCTAGCTTTTAATTTTTTGAATCATACTTCATTTAATCCAAGTAAATAAGGTTGTTTGGTTATTTATTCCATTCTCTAACTACCTGCTATTTCTTTCTCCCCAAAGGTGATAAATGAGAGAAGAAATAGCTAAATAGCTAGAGTTTTTAGTTGTAGAAGGGGCACGCTGAAGATCATCAATAAAATACAACATTTGAAGAATATTAATGCCGAGCAGAAAAGAGCTAATTAGCTAAAACATTATAGAGTTCTATTGGGAAGTGAAAAAACCACGCGACGAAATAAATAAGAAAAATAAAAGTAACGTGAAAAATAAAAAACAAAAGAATTTAACATAAAAAATTTAAAAATTAGAGAAAAAGTCACGGAGTAACACTACATCAAGAAATTCACAATAAAATTAGGATAAAATGTACTAAATTATCTTCTCACTCACTTTTTACTTCACATATAGTTATCCACTCAAATCAGATAAGAGATGAACTTAAAACATCCAAGAGATGCAACCCATAAAGTAAAATAAGAAAAAGGGAAGAGAAATGCTTCGCCCAACTCGTAGTGCCAAGATACAGGGGTTTAAAGCACCACAATGCTTTACCAGTCTCCAGCACAACTGTTGAGGTTGGAGCACCGCAAAATTTCACTCACTGTCTCCAACCCGAGCCTGAAGCACTGCAACACTCCAACATACACCGTCATGACATTGTAGGGCTAGACTACCATAAAATTTTATTACAAGTCTTTGCCTCCAAGCAAGGGGCACACTGCCCCCTACGAACCCCCCAGTGAGCTCCTCCTCAAGCTAGACTGACAAAATTGAGATTTGAGTCAACAGTACAATCCGATTGATTAACACAACAGATTCCATACAAAGTAAGATGAAAGAGAAATCACATTCAAATAAAATGTGCAGACTTTTCCAAATTGCCATTATACAGACTACATAGAAAAGCTATGGGGATATACCTCTTAATTAGAGTGTCAGCAGTTTTTAACCCCTTAGCAGAGCAAGCCACGTATATACAAAATATACAAAAGAGTGCTTCTTATGCCAAATAATCCTATTCCATTCAACGAGGCCAACCATGATATTATGTTTTTAGAAAAATTTTGTGCTTGGGCTTAGTCCTCCCCCTCAAAAAAAAAAAAAAAAAAAAAAAAGATGTAGTCATCATTCCCCATTAATAACCAAGAATAGCAGCCCTCATTGCCACAAGAAGGGAATGAGGGAGGTTCGAAGTGCTAGTGTTTGCTGGAAGCAATAGAGAAAACGGAACAATTTGAAAGAAAAATACTAAATATTTACCATGTAACCAAGGGTTCCCAAAGAAAGATATCTTACTGCTACTGTTGATTTGAAAAGAAAATTTTCATTTAGTATTAGCAGCCGGCATATTAACATGTACACTGCAATTTCTCCAAGGAACAAATATCCTATAAACAAAGAGGACATCTTACTCAGAATACTTAAAAGTGTAGAAACGAAGTATTCAAGCAGCTCCAAGAGCTGTTCGTTCTTGGTGTTCGGAGAGACGACACGGAACAGAGAAAAGGCTAGAAGAATAAACTATTTTCCTTGATGTGAATGATCTTACAGCTTGAATAAATATTTAGTTTAGTACACATGTAGCATAATAATAGGTAAACAAGAATCTAATACAGTGATCACATGTGTCCTTCTTGATTTTGTGTTTTGCTGTTCTGATGTTCTAATATGTCCCCACAAACTGATGGATCTTCAGCAACCGTTAGTCTGAGATGAAATTGGAGGAATCGTGGTGTAGACAACGTCTTGGTGAATATATCAGTGATTTGATCGATAGTACTTAACGGAAGTAGCCGAATGTTTTTGTTTTGAATATGGTCTCGAATGAACCGGTGATGAATTTCGATGTGCTTTGTTCTGGCATGATAAACGGGATTGTTAGCAAGCTCGATGTCTGAAGTGTTATCGCAATATAAGTCCGTGGGTTTGTCCAAAGGAACTTGAAAATCAGCTAATATCCGACGAAGCCAAATGAGGTCACCTGTAGCGGCAGCCAACGCTCTATATTCAGACTCGGTGGAAGACCTGGCTACCCCGTATGCTACTTCTTAACTATCCAGGACACTACGGGAAAACATGCGATTACCGTCGGAATTTCCGGCGGATAGTTTTGCGCCAGTAAGCACGGCGCAGGTAACGGCGCATTGCTGCGCCGGAAAACCTACGGCGGATTTTCCGGCGCCAACGACGCCGGAAATGTTCCGGCGATATTGGCGCCGGTCTATGCGTTGGAATAAACCAATATCTCACTATTTCCGTCGCACTTTAAGGCGGAAAATCACCCGCGCCATTACCGGCGGATATTGCGCCGGAAAAATCTCCGGCGTCGGATCCGCCGGAAAATCCACCGCCGAAAGCCCTATTTTCCGAAACCGAGCCCCTCTAGCCCGTCACTTCTTTCCTTCCGTTCTCTCACCTCGCCCGTAGATCTTCGTCGCCCTCCGTCGCTCGCCCGTAGATCGTCGTCGCTCGCCCGTAGATCGCCGTCGCCGACGGTCAGAGGAGTTTGCCGATGAGTCTCATAGCTTTTGTGCTCGCTTCACCGCCGACGGTCGTTCATCTTCGCCGATGGAAGGTTTTGTTTTTTCGTTTCTTTTGACGAAATTTTTTCCTATTTCAGTTGGATTACATAAATTAGGTTTAAGAACATATCTTTTTTGCTTTAGACATGAATTTCTTTTTTGCTTTAGCCATGGATGTTCTAACCATACATTTGCAAGAGGATGTACCCTATTGTATGCTTTTTGCTTTAGCCATGGATGTTCTTACCATACATTTGCAAGAGGATGTACCCTATTGTATGCTTTTTGCTTTAGCCATGGATGTTCTTACCATACATTTGCAAGAGGATGTACCCTATTGTATGCTTTTTGCTTTAGCCATGGATGTTCTTACCATACATTTCCAAGATAGATGGTCTTGATATCTCCAAGTGTTGATTTAGGTAGCGGGAAGGTAGTACTAGCCTTTGGAATGCTTAATCATATTGAGAATAAGTGTCTATTATGGAAGCTATATATTTTTGAGAATAAGTGTCTATTATGGACACTTATAGAGAAAGTAAGGAGGATTCGATCTACATATGTTGTGTTTAAACACATTGCATGCATGTGCATGCTTTGACCAAATATTTTCTATTTCAATTGGATTACATCAAGGATCATAGCCCATATCTTTTTTTCTTTATTCATGGTGAAATATAGAGTGAATAAGAAGGATTTACATAAGATACTTATTGAATTAGATAAAAACATATGATAAAGTTCAAAGAGAAGTGCAATGGAGAGTTAATTTTAGAAAAGAAATGATTTACATATGTTATGGAGAAGTACTTTGGGCGATCAAGTCATTAATAAGAAAACATGTTATTAGTAGAATTCAAGTTGGTTGGTTAAAGTGAAGGAATACATCAAACATGTTGTGTGATAGAAAAAGACCATTTAAACCTGTAGGTAAAATTCTATAAATGATGGTGAGACCTGCAATGCTTTATGTCAAATAATGTTGTCCATTAAAAGAGAAGTAAAAAATTAAGTTGAGTATTATAGAGATGAGGATGCTCAAGTGGCTGAGTGTCTTTACTCTTAGAGACAATGCTAAATGGAGACAATGCTTCAGGCCTATTGTGTGATATATAGTAGAGGAATGTTTAAAGCCTATTATGTGATTGATATAAAAGTATTGCAGAGATGAGGATGCTCATGTACGTGAATGGGTATCTTAACTCTTAGAGACAATGCTAAATGATCATAATTTTCTAGAAGCACCCTATCTTTTTACATCTCTATATAATCAGTTTTAGATCTACTTAATCGCGATAATCCATTACTTATTTGCTCTTATATGTAGGTTATGGATATTAGAAATCAAAGAAGTTGGATGTATAACTGATTATCTCAATGTCGGAAGACATTAACAGATGAATTCATTAATTGGGTGAACTTTTTTATTTAGCAAGCGAAGCGACTACCCAGCTTTTTATCAGAAGGAAAGTTTCGATGTCCATGCTCTAAACACAAAAATCTAGTGCACCTAGAACCAGATGATGTAATTGTTGATCTGTATCGCAGAGGATTCATGCCACGGTATTGGTATTGGACTCGTCATGGTGAGTATGAGCCATAATTTGATTATCAATGCGGTCCTTCTACAAGTAGTAATATTGCTGAGGCTGAAAATATCCGACCAAATCTTGAGGAATTAGTTCATGATGCAACTGGAATACAAATTGAACAAAATACATAAGAGATACCGAATACGGAGGCACAAAAGTTTTATGATTTATTGCATGCTGCCCAGCAACCAATTTGGAAAGGGTGCACGACTCACTCAGAATTATCTGTTGCTGTGAAGATGTTAAGCATCAAGGCAGAATATAATGTTGCTCGTGAATGTTTTAATCAATTCATTGGGCTGCTTAAGGAAACCAATCCGACAGATAATTTAATTCCTACAGATCTATATCGGATAAAGAAGTTAGTTTCCAAACTTGGTTTGACATACACAAAGATAGATTGTTGTGTGAATGGATGCATGCTATACTTTAAAGAATATATCTCAAAAATTACATGCCGTCATTGCAATGCACCAAGATTTAAGCCAAAATCTAGAAATAGAAGGAAGCAGAAGGATGTGCCTGTTAGTAGAATGTTCTACTTTCCAATAATTCCGAGACTACAACGGCTATATGCATCCATGAGATCTGCTGCACATATGAGATGGCATAATAATCACATTCCACAAGAAGGTGTTATCACACATCCATCAGAAGCAGAGGCTTGGAGGCACTTTGATCGTACACATCCCATATTCGTGGCAGAACCAAGAAATGTCAGATTAAGTTTATGCGCAGATGGTTTTACTCCATTCAGTCAGTCGGCTACACTGTACTCATGTTGGCTTATGATACTCACTCCTTACAATCTTCCTCCAGAGTTATGTATGACTACTCCTTATATGTTTCTGTCACTTATAATTCCAGGACCACATAATCCAAAATTGAAGATTGACGTATTCTTAC
Organism: Dendrobium officinale; assembly: GCA_019514585.1. Taxonomy (NCBI): domain Eukaryota; kingdom Viridiplantae; phylum Streptophyta; class Magnoliopsida; order Asparagales; family Orchidaceae; genus Dendrobium; species Dendrobium officinale. Next base: position 2,487,314 of record CM033693.1, on the reverse strand, counting down.
AACCTTTGATTGATGATTTAAGTTTATTATGGGAAGAGGGAGTAAGTACATATGATATCTCCACCAAACAGAATTTTACACTAAGAGCAGCAATACTTTGGACAATTGGTGACTTTCCTGCATATGATATGCTCTCAGGTTGGAACACTTCAGGCAAGTTAGCTTGTCTATATTGTATGAAAAATACAAAATCATTCACTTTAAAGTATGGTAGGAAGAACACTTGGTTTGATTGTCATCGAATATTTTTGCCTCAAAGTCATCCTTTCAGGCGAAATAAAGAAGCGTTTACTAAAAATAAAATGGTGATGTTTCAGCCTCCTCCAAGATTCAGTAGTGAAGAAATTTTTTAAAGAGTAAGGTTCTTGCCCACCATAATGAAATCTCAAACATTAGCCGAGTTCAGATTACCAGAATATGGTGTCAACCATAATTGGACCAAGAAAAGTATTTTTGGTCATTGTCATATTGGAGAACAAACTTGATTAGACATAATTTAGATGTTATGCATATAGAGAAAAATATTTTTGATAATATTTTCTATACAGTTATGGACATCAAAAAGAAATCGAAAGATAATATAAAAGCAAGGATGGACTTAAAGGAGATTTGTGGAAGGAAAGCTTTGGAATTGAAGGATGGTAGAGTGGGAAAATTTCTCAAACCAAAAGCTCCATTCACATTAACTTTAGAGCAAAAACGAGCAATTTGTGAATGGGTGAAGACTCTACGAGTACCTGATGGATATTCTTCCAATCTAAACAGGTGTGTTGACATAAGATCAGAGAGATTATTCAGATTGAAAAGTCATGATTGTCACATCTTCATGCAATGTCTACTATCCACTGCTTTTAGTTATCTGCCAGATCAGATTTTAAAGCCCTTGATTGAGCTAAGTGTTTTCTTCAAAGATTTATACTCTTCTAAATTAAATATAGAGAATTTGATTCTTATGGAGTAGCAAATTCCATTCATTTTGTGTCAACTTAAGAAAATATTTTCTCCAGGCTTCTTCGACTCTATGGAGCATCTACCTGTTCATTTACCATATGAGGCTATGGATGGTGGACCTGTTCAGTATAGGTGAATGTATCCTTTTGAGAGATATTTAAATAAAATAAAGAAGACCGCTAAGAACAAATCACGACCTGAAGGCTCTATCTGTGAAGCATATTTAACATACGAGTCAACTCAGTTTTGCTCGTATTATTTTGAAATAATGTCTCAATCAGGTGAAAGTTCAGCATCTAAAAATGTTGGTAAATCCTCTAATATATCTGTATTCAGTGGAATTGGGGAACCTTTAGGCGCTAGCACAGTGCGCTATTTGACCGATAAGAAGATGACAGTTATCACATTGTACATTTTGCTTAATTGTGATGAAGTTGAGCCGTATCTCGAGTAAGTATAAAGTTGTTTATATTTTTGGTTTTCTTTTAAAATTTGATCTAAACTCAAGATGTGAATATGTAGGAGGTTCGTTGATAGTCTTAGTACATCAGAAAAAGAAGAAGTCCAGAAGATAGTGGAAAAAGAATTCACTGCTTGGTTTAAAAATACGGTATATTTTGAATAATTAGTCTTACTTAATCAGTTATGTGATACGCCCTAGGGTTCCCAAGTTTGGGTTTGCCCTAATGCTCCTTCAAAGAAAAGATTTCTCCTCCAAATCAAGAAAAAAAATGAACACAAGAGGGATCATATGAAGAACCAAAACCTTTGCATTCAAAATCCAAGGGAAAACAAGATACAATTTGTCCACTTCGAGAAGGACAAGGTCTCCCACTACAAACCCTAGAAAAACAAGAGAAAAAAAACTAAGGAGGCTAAGAGTAAACTCAAATCTTGCATTACCCTAGAAATCCCCCCTTAATCCCTACTTATAGCAAGCAAAAGACCCAACCAAACCCACTAGTGGGCTGCCCAAACTGAACTGCCCGGCTCAGGGCTGACCCGAGCCAAGCCGGTCCAGGATTGGACCGGTTCCGCTCAAGGCCGAAACCCCCCGCCCGCTCCGCCTCGCCACGTGCTTCCCTTCGGCTGGCCGAACAACGCGGCTCCCTTCCCCGCCTCTTCCGCTCGCGTGGTGGTCGTCGGCCCCCCCTCTGCTGATCGGAGGCGGAACGCATCAATACTCCCTCCTTTAAAATTAACCTTGTCCTCAAGGTTAAAGAATGTAGATTCCTCGGTGGTCGGAAACCCACATAGGCTAGGGTCACCCTGTAGTGCCACCCTCCGACCATTATTGTTGTATTTAACCAACAACTTCTCCCAATTGACCTCCATGTCTCCTAAGGACTGAAGCCACTGCATACCCCAGATGATGTCAGCGTTTTCCAGATCAATCAGCAAAAAATCTTGAGTAACTACCTCCCCTTGCAAGATAATAGTGACTCCCTTGCATTTCCCATAAATGCGGGCCTTCTGTCCTGTGCATATGGTCACCTCTACCTCTTTACTTTCTATCACCTCAAGACTCAACTGTTCCGCCACTCGATAGGCCAAGGAGTTATGAGTGGCTCCACTGTCAAACAAAACTCTCACCTTGCACCCTACAATTTCCCCCTCCATCTTCATGGTGGGATGGAATGGTAAACCTTCCATCGAATTCAGACTCACTTCTATCATATCTAAGTGAGGATGCTCTACCTCACATAGCTTTTCCATTGTTGCCCCTTCATCTGTGTCTTCATCTGAATCTCCCACCACTATCACGTGCAGGGTCTTCTCTTTACACCTATGCCCAGGTGCAAATTTCTCGTCGCAACGGTAGCAGAGGCCCTTGACCCTCTTCTCCTTCAATTCGGAGTCGGTCAATCTCTTGAACCCTCCTTGGTTCATCACAGTGGTGGCTTTCTCCTGTTTTACCTCCTCTGGATGAGTAGTGGCAGTCACCTTAGGTCCTTCTAGCATGAGTGGTGAGCGATATGTGGGGTGAGACCCCCCTGATTTCCGTGTCTGATCCGCCTTCTGCTTGTCCTCAACAAGCTGAGCTGTCTCCATAATTCCCACTATCCCACGTGGGTTGACCACCCTGATGGCGGCTCTGATGTAGGGTTTCAACCCTTTCATGAAATTCCCCTCCATGGCGTCATCGGGCATTCCCCTCAATCGCCCAGATAGAAGCTCAAAGCGCTCCCGGTACTCTGCCATTGTGCCTTCCTGAACAAGAGACATGAACTGTTCATAATGGGTGCCCTCACTGGACACTCTGAACCTGTGCAGTAATAGGTCCTTGAACTCTTCCCAACATCGTATAGGTTGTCGCCCCTCAATCCATTGGAACCAAGCCAATGATTTCCCCTCCAAGCAAATCGGGACAGCCACCAACTTTTCCTCCTCCGTGACGCCGTTAACGGCAAATATCGCTCCACCCGGTAGACCTATCCGTACGCATCTTCCCCTTCGAATACGGGGACCTTCAACTTCCTCATCCGTGTATCTGTCCGAGGAAGATTCCTCCTATCTTCCCACGGCCCATGCTGAAATCCCTCCCACTGAGGTCTTCCCCTCCACTCCCCTGGATACGGGGTCTGCACCCCCCTTCTTGGTGGCTCCCAAGGGGCTCGGCCCCCCTCGTGTGCGCCTCCCGGTTGTCTCGGCCAACCACCCCCGACCTCTCCTGTGGCTCAGCCCAACTCCAGCGGTCCTCCTGGACCTCTCGGCCACCCTCCTTGTGGCTCCCAAGTGGTGCGACCCATCTCTTGCACTCGTCCCGGCCTCATCGGCCACCCTCCATACGGACCGTGAGGGTCACGTACGGCTCCTCCCCCTTGGCCAGCGGTCCCCTCCCACGGTGCACCACCCACGCCGGATGCCTCCAACCCTTCCCTTGACCAAGGCTCTTGGCGCGAGATGTGAGGTGGTGCTTGCATGACTTCCCCCGGTTGGCTTGCTCCATCTTCCCTAATTGAGAAATTAGGGTTAGGGTTTGACATCGGCGATTTTCCCTTTTCCTTAGGATTTGATTGAGCAACTTGGGCGTCTACCAATTTGCGGATCATCTCTTCCACTCCCCCAAATCTCTCCTCAAGAGATGAGAATTTTACTTCCAATGACGAAAGCTTCTCTCCCATTTCCTCCTTTAATTGGCCCATCTCCCCTTCCAAAACTTCTACCTTCTTTGATGCTATGCCGTCTAGGATCGAGAGCTCTGATACCAACTTGATACGCCCTAGGGTTCCCAAGTTTGGGTTTGCCCTAATGCTCCTTCAAAGAAAAGATTTCTCCTCCAAATCAAGAAAAAAAATAAACACAAGAGGGATGAGATGAAGAACCAAAACCTTTACATTCAAAATCCAAGAGAAAACAAGATACAATTTGTCCACTTCGAGAAGGACAAGGTCTCCCACTACAAACTCTAGAAAAACAAGAGAAATTAACTAAGGAGGCTAAGAGTAAACTCAAATCTTGCATAACCCTAGAAATCCCCCCTTAATCCCTACTTATAGCAAGCAAAAGACCCAACCAAACCCACTAGTGGGATGCCCAAACTGAACTGCCCAGCTCAGGGCTGACCCGAGCCAAGCCGGTCCAGGATTGGACCGGTTCCGCTCAAGGCCGAAACCCCCCGCCCGCTCCGCCTCGCCCCGTGCTTCCCTTCGGCTGGCCGAACGACGCGGCTCCCTCCCCCGCCGCTTCCGCTCGCGTGGTGGTCTTCGGCCCCTCCTCTGCTGATCGGAGGAGGAACGCATCATTATGTCTGTAATTAATATTAATAACAATAACAACTTGTACATTTAAAGGTACACACTGAAGACAGCTCGCAGTGCTCAAGGTTATCTGAGTTAGCTTGGGAACCAAATAGATTAGTTAAATGTTATCAAATATTTGTGGTCAATGGTTATAAATTCCAAACAAAAAATTGGTGTGAAGGTAGGAAGACAGAAAATTCTGGCGTATGTGTAAGAGGGAACACCCATACAGGGGATGATTCTTAATACTACGGGGTATTACAAGAAATATTAGAGGTTGAATATCCCGGTCACAATAACACTGTCTATCTCTTCAATTGTGAATGGTTTGATCCAGTACTAAATAGAGGCACGAAAGTTCATCCAATTTACGGTATAACAGAAGTAAAGCGGGCTAGGAGATATGCAAAGTTTGATCCATTCATCCTCGCTAGTCAGGCAATTCAAGTCTATTATGCTAATTATCCAAGCGGAATACGAGGCAAACAGGATTGGCTGGTAGTTATGAAGACAAAACCATGGGGAGCAATTGAAAAAACCACTTCGATACCATCAGCACATCAAGAAGAGTTTATGTCTAATTTAAAAAATCTCCCAATCAATGTGGATGACCAAATCAGAATTAATGAGAGCGAGTTGCAGTTAGAGGAGGTAGATCTAACCATAGATGAAAGTAATGATGAATCTGATAGTGCTGGGAGTGTATCATCTGATGAAAGTGAATCAACAAATGATGAGTTAACAACGTAAGGTAAATTAAATTTATTTTTGCTATTGCACTGCATTTTATTTTACTTCCCTGCATTTTACTTCCCAGCATTTTACTTCACTGCATTTTACTTCCCTGCATTTTACTTCACTGCATTTATTTTATTGTGACTACCTATATATTTCTGTCATGTTTTTAATATTTCTTTTTTATTTATATGCATATGGCTTCAGGTGAAGAGCCTAGTAGAGGATTGATAAAAAATATTTTTTAACTGACGCACTAAGAAAGTTACAGTTGGACCAGCTAGGACAGTACGTACTGAGGGGACCACCTCGTCTCAGCCTGCTACACAGTCTCAGCCTGCTACACAGCCTCAGCCTGCTACACAGCCTTCACCCACTCTTGGAGCCAGTAGCCCTCAGTTTTACTCAGCAGACCCCCGATTTCCTTCACCAGATCCCGGGCAGAGTACTCCTTTCTACCCATACTACACACCCCCACCATATGATGGTGCCCCTCCTACTTATCCATTTCCACCATATGCTCCATCATACTATCCCCCACCACCTCATCAGCCTACAGCAGCCGGACCTTCGAAAGCAGCCGGACCTTCGACAGTAGCTGCAGCAGAGCAGGCGACAGATGGTAGAATGTTGATAGCGCCTGAGGGTGACATGTACGCACATTCTCTTTTATTTAAGCTAACGAACATTTCTATTTTCTATTTTATATTTGTTTCACATAACTTTTTTTTTGTAGGTTCTACCCATCAAAACAACCGACATATAAAATACGGGACATCATACGGAGCAGGTTTGACGCTTCTTATGTTTCTTGGAAGAAAGTCCCGAAAGAAGTCCGGGAGATGTGGTTTAGAGAGTTTGAGGTATTTTTTGGTTTTATTTTTTATGTAAAATGATATATTCTTTTTTACTTAATCTAAAAATTTTATATATTATATATCATATGTATTTGAATGCAGAAATAATTTTGTTGGCTGCCGCAACACAATGACAAGATTAGAAAGAATTTTGAGAAGCGTGGGTCTACTCGAATGCATGACATGTTCACAGATATTAGAAAGCATGGGAAGCGACCATTGTGGATTGGAGAGGATATATGGGCTGAGTTGAATGTAGCTTGGGGCAGCGAAGAGTACACTAGGAGGGATCAAAATCGACAGAACAGAGCTTCTGATGTTGGGGGTTTGGGTAGTTCACTTCATACAGGAGGCTCCGTTCCACATACTGAGCACAGGCGTTGTTTGGTAATGAATTTTAATTATTTTTTAAAATTGTTCTTTAATTTTCATTAATAAAATTCTCTTACTTCTAACAGAAAGAGATGCTTGGTAGAGAACCAACTCCTGTGGAATTACATAGTCGCACTCATAAGCGACAGGAGGATCAACAATGGATTGATCAGAGAGCTAGGAAAGCCCATGTAAGTATATATTTATATTGTTTAATAATTTTTATTTTTAATTTAATTATATATATTTATACTCTACTTTCATAGGAGGAATATACACGGCTTCGAGAGATTCATGTCGCAGCAGGTGAGGGCTCTCTGGAGGCTCTGTGGAGTTTTCTGAGTATCGCATCTGGTCACAGGCCGTCGGAGGAATGCAGCATGGGAGAGTTTATGGTTATACGAGGCGATGACCTCCTCTACTGCATCCAGCTTAGCATCCAGTTCTCATGAATCCTTACAAGCTCAACAAATAAGTACCTTACAAGCTGAGCTAGAACAAGTAAGGAAATCACAAACTGATTGGCAAGCTCAGTTGCAAGCGTAGGTTCAAATGCAGATGCAGGAGCAACACAATCAGTTGTTGGATAAAATGCGCAAAATGAGGGAGAAGATGAGTGGAAAAGAGATAGCTCCAGCTGAGGAGTCCACGGAATCAGAGTAGTTTAGTTTATTTTATGAACTTGTTTATTTTCTTTGAATCTGTAATATTGAACAATATCTGATGTTTTTAGTTGGTTTTTACTATTGAACAGTTTCTTTTAATGAGTATTTATGTTTTTGTGCATCTTTGAATTGCTATGAACTGTTCTGGAAATGTTATAACTGTTATGGATAGATATTTGTATAGGTTTGCAGGTGTGGAAATCTGATTGTTGGCTGGGAAGGCAATTTTTTTTTGTTAATGCTACAGGTTTCCGGCGACTTTTGCGCCGGCACGTCGCCGGAAACGACGATACAACGAACCGTATCGATGTAACCGGCGTTTTGCGTAAGCCGGAAATTACCGTCGAACTTTCCGGCGTCGTATCAGCAGGCAATTCCCGGCGCATATTTTGCACCGTAAACATCCCACAGGTTATTTACGGCGTATCAATGACGTTTTATCAGCCGGTAATTGCCGGCGCAATCATACGACGGAAATTACCGGTGCATATGTCGCCGGAGTCAGAGGCCGAAATGTCGACAACTTCCATCATTTTTTTCGCCGGTAATGCGTCGGAAAGGGCGCCGAAAAGTTTTCCGGCGCAAAAGTATGCGCCGGAAGACTTTTACCGACGCGCTCCAAACTGGCGCAGATAATTCAGCCGAAACGTGCGCCGGAAACCTATAATTCCGACGAAAATATTGTATTAGCGGCGGATATTCTCCGCCGGTAATGACGGGTTTTCCCGTAGTAGGAGATGAGCGTGGTATCTAAAAAGGAACAAAAGTCAGAAGTAGATTTTCAGGAGACGAGATCCCCAGCCCAATCGGCATCCGAAAAAGGAATACCAAAGTATTGCGTGCCAGGAATATATCTAAGAAGACGTTTAAGTAGATATATATGCGGAGGCATGGGATTATGCATATGTTGAGATAAGATATTGACAGAGTAGGAAATATCTGGCCTTGTGATGGTGAGATATTGAAGAGAGCCAGTTATTTTCCTGTATGTGTTGCGATCAGAGAGGATAGGGTCTTCAACGAGATTTTGATGGAGTTTGGTACAAGTAGGATTGGCTAAGGAGTAGGAAGAGGTCATAGTGGCTATTTGAAGAAAAGAATTGGCGTATCGTGGTTGAGATAAGAAATATTGGTTTGGTCTAGAAGTGATTTGAATACCGAGAAATGAGTGTGCTTGTCCAAGGTGTTTCATGGCAAATTTTGTGTGAAGTTCTTGTAGAAGATCAGAAATAGCCAAAGAATTGTTGCCAGTGATAAGAAAGTCATCGACGTATATAAGAAGAAAAATAGTAGACGTTGGCTGATTTTGAATTACAAGAGATTCATCCGATTTGCTATGAGTAAAACCAAGGGCAATAAGATGAGTAGTAAACGTATTGTACCACTTCCTTGGTGATTGTTTTAAGTCGTAAATGAATTTGTGCAGGTGGCATACGTAATTGGGATTTGAGGAGTCTTCAAAACCTTTAGGTTGTAACATGTATACGGTTTCCGAGAGAGTCCCATGCAAGAAAGCGTTTTCAACATCTAGTTGTTGGACTTTTCACCCATGATATAAAGCAATGGTGAGTAAGATGCGAATAGTAGGCAGCTTAGCAACGGGACTGAATTTTTTTCATAGTCAATACCGTATTCTTGTATATTTCCTAAAGCTACGAGACGAGCTCTAAATCGGGCTATGGAACCATCTGAATGAAGTTTAGTGCGATAAGTCCATTTGGAACCGATGATGGAAGCATTTGGAGGTGGTGGAATTAAGCTCCAGGTTCCTTATTTTTGAAGGGCGAAATATTCATGGGCCATGGTTTGGCGCCATTCAAAATGTTTTGCCGCCTCGGTGTAAGTGGTAGGGGTGAAATGGTTTGATATAGATGTTTGCTGGTTAATGAGATTGAGGCGGGTGCGGGGTTTTAAATTTCCAGTATGACTTCTCGTTACCATAGAGTGACGAGGCTCAGAAGCAATCGGAGGTGTAGCCAGAGGATCGATATTAATATTAGATGAGCAAGATGGTTCTGGATAGATGTTGGGCAGCTGAGGTGAATCCAGTTTATTACTAGAAAGAGATGAATGTATGGAAGGCGGTACAAGAAGAGATGGGGGAATGCTATAAGAACCTGAAGTGGATGAATTTGGAGTATTTTTAAACAGAAAGGGCTGTTCATGAAAGGTGATGTTCCTTGAAAAAGTGATATTGTTAGTGATAATATCAAGGCATTTATAGCCTTTATAAGCATCAGAATAGCCCAAGAATACACAAGAATTGGCTTTGGATTGAAGTTTGTGACGACTGTTAGGAGGAGAAAGAGGAAAGCCTTCGCAGTCGAAAATGCGAAGATGAGAGTAGGATGGAGTTTTGTTGTAGAGAAGTTGAAAGGGAGAAATTTGGGATGTAGTTTTGTACGACATTCTATTCATAAGATAAGCTGCGGTTAAAGCGGCTTCGGGCCAGTGATGATACGAAACGGAAGCAGTTTGAAGAAGGGTACGCAAAGTTTCAATAATGTAACGATGTTTACATTCGGCTAGCCCGTTCTGTTCAAGTGTGTAAGGGCAAGAAATTTGATGTTGAATGCCATTTTCTTAAAGAAAAGAGTGAAGAGTATGATTCAAAAAGTCTTTCCCGCCATCAGTACGCAAGCATTTAATAGCAAAAGATAATTGTTTTTCAATGTAATTTTTGAAAGAAATGAATATAAGCATAACGTCAGATTTATGAGTTAACGGAAAAATCCACGTGTATCGGAAAAAATCATCTACAAATATAACGTAATATAAGTATCCTTGCACAGATTTAACTGGCGAGGGACCCCAAACATCAGAGTAAATTAATGCAAGAGGTTTATTTTGCTTATTTGTAGATTTCTCAAAAACAAGTTTGTGCGCTTTTGAAGTTTTACAAGAAGAACAAATAGAGAAAGAACTAGGTATTTTAAGGCTAGGATTGTAAGTAGAAATCATGTGAAGAACTTTCTGGTGAGAATGACCCAAGTGGTTGTGCCATAACGAAGAGGTAGAGGTGGTAACCGAGAGAGTTGAGGACCGATTGTTGCTGCAAGAACCTTGTATGGGGTATAAGCCCTCACGGCAAGGGCTACGAAGCAGCGTTTGGTGAGTCTTGAGATAGAAGAGTTGTTTTATTGAAAGCGTCCGCGATTATAACATCAGAACAGCAAAACACAAAATCAAGGACACGTGTGATCACTGTATTAGATTCTTGTTTACTTATTATTATGCTACATGCGTACTCCTCTCTCTACTCTATTTATACAAGCTGTAAGATCATTCACATAAAGGAAAATAGTTTATTCTTCTAGCCTTTGCCCTGATACCATGTAGAAACGAAGTATTCAAGCAGCTCCAAGAGCTGTTCGTTCTTGGTGTTCGGAGAGAAGACAAGAAACAGAGAAAAAGGCTAGAAGAATAAACTATTTTCCTTGATGTGAATGATCTTACAGCTTGTATAAATAGAGTAGAGAGAGGAGTACACGTGTAGCATAATAATAAGTAAAGAAGAATTTAATACAGTGATCACATGTGTCCTTCTTGATTTTGTGTTTTGTTGTTCTGATGTTCTAATAAAAAGCACCACTCCTTAACACTAAACTACATATGAACAGCCAATGCTAGCAAAAACATACATGCATGGTTTAATATTGCGAAATATGAGGCTCGCCTTGAGGCCCGCCTTTGCGCAATTCTAGTAAAAAAAGCCTCGATACTTACGCCTTAACTTTTTTTTATGAGGCTTGCACCTCAACTTGGTTGAGGCCCGCCTCGCCTCATTGGCATGAGGCTTACGCCTCACGCTAAATATATTAAAACTTACATAAATCCTGAAGTACATGTCCGACATTGGACTCTATAGGAGAGAAGGAGAGAGAACAGATCACCATAATGATGATTCAAATGAAAAACCCCTTAGTGATTACAATGCTGAAGACTTATGAGTTCTTATGTGATATGTCATTGATATTTATTTTTGGAAATTGGAATTATATGTTAATGAAAAAAATACTGGGATTTGGGAAAGATAGAATTTTGAGTTGAACCATATTTCATGTTGTCTTATTATTGAGATATTTTGATTTAACTTCATATCTTATACTTTTTTATATTTTATATTATTCACTCATTAGTATATAAAAAAATTATCATTTTATGTTTACGCAATCTTTTGATTTTGAGGCTTACGCCTCAAAACGCCTTGAGGCTTACGCCTCGCCTCACGAATGAAAAACGCCTCAATACCCAAATACGTAATTTTAAACATTGCATACACGAGAGAGATGAACTTTTGAAATGGGAAGAACCAACCTTGGCGGCCACAACTCCACTGCTCTGAGCCATGTCGCACACCAGAATAGCGCCACACTTCTCAGTTTTCAGCAATCAGCCTGAACTTTGCATACTTCTGATCCCTCGGGTATGGGCTAGCTCCACACAGATTAGTGGAATAGCTACAGTAGAATATATATTAAATAAATGATATGCTACATTATTATCCACTATTTAGTTAATTGTTAATTAACTAAATTAATTAATATATTAAATGAATTTACATCTATATAAACTTATAATAAAATAAGTTAATATTTAGAGGAAGTTAATGCTTACATTAATTTGATCATTTTGAGGGGGCATTACAGTTCAAGTGTTTGAAGACTGAAGACCTACTGCAGGAGGCTTCTATTCCTCCCTCTTTCAACTCTGATGAGTTTGTAGTGGTCAAGGAAGCTTCCAAACAACAGTTTGTAACCTTTGGAGCAGCTTGGATAGCACTTGGAGCTTGGACAACAACTTGGACGGCAATTTGGAGCGCTTGGACAGCCAGGGTGACGTAAAATCTTAAAAACTTAGGAAAAAAACCTTGAGGCCCCCTAGCCAATTGATGTGTGGTTGACGATCTAAAGCTTTAGGTCCACAGAAACCCTTGCTTTTTTACTTTCTAATCCAATAAAATCCCTTATATACCACTGTCCACTTGTTTCAATCATGGAAATTAAGTGATTTCTCATGATTTGCTCTCATGTGAGAGCTAAAAGGATGGCGGCAAGGCGATGGGTCGTTGAACTTGCATTCAATGTTCCTATTTTTGCATGCAACACACTCATGTTGTGTCTACTACCTTCACCTATAACTAAACCTTAAGTTTAGGAGATTTCATTTAATGTTAGATCAAATGTTGAGGTGTAGATTTTCACAATGTTGCATGCTATGTTATGCTTCTTAGATTAACATGTTATTACAAAATTAACATACAAGTGTAGAAACTCACACTTAGAAATGAAATGACAATGGGTCATCCTTTCTTCTAGCTCTTGAAATCCCTCAATATTTGAGGCTTTCACTCATGCTTTCAATCCACCAATCATAACAAAAATTGATTGGGTCCTTTCCAAGTCTTAAGTGCGCATTTCTTATGTGCATACATAGGATTCAAACATGAGAGTTGCATATGGAGTTATTCAATTTGAATCGTCGCGACAACATTGACATATGTTTAGGGGATTTTACATATGCTAAAATTCTTTACCTTCCAAACTTGGTGAAACTTTTTAATGGACTTGTTTGATTTAACATAAATATCTATGATATCAAATTGTTGTGAGGTTTACCAAAAGTCTCCAAAGACTTATTGTAACGAACCAAATGGGGGCCGGTTCAACCGAACCGACCAACCCCTTTTAATAAAGTCGCGACCCCAATACAGATCGGTGTTGTTCGCAAAATAGAGGGAATGAGTGACAGGCGACTTCGTGCAAGAGAGCGAGGTGAGTTCGGTTTTACCAAATTTAGCAAACGATTGTTTTTAATGATAAGAATTAATGATTCATTTTCCTTCCTACCATTAAAGGAGTGATAATTTGGGAAGAAATTTCTGTGGACGAGAAGAACGATCGAGAAGAAAAAGGAAGAAGGTTTGTTGAAATTCTTCCTTTCTTTTTCTTATAAATTTCATTGATTTTTTCATTTAAAAGTGAATGATATTTTCTTAAAGAAAAAGAAGGGATTGAAAGCAAAGAGAAAGAATTGTAGGAGAGGAAGAAGGATTTAGGGATTTTGAGAAAATTCTCATTTGTAAGTAAATTCTTTGTTGTATAACATTAATTAAATTTTGTTATTTAATTACATTTCAAGCAAGTTATATTATATGGATTTAGGGATTTTAGAAAGGAAGAGATTGAAAGCAAGAGGGGGAAGAAATTTTGGAAGTGAAAGAGAGAAAGGAAAATTTTGTAAGGTAATTTATTTGAAAATCAGACATTTCTTTTTAGTCATTCAATATAGAATTTAATTTTAACTAAATCCTTATGTTATTGTGGACAATTAAAAAGGGTTTCATACAAGATAAATATTGGAAGAAGAGAATCAAAGTGGGTAAATCATTATTATGTTTAGACATTTATTTGTTAAACTTTTATTTACTATTGAATTTCTAGTTAAATTTTTTTAAGTAATAATTTTACTTATCATGTCAAGTTATCATGTGAAAGGATTTAATTATATATGTGAGTATGGAATTTGACGCTTAACGAATTTAAATGTCTAATATTATTAATATAATATTATGAGTAAATGTATATGTAGAGGAAATGAAAGCAAGAAAGAATGAGAACAAGAATGACACTATCTATATTATAAACAAAAAACATAAATAAATGAATGATTAAAGGGAAAAGGATATGCGTACAAATACAGGAGTCACCCCCGTATGGTACTGACTGGGGAAGCAACGTACCCGTGCACGAAAAATGAAAAGGTTATGGAAAAGGAAATGAAAATGAAAATGGTTATACTTTTGAAATATTTAAACGGCACTCCTGTACTAATTAAATGGAAAAAGAAATAATCGTTAAAATAAAGTATTTTATGTATGTAAATGAAAATGTTATGAGATGTATAAATGACTAGAAGAAATAAAATGACTAAAGAAAAGAAATGTATGCCTCTTGTTAAATAAATAGACTTAAGTATTTTATTCATGATGATGATTACCCGCTGAGTTTATATTGTAAGCTCAACCCGCAGAATTAATGTTTCAGGTAAATTTTCAGAAGAAGAAGAAATGATTGAAAGGGAAGATTTTGTCTAAAGAAGATGATGTGAAAATTACAACAAGTAAAACGACTGATGAGAATGCTTAGTTCGGTTCTAGATTGATTATAATTTTCTTTGTGTTTAATGGCTCTTCAAGTGATGAAAAGTTTATATTAATATGTCTTATTTGAAATGAGATAAATTTGTAATATCGTCCGACTTAAAGTTACCTCCTCGTTAAATACAGTATTTGGGTCGAGTTGTGACAAAAGAATTGACAAACATTTTTGTATGGACTCGATCGTGCTCGATCGATTCGATTGAACGTTGGCGAGGTGAAATTGACCTAAATTAAACCCTAATTTAATTAAATTAAATTCAATTTAATTAAATTTAAATCAAATCAAGTCGAATCAAACCCGTTCGAACCTCGTCAAACCAAATTCGACGCAATTCGGAGTCGATGTGAGCCCAGTTTTGTAAAATTGGCTTGATTTGACCCATTTCGGCTCGAATTGACTTTAATTGATTCAAATTGGGTCCAACTCGAACCCAATTTTAGCCCAATTCATCAAGTCTTAATTCAATTCAAATCCCAAGTCAAGATTGAATCGAACGGCTCTGATTTCCTCATAATCCCGCTCTATTTTCCGTCAAGTCACCTGATTTCTGCAGTTGTAGCAGAAAATCCACTCGAGTGCGATTTTTTTTCGCGTGAAGGAGCGAGAGAGGGAGTAGACAGCCATTTGGCTCCCCTTAGGCTATCCGTCCTGACCCAGAGAGAAAAAAAAAGCGCGAGAGAGAACAAGAGGAAGAGTTCCAGGCGGAACCCTTGTCCGCGCCGAAGCCCCCATTAACGTGACCTCCCTCCCGTTCGTGCTTCCTCGCGTGCGGAGCCCTGGTCCGACCACGCAAGAGCCTTCGGTCGAACCTCCAGGGAGCTTCAACTTCCCCCCTGCTGCCCGTCGCCCTTCTTCCAGCAAGCCAAAGCCGCAAGTGTGCGGCTCTTCTAGGCGAAAGAGGAAGTGGAGTTGAGGATTTGAGCTCTCTTTCTCATTCCAAGGAAGCAAATCAAAGGTTGAGACCTCTACTCACTTCCTTTCTCAAAGATCAGCAAAGTTAGTGGCTTTTCCCCCTTCCTCTTTCAACTCCGGCGACCTCGAAGCAACAAGGGAGCTGTTGGAAGCTTCCAAACAGCAAGGGAAGGCTTCAAAATCTTCCAAACAGTAGTTTGGAGCCTTTGGAGCATCCCAGACAGCGGCGGCAACATCCAGAAAGTCTCGGACAGGAGTCTTCTTCCTTGGGAAAGTCTTCGATAGCAGCTTGGAGCATTTAAGGGAGCTTGGACAACACTTGGAGCTTTCATAGGAGCGCTAGGACAATTTGGGAGAGGTATAACACTAAAAGTTAGGAAAAGCCCTAAGGCCCCCTAGCTGTTGATGTGTGGTTGACGTCCCCAAGCCTTAGGCCCTTAGAAAACATAATTTTTGCATACCCAAAATCCCTTTGTTCGCTGTCTTCTCCGCAAAACAGTGAAAAAATAGTGTTTTTCACTTGTTTGTTCTCTTGTGAGAGCCAAAGAGGCATGCTAACTTGTGAAGGAGTGTTGGATCGGTATTCGACACCTCTTAAATGCATGTAATATCATTCATGTTATGTCTAGTGCTCTTACCTACAATCAAACCCTAGGTTTAATGGCTCATTTGATGTCGAATGAATTGTTGAAGTGTAGAGCCTCCTCTCTAAGTGTGGCACACATTATTAGATCCCTAAACTTGTATGTTACAATAAATTTAGCACATGATGTGATAGGTTTACACCGCCATGACATACACTATCTCCTCTAAATTTGTTATTTCAATCATTTTTTAAGAAGTTGTGGGATTGTCCATGAGCACTTTTGATTCATGTTACAAACCCTACAACTAATAGGTTGCTTGGAAAACATTGTTGAATTTCTCTAAATTTAGGGAGACAGTGAATTTTTTTTCTTTCTTGCATGCTTTCATTTTTAATGTTAAATTGACTGTGCATGAGTATATTGACTATTTGAATACTAGCTTTATGTCAATAGCTATGGTCCTTGTACGCCCACAATTTGCAAAACTATAAATGTGTCAACCAAACTCATGGATGCTTGCAAAGCAAAGATGAAGTGCTCTATGGCTTCAAGGAGCTTATAGATTACACTCCATCACATATTGGAGTTTGTTAGGCATGTTAAGTGTAGTTTGTAAGTTGACGGGTCAAGGGCATCAACACATAACATAGGCACATGGTGAAGCTTTCGAAAATACAAATCGAAATACTTCACCCCTAGGTTTTTCTTAGACTATAGTAAACTAATTCTTAGAACCTATCCATAAGGATTCCAATGACGATTCCATCCTGTCTTTAGGTTCCTTAGATGACGTCGTGTGTTGTCTTTCCATAAAGGGTCGTAGGAGCAAGTCCATCCTATCCAACCTCTCAAGTCATGCCAAAATTGATTTAGAGATCGTTTCATGAATCGGGAATTCTCTAATAAAGTCTTCCCTTTCCCATGCATAATGGTTTGGAGCACCTCAAGGCACCAAACACTTCATTGCATGAATCGTTTTGACTTAGGACCAAGATCCTAGGTTCATGGCATTTTGTTTGTTGATACAAAATCAACAAGCATTTGTCCATTTCCCTTCATTTGGGACATTTTGGAGATTCCTCAAAGCCCCAAAATGTCCCGTTGACTCAACCATCAAGACTTTAGGAACAAATCCTAAATTTCTTTTCCATTCGCTAATAATGCAAAATTAGCGAATGATAATCCTTCTTTTTCATGCGTGATTACTTGGAATTTCCTAAGATTCCAAGCATATCATTGTATAAATATTTTGGGTTTGAAGCCAAATTTCAAACTCTCCTACCTTGTTTGTTGGAGCACCAAATCAACAAACATTTCTCTCATGTATAGTATTTGAAGCCTCTTTATGGTTTTGAATATCTTATACATGAATCGTTGGAGCTTGGAGCCAAATTCCAAGCCATCCACCTCTCTTGTTGAGACAAAAAAATAAACAAGTAATCACCACTTACATGCATGATTATTTGGGACATTTCAAATCTCCAAACAAATCATTACATGAATCACTTGGAGTTTAGGGCCAAATCCTAAACTACCTATTCCGCTTGTTGAGACAAAATCAACAAATTTATGTACCTCCATATGGGATATTTTGGAGCTTCTCTAAGCTCCAAATGTCCATCATATGGATCACTTAAGCTTGAAACCAAACTCTCAAGCCCTCCTACTTTGTTTGTTGGAACATCTAACCAACAAACATTACTACCATGTGTAACACTTCGGAGTCTTCGCAAGCTCCTAATGTTCTATTACATGAATCATTAAGGCTTTAGGAACAAATCCTAAATCCTCCTTTCATTTGCTAACAACACAAAGTTAGCAAATGAACATTTCTCCTCTCATATCTAATGATTTGGAATTCTTCAAAATTCCAACACATCATCATGTGAAGATTTTGGGGCTTAGAGCCAAATTATAAGCTACATCTTTCATTCGTTTGAAACACAAAGATCAACGAATGAATCCTCTCCTTAGACTTATGATTCTAATCTTAGCCTATCTCATTTGCCCAAGCTACACGGGTAGATGATTGTGCATCACTGAGTGCACAACTTGACGATTGGCTCTCGATTTGTAATTCAGAAACTACAAATTACATCTCTTATGCATGATATTTGGAGCACCTCCAAGCTTCAAACATGTCATTGCATAAATTCTTTCAAACTTGGAACCAACTTCCAAGTTCTCCCATCCCATTTGTTGGAACACAAGAAACCAACAAATCTCTTCTCATGCAAGATATTCTAAGCCTCCTCAAGCCTTTAAACATATCATTGCATGAGTCCTTCAGCTTTAAGACCAAATCCTAGGTTCTTTCCCTTCCTTTGTTTGTTGAAATGCAAAGTCAACAAATAAATGTACACTTCTTTTTGAACACCGAATGTTCAAGGAATGATCATAGCCTGCAACCCCCAAGTTGCACACTTCTTCCCTCATTTGCCTAACACATATTTGGCAAATTGTTACACATCATTGAACATACGGTTCAATGATTTACCCTCTCATATGCAACCTATAGGTTGTGTATCCCTTCACATCTTTCTACAACTCAAAGGTTGTAGGAAGATATTTTCATTCTCTCAATCCAAATTTTAAGAATGTACACTTTCCTTTGAACACCAAATGTTCAAAGAATCCTTATGTGTGACTTCCAAGTTGCATCCCTTCTCCTTTTCTCCTCCAACCTGAATTGGAGGAATGAACCTCTTCTTTAGACACCACATGTTCAAAGGAAATCCTCCAATTTGCAATCCCTAGGTTGTACTTTGGACAACTTCTTTTCCTACAAGCCTAAATTGTAGACAACCGCCGAAATTTCTTTTATTTACCTTAACCTAAACTAAGAAAATGAAACCCCACCTCCTTGAATACAAAAATTCAAGGAGGTACTCTCTTGATTTGTAACCTCAAAATTATAAATCCTCCTTCACTTCTATAGGCTCCAAAAGCTTTAGAAAATTCCTTATCTTAGCTTAAAAGCTATGGGTTTCTTTTCTTTCTCTTCCCTTCTAATCTCATAAATCCAAGTTAGGAGAGTGTACCCCTCTCTTTGAATACCAAATGTTCAAAGGGGCATTCAGAAGTTTGCAACCCATAAGTTGCACCTTCCTTTCTTCTTCTACAACTCAAAAAAGAATTGTGGAGATCCTTCTTATCCCACTAACTCAAGTTAGAGAGGTGAATGTCCCTTTCTTTTTTAACACTAAAATGTCCAAAGAACTCTTTCCACCTTGCAACTTTCAAGTTGCATTTTATCCCCACTTTCTTCTCTACAAACCCAAAATCGTATAGAAATTCCCACATTTCTACAACTTCAAAGTTGTATGAAGCTCCCTTTCACTCAACTCATGTTGAGTGATTCAATCATGTTGCAAATCAACTTAATTGTTGAACCAAAAACAACAAGTAATTTCATCCCAAACATAGGATTCAAATATTATATCTCCCTCCATCCTTCCAACTCAAATTGGAAGAGTGTAACCCTCTCTTTAAACATCAAAGTGTTCAAAGACATTCATGAATTTGCAACCCACAAGTTGCATATTCTCTCAACTCTTCTCCAACTTCCAAATTGCAGAAGATTTTTTTCTCTCTTTAGCTCCAAAGCTAAAGAGAATTCCCCAACATTTAGCCCAAAAGCTAAATGTTGGATTCCCATTTTCTCTTCTTAGCTCCAAAAACTAAGGAGAACTCTTCCAACACTTGGCCCAAAAGCTATGTGTTGGACTCTCTTTCTTCTCATTCTTTAGCCTCAAAGCTAAAAGAAGTATTCATTCTTCTTCTAGCTCCAATAGCTAGGGGGAAATTCCTCCAACAATTAGCTCAAAAGTTGTATGTTGGACACTTCTTCTTTAGATCCAATTTCTAAGTGGGCCCTTGGTGTGACATACCACGCAAGCCTCACACACTTAGATGCACAACCCCTTAGGCATGCTAGAATTAGAATTTTTCTTTGTGTGCGCATGTGATTGATGATTTGGTGTGAATGCCCTTTTAGATTGTCTGCGTTGTGGGCACTTGCCCTTAAGTGGTTAGCATAGAAATATATACATGCTTTTTGTGGAGGTGGTCATGTCCAAGAGGGGATAAATAAATAAGTCATGATTATTCTAATACTATTTGCTTGCAGACGCTACTTAAAACCCCCCAAAAGACATAACCAATAGGGTAGAAGCAAGTACTTAGCACTCTAAGTGCTAGGCAAATTTTGGATGCAATGTGATTATCATATAAACTATTTTCTAACTCTATTTTGCATACTTGAGACTTTTTTTCTTTTTTTATCATATATTTGATTAGATTTATGATAGAAAACTTGTGGGGTTTGGACTAAAAGAAAAGAAGGATCGAGGAAGGATGTAACTTTTTGGAGGCAAAGCCCAAAGATCCCTTTGAAAAGCTTGAAGACCCCACAAGTAGAGTCTGTAAATTTAGCTGGATTGTATAATGACATGCAACTCAGCTGCCAAACATATTTGTAACAATTGAGACACTACTTGCACTTCTATTTTGATTTATATACAAGCATGTATTGATTGTTTATTTGGTGCGCATTAGAAAAATATGTCTTTTTCTTAAGTTTCTTCTTTTGTTTGTTTAAAGGATTTTGTCCTTTAGGAATTTCAAGGTGTGAAAGGATCAACTTGGAAACAAATTTCTTAGAATTAGGGCCAAAGAAAAGAAGTGTAGGAGTACTTAATTCTGAGGAAAACTCAGACATACTCAAACTATGTTATGTTGGGCTTTACATTTTAAAAATCTAATTTTTATTTAAGTTGATCATTTTGATTAGAAAGTTAGGGCTTACATTCCAACAATATATGTTAGAGGAATTGCCTGAAATGTGAGGACTTATATAATGATTGGAATCAACTATTTGCCTCAAATTCTAAAACTAAGATGAGTACTATTGAGAGGTAGTGCCTCGAACTTAAGTTTAATTAAATGCAAAATGGAATTATAAGCTATACCTCACATGAGGCATAGCTTACCTGCCCTATGGATTTATTGTCATGTCTAAAAAGGACTACCAGCTAGACCCTTTTAATTGCTCTTAAAACCATGTATTCTAGTCTCAATGCATATGAAAAGTGAGAAGGTTGTTTTTGTTTAAGGAGGGATTACAACTTAGCTTTAAGGCCAAGATGCCTATATATTAAGGTATGAATATGCTGATTCATAAAGAAAGTAGATTTTTTTATCTAGTCCATAAATGAGGGTTTTTTATATGCAGCACACTTGGGCTATGCAAGCTTATTTTAATTTTTTGAAAACTTGGCTCCTTAAAAGGAGCCATGCAAAATTTTCTTATTTGAAAAACATGAAGCCTAGATATGATTTTAAATTACTTATATTTTTAAGGGTAGAAAATTTATTTTATCCTAAGAGCTTATTGTATCACAAGTCCAAGTCACACCCAAACAAGCAAGAGAAAAAACCTAGGAAAGACATACTGTTCTATTGCACACCAAATAAATAAATAACATATGCATGCAAAGCAACTAAAATAGATATGCAAGTAATGTCCCAATTATTACAAACAATCTTAGCAGCTGAGTTGTCTGTCATTATCAACCCAGTTAATACATTACAGACTCTACTTACAGGGGTCTTCACGCTTTAGCTTTCAAATGTATCTTTGAGCTTCACCTCCAAAAAAGGTACATGTTTCTTCGATCCAACTTTCCTTCTACTCCAAACCCATAAGTTTTACATCCTAAATCTAATTAAATACATGATAGAAAATGTAAAAGACTCAAGTATGCAAAAATAGAGTTAGAAGTCAGTTTATATGATAATCACATCACATTCAAAATATGTCTAGCACTTAAAGTGTCAAGCACATGCTTCTACTCTATTAGACATGCCTCTTGAGGGAGTTTTAAGCGGCGCCTATAAGCAAACAGTATTATAATAATCATGATGTATTCTACCCACTCTTGGACATTGCCACCTACATAGAAAACATGTATATAATTCTATACTAACCACTTAAGGGCAAGTACCT
Source organism: Dendrobium officinale (assembly GCA_019514585.1). Classification (NCBI taxonomy): domain Eukaryota; kingdom Viridiplantae; phylum Streptophyta; class Magnoliopsida; order Asparagales; family Orchidaceae; genus Dendrobium; species Dendrobium officinale. Next base: position 2,465,322 of record CM033693.1, on the reverse strand, counting down.
ACAATGCAGACAATCCAAAAAGGCACTTACACCAAATCATCAATTACATGCGCATACAAAGAAAAATCTCAATCCTAGCATGCCTAAGGGCTGTGCACCTAAGTGTGTGAAGCTTGTGTGGTATGTCACACTAAGGATATTTCTCTTAAAATTTGGATCTAAAGAAGATGTGTCCAACATGTATCTTTTGAGCTAAATGTTGGAGGAATTCCCCCTAGCGTTTGGAGCTAGAAGAGGAATGAATACTTCTTTCGGCTTTAAGGTTAAAGAAAGGGAGAGAAAGGGAGTCCAACACATAGCTTTTGGGACAAATGTTGGAAGGTTTTCCTAAGCATTTGGAGCGAGAAAGAGAATATATGACTTCAACATTTAGCTTTTAGGCTAAATGTTGGAGAACTCCCTTTAACTTTTGGAGCTAAAGAGATAAGAAACTTCCTACAACTTAGATGTTGGAAGAGAGATGGATTAAACTCATAGCTTTTAGGTTAAGGTTGGGAGAATTCCTTAGACCTTTTAGAGCCCAAAGAAAAGAGGGATGACTTGTAATTTTGGTTACAAGTCATAAAGAGAATACTTGTTAGTTTCGGCATCAACAACTAAACAGATTCGGTTCACTCAATGTTGGTTGAGTGAATGTCAGAATTTTGTACAACTCTTGAATTGTAGGGAGAGAGGATTTCTCTACAATTTTGGTTTGTAGAGAAGAAATAGGAAAATGCAACTTGGAAGTTACAAGGTGGAAAGATTTTTTTGAACATTTTAGTGTTCAAAGAAGGGGATATTCACACATCTAACTTGGGGTAGCGGGATGATAGGGAGTTCTACAATTCTTTTTGAGTTGTAGAAAGGAAAGAAGATGCAACTTTGTGTTGCAAACTTCTGAATGCTCTTTGAACATTTGGTTTTCAAAGAAAGGGGTATACCCTCCTAATTTGGGTTTAGGAGAGTGGAAGGAAGTTTGAGTGTTCTTCAATAATTTAGGTTTATAGGAGATGGTGGAGGAAATGCAACTTGGAGGTTGCAACTTGGGAAAATCTCTTGAGCATTTGGAGTTCAAATAGATCCATTCATTTTGCCCAATTTGAGGCTAGACAAATGAAGGAGAATTTAAAGATTTCCGATTATTTTGGCTTGTAGGAAATAAAAAGGGAAAAATGCAACTTAGAGGTTGCAAATCGAAAGAAACTCTTTGAACATTTGGTGTTAAAAAAAAGCGAGGATATCTACCCAATTTGTGTTGGGCAAATATGAGAATGAGGCACGTAGATTTGCACTACGCATCATAAGGGTTCTTTAGACTTTTAGGTGCCCAAAGAAAAGAGTTCATTCACCCAACATGAGTTAGGAGAATGGGGAAGAAATAAGATTAATATTCCTATACTTGATATAACAATATGAGTTATTTTTACTCAACAAGAGAATTTTATTGGATGCAAACTCTTTATAACTTTGAGGTTAAGGGACAAAAGATCTTCTATTAAGCTTTGACTTAATAAATGATCTAATAAACTCCACACAACTTTGGAGTTGAAGGAAGGAGATGTAACTTGGAAGTTATAAAATTTCTTAAATGTTTCTTTGAATATTTGATATTAAAAAAAAAAAGGATATTTCTTTTCAATCCAGATTTGGGAGGATGAAAGAAGGTTTACAAGTTCTCTTATAATCTTGGCTCATAGGAGATGATGATTAGAATGTAACTAAAAGCTGCTAATTGAATATACATTTTGGACATTTGATATCCAAAGAGAGGTTATTATCCACTTAATTTAGGCTAAGTGAATGAAGAAAGCCATGGTTTGAGTTCTATGTTTGGAGGGACTATTCATTGATTTTTTATATTCCAATGAAAAGGATGGAAAGAACTTGGAAGTTGGTTCCAAGCTCAAATGATTCATGCAACAACACATTTGAAACTTTTTGGATATCTCAAAACAACATGCATGAGAAGGATATTTGTTGGTTTCATGCGTTCCAACAAATGAATGTTGAAGAACTCGAGAATTAGTTCTAAACTTCAACAATTCATGGAATGACATTGCTCAGAGCCTTTGGAGGTTTCAAAATGTTACACACATAGAGGAAGTATAGTTTTAACTTGTTGATTTTGTACCAACAATCAAGAAAACATGAACTTAGGATTTTCAACCTAAGGTTATAAGGTTATGCAATGAAGCATTTGAAACTTTGAGGAAATTCCAAACACCATGTGCGAAGGAGGTAGTTGTTTGTTGATTTTGTCTAAACAAACATGAGAGAATACACATAGGATGTTGATCCCAAGGTTATAAGATTCATGCAATCTAATACTTGGAGCTTTGGGAATGCTCTAAGTATCATGCACAAAGAAAATATAGAGACGAACGTGCCATCCAAATCGCCCTATCTTGACTCCTCTATGCGTTAAACGAAGAAAATTCTACTTGAGTAGATTTCCTGATGGATTTGACACAAATTTGGGTGGGAATTGAGATGAGATCTTATCCCTAGGTCTCAAGTTTTTATTTTGAGACCCAATCTAGCCCAAATTGACTGATTTGGGCTGAAATTGAGTTCAAATTAAACTCCACTCGGATCGATTTGGGTCGATTTGACTCTTAATCAAGTTAATTTCGTGAAATTGAACTTGAATCGGCGACGAATCACATCTAATTACGTTGAATTAGGCTCGGCGACACTCGACGGGGTTCAAATTGAATTGATTTAATTTAAATTTAATTTAATTTAATTGAGGCTTAATTTGGGTCAACTTTGCCTCGACAACGATCGATTAGGTTGATCGAGTACAATCGGGCTTGATCGAGGTCGAGTCGATACAAAAATATTCGTCAATAATCCTTCCAAACACAAGGCTCGAATCATAGTCTCCTTCATTCACTTAACATAAATTAAGTGGATGATCACCCCTCTTTGAATATCAAATGCCCAAAGAGTGCCTTTAATTAGCAACTTCTAAGTTGCATTCTAGTCATCATCTCCTACAAGTCAAAATTGTAGGAGAACCTTTGAACCTTCTTTCATCCTCCTAAATCCGAATTGAGAGGGTATATACCTTTCCTTTGAACACCGGTGTGTTCAAAGAACATTCATAAGTTTGCAACTTTTAAGTTGCATTTTCCCCCTTCTTTCCTACAAGTCAGTATTGTAGGAAATTCTACAACTTTCCCTAGCCCAAAAGCTATGAAAAATCATCCATCTTCTTGCTTATTGTTTCTCCCTTCTACAACTCAAAAAGTTGTAGGGAACCATTTCATTCTCCCAAGACTCAAAATTAGGAGAATGTACATTGCTCTTTGAACACATAATATTTAGCAACTTGCAGCATCCAAGTTGCACATCTCTACTCCCTATTTACCTAACACAAATTTGGTAAATAATCATGTATCATTGAACACATGGTTCAATGATTTATCTTCCTATATGCAACCCATAAGTTGTGTATTTCTTTATATTTTTCCACAACTCAAAGGTTGTAGGAATCATCTCGTCCTCCTAAGCCAAAGTTAGGAGAATTTATGTCTACTCTTGAACAACAAATGTCCAAGATATATTCATGAACTTTCAATGCATAAGTTGCATTTTCTCTTCCCTTTCCCAACAAGCCAAGATTGTGGGAAATCTCCAAAACTCATCCCTAGTTCTCTTGACTAAAATTAGGAGAGTGCACATTCTTTCTTCAAACACCAATTGTTCAAAGAAAATTTTAATAATTTGCAACTTCTAGGTTGCACTTTCTTTGTTCCATCACTCCCATATTGGAGGAATGAACCTCTTCTCTTTGAACACCAAACACTCAAGGGATTTCCCATAAGTTGCAACCTCTAAGTTGCATTTCCTTCATTATCTTCTATAAATCGAAATTAAAGGAGAACATTCAAATCTTCTTCCACCTTCCTAAACCCAAATTAGGAGAGTGTAAACCTTCTCTTTGAACATCAAATGTTCAAAGAGCATTCAGAAGTTCGCAACCCAAAGTTGCATCTTCCTTTTTTCCTTCTATAACTAAAAACCTGTAAAAAATCCTCTCATTCCACTAACTCAAGTTAGATGGATGAATACCCCCTTCTTAGAACACCGAATGTTCAAAGAAATTCTTACACTTTGTAACCGTCAAGTTGCATTTCCCCCGTTCTTCTCTATAAACCAAAACTATAGAGAAATTCTCCTCTTTCTACAACCCAAAAGTTGTATGAAGCACTCGTTCATTCGACCCATGTCAAGTGAATCAAACATATACCAAATCACGTATTTGTTGAATAAAAATCAACAAGTGATTCGATCCAAATCATTTATTTGTTGAACCAAACTCAACAAATAATTCCATGTTAAACAAATGAGTCAAAATCCTAGCCCTCTTTCATTCTCCTAACCCAAATTAGGTGAATGAGTTCCTCTCTTTGGATATCCAAAGGTCCGAAGAATTCTTGATGTGTAGCCCAAATCTACACATCACTCTTATGTTTGCTTTGTCTAAATCTAGCAAACAAAATACCCATCATTGAACATAAAAATTCAATAATAATTTCTCTTAATTTATAACCTCAAAGTTACAAATCTTCCTCACCTATTGAGCCAAAATTAATAGATGGCCCATCTCCCCCTCCAACCCCTAAGCTGTAGAAAATCTTCTCCTTAGCTCCAAAAACTAAGGACCTTCCAACATTTAGCTCAAAAGCTATATGTTGGACAATTTCTCTTTCTCTTCCTTAGCCCCAAACCTAAAAGAAGTATCCATCCTCCCTAGCTCCAAAAGTTAAGGAGAATTTTTTTGACACTTAGCCCAAAGCAATATGTTGGACACATTTTTCTTAGATCTAAGCTCTAAGTGAAACAACCTTAGTGTGACATATCAAGCAAGTCTTACACACTTAAGTGCACAGACCCTAGGCATGCTAGGAGTAAGATTTTTTTTCTTTTTGTGTGCATGTAGTTGATGATTTGGTGTGATTTCCCTTGAATTGTCTACGTTGTCTTGCCCTTAAGTGGATAGTGTATAAATATATATGTATTTTTGTAAGTGGCCATGTCTAAAAAGTGGAGCTATAAATCATAAATAATAATTTGCTTACATGACAGGCACTGCTTAAGAACCCCCAAAAGATGTGGCCAATAGGGTGAAAACATGTGTTTGACACTCAAAGTACTAGGGAAAGTTTTGGATTACATGAATGAAATGAACTAGACGGATGTACCTGCTAAAAGCCAAGCCCGATGTTTATTAAAAAGTCAAAAGTTTGAAGACCCCCCACAAATAGAGTCTTTAATAAATTTTGACTGGGTTGTATAATGACAGACAACTCAGCTGTCAAACTTGTTCGTAATAATTGAGATATTATTTACATTTCTGTCTTAGTTAATTTACAGTTTAAAGTATATTTTGATTGTTTACCTGATTGCGCAATAGAGGCATGCTTTTTCCTATATTTCTTCTCTTATTTGCTTGGGGGTGGCCTAGACTTTTGATGCGGTAAGCTCTTAGGATAAAATAAGTTATATATCCATTAAGATGTAAGCAATCTAAAAAATGAAATTAAACTCCATAATTTTTTAATAAAAGAAAAAATTGCATGACTTACTTTCAAGGAGTCAAGTTTTTCAAACTTAAAACAATCATGCATAACTCAAATGTGCCACTTGTAGAAAGCCCTCACTTAAGGACTAGATAATAAAAAGTCTATTTTCTTTGAGTCAGCATATCCATACCATCATAATTAGACATCTTAGCCTCAAAGACAAATTGTAAGCCCTACTTCCTAAACAAAAACAATCTCCCTACTCTTCACATGCATGGAGACCAGACAAAATGATTTTAAAAGCCATTAGGTGGATTTAGCTGGTAATCCTTTTAAGGTAGGACAATAAATCCAGAAATCGGGCTAGCTATGTCTTATGTGAGATATATTTTGTAAGTCCTTCGCATTCGTTAGACTTAGATTCGAGGTGCCACCTTTCAGTAATCCTCATCTTAGTTTTAGGATCTGAGATAGTGGTTGATTCCAATCACTAAATAAGATCTCACTTCTCGGACAATTCCTCCAACATATGTTGTTGGAATGTAAACTCTAACATTCTAATAAAAATATCAACTTGAACAAAAATTATATCTATAAAATGTAATGCCCAATATAAGATAGTTTGAATGCCTCTGAGTTTCCCTCAAAATCAAGTACTTTTATATATCTTTTCTTTGGCCCTCAATCTAAGAAATATGATTTCAACTTGATCCCCTTTCTTCTTTGAAATTCCTAAAGGCTAAAACCCTTTAAATAAAATTTTCATGGATTTAAAAAAAATCATAATTTTAGCCAATATCTAAATGACCTTCAAAAGCAAGAAAATTACTAATTTAATCAAAAATATTTTCAAACACTAAAACTTGAGATAATTAACCATAAGGGTTCGCCCCTGTGAGACATTTGTATCCCAAAATAAGGAAATGATATCTTTATCCTTCGAGGTAATATATTATCCTTCTTATGACGTATTTGATCATATAATATCTAACCCGTTTGAGAATGACAAAATTTCTCTAACAGATTTTATGACGACTCTACTGAGGAGGATATCTCTTTTTATGTAAACTTAGGGGTGTCAATTTTGGGTCACGGGTAGGGTTCGAGTCAAACCCGGAACTAACCCGACACTATTCGGGTTCGGGTCAACCAGACCCGTTTTTGCAAATGAGTCGATTCACAACTTTTAGAATGAAAGTTGTTCTCTCATTCAAGGTTATGTCCAATTTTTCCCAACTTCTAGAATTGGGAGTCCAGACTTATCTCATTGGATCTTTTGCCTTTATTTGTGCGGGCTTATTCCCATATATAACTTAATTCACTTCCCCTATAGTCATCCTTTTTAGTTCTTAAAATAGATACTTTGATGACATAGCGGCGCTTTAGCTGACCTTTAACTACGCTTTAGCTACCCTTTAACTGCTCTTTTGCTGCCCTTTAGCTGCCATTTTACTGCTCTTTTGCTAACATTTTGTTGCCCTTTAACTGCACATTTGTTATCCTTTAGTTGCCCGTTAGTTGCCCTTTGGCTGCTCTTTACTTGCACTTTTGCTGCTCTTTTTGTTGATACACTTTTGCTTCCCTTTAGCTGCGCTTTATCTGTCATTTTACTGTCTTTTTTATTCATTAAATAGTTAATGAATAATTATTCTTTTATGCTTACAAAATCGTTAACATTGATAAATATTACTCTCTACCTAAACAATTTCATACATATTCATCCATGTTCATATAAAATAAAATAAGATAAATTAAAATAACTGCAGTCACTAGCAAAATAAAAATGAAGTGCAATAACAGAACATTTATTAATTCTTATAATCTCGTTTGGGCATCTCATCTCGCTAGGAATTTGTTCTTCTAGACTTTGTTTCCTTTCCTCTTGTATGCAATCTCAATTGCACTCTTTCTCATTCCATAAAATCATTTTCCTTTCCTTTTAAGTCGTCTTCTTTAAAGTTTTCTACTACCACTTCAGCCTTAACCAGTTTTTAACTACCATCAGCAAACAACAATACTTCCCATATTTTTTCTTGAATTTGGAGCAACTAAAAGCAGTAGCTCTGCTTAGATTAAAAAACAGCAAACTGCACTTGGTTTCAGCCAAATAAAATTTTCAACCAATAACTAAAACATTTGCCTAATTTACGTTACCTTAATTTGCTGGAAAAAAAATTCTAAAATTCTTCCCATAACATTCCACGGCCTGTAGCTCCTTCCATAAAAAACAAGCTGATGAAAATGGGAGAAGAATACTAATACCGCATAACTGAGAGAAATTTCATCCCACTACAGGATTAATGCCTTTTATTCAAATTACTTTATATTATAATCCCTAGTGCTTTTCCCAATACAGGATTCCCAAAAATTTCTAGCCGTGGGATCTAATCCAGCCAATGCATGGCTTGGTTAGAGAATGTAGAAGCTCTAGTGGAAATAAAGAACTGTGACATATGTAATAGTTATTCTTGTACTAGTTATGCATATACAATTGACTTCATAAGTAACATATGCTTCAATTAACATAAAAAGAAAATTTATACTTGTCTTTACTTGAATATTTTGGATATTATACCTAAGGTCCTGAAGTCAGATGTGAGGCAAATAACATTGACTCCACTGTTGCCAAATAAGAAATTTGTTGAGAAAGAATATAATTCAGTTCAGCTGTTAGCAGTTATCCCAAGTGTTCCAGAATCCGAGTGTCCTTTTTAGTCCAGTCAGTATGAGGAAGTGGGCAGTTCTACATATAACTTGACTAGATCTCAAAAAAGAAATAAACATAGGTGATTTAGAAAGAGGATGGAGAAGGAAGAGCAAGCTAAGCATAAGACTGAGATGATGGATCTCCCTCTATTTGATGAGGGGAGTAAGTTTTACCCTCTTTCTGTGACGAGGCAGGAACGGATGTCAAACATAAATTTTAAAATATATCTTTAATAATATTATAACATAAAACATCTAAATCTAAAATAATTCAACATATGATCAAACACCATTAAAACTAACAAATATTTCAAACTTTTATTATATGTCAAAAGATTTACAAAAGTGGATAAAAAAATCAATGTGTAAACATCTATCAAAAAAGTCACATTAAACTAAAAACATAAGGAACTATCCTCCGGTACTTCTCTAAGGCTGTATGTAAACCATGGTCGCTCAACCATCACCTAACAACAAGATCTCCTGAAAATTATCACAAAACTATGGAATGAGCTAACACGCTCAACAAGTAATACTTACTTCTACTAAACTCAAATACAATGAAAAGAAAGCAATATGCATGTTTGATGTATTAAAGACTTGAAGTTTAAGCACTAATTAATATCGTATCATACTTAATGAAACTTGTATCTATCTATATGACCTTTTATGAAAAATAAAATGCTCTTAGATGTGTCATATGATTCCTTAATTTATTTTTCAATATAGATATTATATAGATCCGTACTAGAGTATCCATATTGTACTGATCAGGTACAATTTCATATTAGACATACATCATCTTTTTGCTCCAAAGAGCCCTCTTGACCTAAAGAACCCTATTGTGCAAATACATCGTATTGGTACTCTGCCTCAACATGTACAAACCTGCATATCATTTCAATATCATATTATATGTGATTTGATATATCAATCATGCACATGTTCAATCCATAACATGCATTTCTTTCTTCAACATTATACGTAAAACTATATGTGAATTTTTGTAAGACTACAAGTGAAGTTTCATAACATGTGAATGAAGAAGAGTGCATAATTTGATCGAGTGTTTTCTAAACATGCAAACATATATAGAGTTTTTTTTTTTAAACAAGTAGACGTTAAATTTAATGAAAAGTTAAAGCCATATGCAACATAAATATACTTAACATCTTAAAAGAGCAATGCAACGTAAATACACTTAACATCTTAAAAGAGCAATGCAACATAAATACACTAAACATCTTAAAGAGCAATAAGAATATGAATTTTGTAGAGTTAATTGTTACTTACAAATAAGCATGTTTACTTGACAAACCTCTTCGAACCAACAATTTTTTATATTTAGCACCTAGGAAAACAAACACTTAATTAATACAATGCATTTCTCATATTCACTTATTACATATATAGTATTAACCTAGGTTCTTAATTCATTTTTCCATTATCCTAAATTTAGATTTGTTATCATAATAAAATTAATTTTGGATTTATTTTAATCCTAATTTTTGTAAGGTCCAAATTCAATATTTTTTCATTTTTAATTACTTTATAATAAGTAATTTACTTTAATTTAACATGAAATTTAATTTTGATAAAAATCCTAATTTTTATAATTAAACGTAATAATTTTTTAATTATTTAAATTTAGAAATTAGGGAAATTATATTTTTTATAAAAATCTCAAATTCGCATCAATAGAACCTTCCTAAGACCTATAGGAATAATCTTTGTTAATAACTTTTTACAAAATTTTAACATTAGGAAAAACCCTAATTTGGAAACTTAAAAATTTTTGGAGAAAATTTTATATTTTCATGTTTAGAAACCTTCCATAATCTATCCCTACCGTTCTTCTTTAAAAATTTTGAGTTTTGCACAAACCCTAGAGATCTATCTTAAGGAAACTTCTAAAAAATTTAGAAATCTTTTGATTATAACATACCTTCCCTTAGCTTTCTCTTGAATTTTTCCCAAGGAAGTCGTCGGAAAACCGCTGCAGCCGTCGAAATCGTGGAGCTCCTGCCTCCCTTTCTGCTCTCACTCGTGTGCGGTCGAAGAAAGCAAGAGGGATCAAATGATTTCGGTCCTTTAGGGATTAGGAGGACTTAAGGAACTATTTGGATGGCTAATTACGCAGGTGCCCTTGGGTCTAACATTTCTCTTAAGAGCCATGAGGGATAGTAGGTCATTTATACTTAATTTGTACTTAAGTAAACTTGTCGATTTTAAATTTTAAATTTGGACGAAATTAGATATAAATTCTTTATATCGTTTCCATCAAAATTTTGCGTAGACTTTAATAAAATTAATTGTGTCGGATTTCGATGACTTCACAATTTTGCCTAATTTAATCGTGGTGCATTGAAATGCATGCAATGCCTACAATCGATATTTTTTGAGTTTTACAATTCTCCCCTCATAAAAATTTCGTCCTCAAAATTTAAAACAAGAGAAATAAGATATACCTTAATAAAAAAAAGAGAATAACATTTTTCCTCATTTCTAATTCTTTCTTCCATGTAGCGTCCTTCTCAGACCCATACTTTAATACACTTCGACAAAAAGGTATGTCTCTGCTTCGGAGTTGCTTCACACTAAACTCCAAAAGGCGGTCTCACTCTTCCACGTACATAAGATCTAACTATATGTCCACAGATTCCCTTATGACTTTAGAAGAATCATCTGATACAAACTTTCTTAAGGAAGAAATAAGAAACACATTATGTGAAGGAAAGCAAACTCTATCAAAGAAATATGAGATTCCCAACCTCCACCAAAATAAAAAATACACAATCTAAACAAATCTTAAAGAGTTTGTATAGTCCGCTCAAATTGTCCATCTGTCTGGGGATGAATGTTGTACTAAAGATCAATTTGGTACCCATAGCCTCTTGAACCTTCCTCCAAAGTCTAGAAGTAAATCTTCCATCACGATTAGATACTATGGACTTTGGTACACCATGTAGGCGAACAATCTCTGCCACATAACATTGTTAACCTCTCAACTGATTCAGTTTGTCGAATAGGCAAGAAGTGAGCAGACCTCATAAGCCTATCAATGATAACCCAAATAGCATCATGACTCTGCCAAGATCTCGATAAACACGTCACAAAGTCTATAAAAAATATCAATCCACCTCCACTCTGGAATAGGTAGGGGTTGAAGTAATCCAACTGGATTTTGATGTTCAGCTTTGGCCAACTAACAAGTAGAACACTTTGCAACATAATCAGTTACACTCCTCTTTAACTCAGACCACCAAAATAAACCCTTAAGGTCTTGATACATCTTGTTACTACCAGGATGAATAATATAACCAGAATGATGAGTTTTATAAAGAACATCCCTCCTTAAATCATCCACATTTGGTACACAAACTCTACCCTTGTATCACATAAGATCATCTTCATCAATAGTAAAATCCTATTCATGGCCTGCTTTCACCAAATCAATAATCTTCATAAACTCAGAATCCCTCAATAAGGCTTCAGCTCTCTTACTCTTCAAATCAGGTTAAACTGTCATCTGACCTAACCATACATTCTCTGTCGTAGGAAGTATTAATGACAACTCTAAGCATTCCATCTCCTCAATCAGCTTCACCTGTTGGGTCAAGAAGTAATTCACCTTCATAGACATCTTCCTGCTTAAGGCATCAGCAACTGTATTTGCTTTTCTTGGATGATACTGAATATTCAGATCATAATCAATAAATAATTTCATATATCGCCTCTACCTTAAATTCAACTCCTTCAACGAAAAGATATACTTTAGGTTTGGTGATCAATGAATACTTCACACCACACCCCATATATGTAGTGCCTCCAAATCTTCAAAACAAAAACTACTGCAACAAGCTCTAAATTATGAGTTGGATAGTTCTTCTCATGATTTTTTAATTGCCTAGAGGTATAGGCAACTACCTTCACATGCTGCATCAAGACACATCCTAAGCCCCTTGTGATGCGTCACTTAAATCTGAAAACCTTCAGTGCTTGAAGGAATGGTGAGGATTGGTGCAGTCATCAAGTGAGTCTTCAACACTTGAAATGCTTCTTCACATTGACTGTTCCACTGTAACCTCACTGCTTTCTGAGTCAATCTACTCAATGGTGCAACAATCTTAGAGAACCCTTCAACAAATCTTTAATAATAACTAGCTAGCCCAAGAAATCTTCGTACATAAGTAACGGTCGTAGGTTTAAGCCACTCAGCTATAGCCTGCATCTTATGCTGATCAACAATAATGCCTTCACTACTAATCACATGACCTAGAAAGGTCACACTCTTCAGCCAAAACTCACACTTAGTGAACTTTACATATAATTAATTGCCTCTTAAAGTCTGTAATACAGCTTGAAGATGATTGACATGATGTTCTTCATCGCAATAACATATCAAAATGCCATCTATGAAAACAATGACAAAACTGTCGAGCATTGGCTTAAAGACCTGATTCATTAGATCCATAAAAGCAGATGGGGCATTTATTAGCCTAAAAGGTAACATTGTGAATTTGTAGTGTCCATACCTTGAGCTAAAAACTGTCTCAGAGATATCCTCCAATTTAATCCTTAACTGATAATAGTCAGACCTCAAGTCAATCTTGGAAAAGAATGGGGCTCCTACGAGTTGATCAAACAAGTCATCTATCACGGGCAAAGGATATTTGTTCTTAATAGCAAGCTTGTTCAACTCTCTGTAATCAATGCAGAGTCGCATGCTACAATCCTTCTTCTTTATAAAAAGAACGGGTGCTCCCTATGATGAGGTACTTGGGCAAATAAACCCCTTTTCCAGCAGTTCTTGTAATTGACACTTGAGCTCTTGTAGTTCCTTAACTACCATACGATATGGTGCTTTTGAAATAGGCTCAACACCAGGTAAAAAATTAATAAAAAAATCAATTTCTTTAATAGAAGGCATTTCAGGCAAAACCTCGAGGAACACATCCGGGAATTTCTTTACCACAACAATCTCATTTAACTCCGGCACTTACTTTGAAGTGTCCCTTACATGAGCTAGAAAGCTTGGGTAACCTTTCAAAATTAAGCTACAAACTTTTAAATATGAGATGATCATAAATGATACACCTCGATGAAATATAAGCTTCCCTTCTCCAAAGAGCTTGATCTTCACTACTTTCCTATTGCAATCAATAGAGATGAACTGACTGGTCATCCAATGCATTCGTAGGATCACATCAAATTTTAAAAGTGATAACACAATCAATTTAACATTAAAATTCCTCTCGCAAATAGAAAGTAGTGGTGAACATACACTTGAGACAATCATACTAGACCAATCAGGTAGCATAACTGACAGTATAGTGGGCATATTATGGACACTCAATGCATGCTCCTTAACAATTTCCTGACTAATGAATGAATGTGATGCTCCAGTATCAAAAAGAACTCTACTAAGTAAACTTTGAACATAAATAATGCATATGATCACATCAGGAGATTCTTTGGCCTCTTGTTGTGTGATAGCATAAACCCGTAGTTGACTAGCTGGTCTTGTAGCAGGCTGACTAGGTATTGATGCAAAAGACTCTTGTGCACAGTCAATTGTCTTCCAATACTCTGGTGAGGTGGAGGAGCACTAGACCTCACCTCCCTTAGACCTCTCTGGCAATTCCTAGCCATATGCCCTGACTGATGGCACCAAAAGCAGACATTTCAGTCAAAAAGACATTCACCTCAATTTACTTTGCCACATCTATCACAAGTTCTGTTGTTGGATGAACTCCCACTACTACTGGTTTTAGCCTTCTTCATTTTAGGGACTCCATAATGTGACTAGAAGCTCCAAGTCTTATCAAAACCTTTCTTCTTCTAAAAGAAATCCTTACGCTTCTGTGTGTTCTGATAATCAATCTCTATTCTTCTTGCCCTCTCAACCAAAATTGAATCATCTTCAAGACCCAACGGAATCAATGGTTGTCGAATCATATCACAACCTTGACAAGAATATATGGCATTTCTCTTCGGCATTAGAAATGAGCTGAGTTGCATAACGGGATAACATAGTGAACTTAGCTTCATGTTGCATAACAGTACGATCTCCGTGAACTAATCTAAACTGATTTGGCTCTGATACCAATTTCCATCACACCCCAGTTTAGCCTATCACCCTAATGGTCAATCTGTAGTATAACAGAAAAGGAAAAACTAAATTGATTCCTTCTTACTAACACCTATTCCGAGCCACTATATTTAGAATAGAGTGAGTAAAAGAAATCTATTTAGACTCTCCAAACTTGCCAACCTATTAAATTCCACAATTAATAATGAAAAGCATAGAATGTCTCTTAATGAACATCAAATATAATTAAAGTAAATACATAGCTCTACTAAAACTTCTAAAATTTACCCACATGCTCAAAAGTCTGTATATCTAGCATTCAGATCTCCTTTTAGATCTCTTTGTACACCAAAAATATATTTACACCAAAAGAACGGTCACCTCTTTTTACGATCCCAAGGGATCCTTCCCCTTTCCTGCAGTACAACCATTGCTAATGAGCTAGACTCAATGAAATACACAAACAATTTATAAAATAAATAATAATAATAAATAATTACGAAATGCTTAACAATGCCAACATAGTTAAAACACATATTGAAATTTCATATTGAGCCTAAAAGTGCATAGTAGTATTATTCATCTTGTCAAAACTGTTCAACATCTTTAAATAAGTTATATAATGACTATAAGCTTTTGCATCATTTTAGCTTTCTAATTCAAGGTTGGGTCTAACTTCCCAACTTTTAGAATAAAAATTATTGTTGAGTCAAAATTTCTCAACTTAAAGAATTGAGAGTATAGGCTTACCTCGTCAGGTCTTTCGCCTTTACTTATGCAGGCTTATCCCCCATATATAATTTATTTCACTTTTCATATAGTCATCCTTTTTAGCCTTAATAACATATGATTTTGATGAAATAATTGCGCTTTAGCTACCCTTTAACTGTCATTTTGCTGCTCTTTAGCTGCCCTTTAGTTGCACATTAGTTGTCATTTAGCAGCCCTTTAGCTGTGTTTTAGTTGCACTTTAGCTGAGTTGCACTTTAGTTGCGCTTTATGTGCACTTTAGCTGCGCTTTAGGTCCATTTTAGTTGCACTTTAGCTACCCTTTAGTTGCCCTTTTGCACATTCACTGGTTTATGAATATTTATCCTTTTTTTTACAAAATCATTAACATTGATAAATATTACTCTCTGCATAAATAATTTCAAACATATTCGTCCTTATTCATACAAATAACTAAAATAAACTGAAATACATGTGGTAATAAGCATAATAAAAATGAAGTGCAATAATAAAACATTTACTAATTCTTATAACCTTGTTTGGGTACCTCACCTCGCTAGAAATTTATTCTCCTAGACTTTGCCTTTTTTTCTCTTGTATACAAGTTCAATTGCACTCTTTCTCATTCCATTAAATCATTTTCCTTTCCTTCTAATTCCTCTTCTTTAACGTGTTTTTGCCACCACTTAAGCCTTAACCTGTTTTTAACCACTATCAGCAAACAATAGTATTTCCCTTATTATTTCTTAAATTTGCATCAACTAAAAAGCAATAGCCTTAGATAAATAACAAACTGCACTTAGTTTCAGTCAAATAAAGTTTTCAACCACAAATTAAAATATTTGTCTAATTTACTTTACCTTAATTTGCTGAAAAATATTTATGAAATTCTTCTCATAACATTCCACGGCCCGCAGCTCCTTTGCACCCTAACAAACTCAAATACAATGAAAATAAATCAATATGCATGCTTGATGTATTAAAGACTTGAAGTTTAAGCACTTATTAAATCGTATCATGCTTAATGAAACTTGTATCTATCTATATGACCTTTTAAAAAATAAAATGCCCTTAGATGTGTTATATGCTTCCTTACTTTATTTTTCAATATAGACATCATATACATCCGTACTGGAGTACCTATAATGTATTGATGAGGTATAATTTTATATTCTCCATACATCATCATTTTGCTTCGAAGAACCCTCTTTTCCCAAAGAGTCATATTATGTTAATGCACCGTATTGATACTTTACCTCAACATGCACAAACTCGCAAATCATTTCAATATCATATTATATGTGATTTGACATATCAACATGCACAAATCCGCATATTAGTTCAATCCATTAAATGCATTTCTTTCTTCACCATTATATGTAAGACTATATATGAATTTTTGTAAAACTATAAGTTAAGAAGTTTCATAACATATGAATGAGGAAGAGTGCATAACATATGAATGCGAAAGAGTGCATAATCATATAAACTGTCGTCTAACTCTGTTTTACAAACTTGAGTCTTTTTCATTTTTTATCATCTATTAGATTAGATTTAGGATGTAAAACTTGTGGGGTTTTGATTAGAAAGAAAGATGGATCGAGGAAGGATGTACTCCTTTGGAGCTGAAGCCTAAAGGTCCACTTGATAGTTAAAGCTTGAAGACCCCCACAAGTAGAGTCTGGAAATTTAATTGGGTTGTATAACGGTAGGCAACTCAGCTGTCAAACCTGTTTGTAATAACTTGGACTCTATTTACATTTCTTGCACTTTATTTATATATAAAAGCATATTTTTATTGTTTACTAAGTGCGCAATAAAAAAAAAACATGCCTTTTTCCTATGTTTCTTTTCCTGCTTTTGCTTAGGTGTGGCCTGGACTATTTGATGCGGTAGGCTCTTAGAACATAAATAAGTTTTCTGCCTCTTCAACAATAACATCAAGCCTTTATTCCACAATGTGGGGTCGGTAAAATGAATCATTTTTCTCTATTGTGTCCTATTAAAGGTCAAATTCTCATTTAAATCTAATAAAGAAAGGTCATTCCTAGTATTTTCTAACCAAGTTTTTTTAGGTCTATCTCTACCTTTCTTAATATAAGTCAAATCTAATACATCTACTCTCCTAACCGATCATTGGAAGGTCGTCGTTTTATGTGACCAAACCATCTAAGGCGACTCTCTCTAATCTTATCTTTTACTGGAGCTACTACAATTAGATATCACGCCTCTTAACATGTAAATATCTAAAAATTGAAATTAGGCTCCATCATTTCTTAATAAAAGAAAATTGCATGGTTGGCCAAGTTTTCCAAATTTAAAACAATCATGTATGGCTAGGAAGCCACGGGAACACAGCCAGGAAGCCACGGGAACACAGTCAGGGAGGGACCCAAAGTCAATTGCATTTTTAGTATTCGCCTACTTGCATTCCTACCTGCATCTTTCTTCTCAAAACTTTGATAAGTTGTGATGTAGGCAGGGGGGGGTCAAAACAAGTTGGATTTTAAATTTGGGAGCTTCTAGTCTTCTAATAGAATTAGCTCATTAATATCTAGTAGAGAGCCTTTTTAGCTCATAAATTGAGGTTCATTCCCCCATTTGCTGCCCCTTTGGTTTCCCCACTTGCCTCTTCTCCTCCCCATTGTCTTCTCAGTTTCTTGTGCTGGCTGGTTTTCCCATGTCTTGCCCCTTTGTTTCCTGTACTAGCTGGTTTTCCCGTGCCTTGCCCCTTTGTCTCCTCGGTTTCTCTTGGCTGCCTGCTTGGTTCCCGTGGATGGTTCCTTAGTTCCCGTAGCTTGGCCCTTTGGTTCTCGTGGCTGGTTGCTTGGTTCCGTGGATGGCTGCTTGGTTCCCGAGGCTTGGCCCTTTGGTTCCCGTGGCTGGCTGCTTGGTTCCAGCAGCCTTCTTGTCTCTTTTACATGTACCGTATGGGGGCTATTGTTTGGTGGTTGTTGGTCTTTCATTTTCCTAAATCTAATAGGTTTTAATTAATGTTTTAGGTGGCTGTTTGGTTGCCCTTTTCTTCTATAAATAGGAGGTGTTTTGGCATAAAAAAGAATTGTGAAAAATGTGATTTTTGGAATGAAAAAACTAAAAGTTTTTCTTGGAAAAGTTCGAGAGCTTTGTCAACTTCTTCTTCTTCTCTATCTTGGGATAACTTGTCAGTTACTCCTATCCTTCGTCTTGGCTTCTAATCAAATTATTTTTCCTACAAGTATCCACCACACTTGTATCCTTCTTCTCAACGCTTGGCAAGCTCCTTTTAGGTTTGTTTGTGTCCAAATTTGTAAGGTGTTTGTGTTCAAGAGTTGTAAGTGTCTTTATATAATATAAAAGGTGTCTTTTTAATATTTTGTATCTTTTTATAGTATTTTGTGTATCTTCTGTTATCTTTTAATTTATATGAAGAATTTTTCTTTGCTTGCAAAAATTTGGGGTCATGTCACGACCCGGCCCGGTTAGCTCGCGTAGGCGAGGCGGGAACAGAGGTCGGACGGTAGGTCAAGTATCTAAATTCCTAAATCTATCAATTCCCTAAATAAATCTCCAATATATTTTGAAAGAGCCACTATAACAATAAAGTTTGAAGTCACATAAACATATAAGCAAACATATTCTTCGTCCTTACCTTTCTTCCGGAGCTCCTGCCCTACGATAAACAATGCCGCCCCTTCTACTCATTGAATAAAATTAAGCTCACCTGAAAATGTTAACAACTAACATTAAGCTAAAGCTCAGTAAGCAATACACAATTCTAAACTACAGTAAACAAGGAAACTGAACAATATGATAGATGCAAATTTCATATGAACATAACATAAAATGATTCCATACTAACATAGCATTAAACATATCATATCATAAACCATATCTTTCATTTTCCTTTCCATATTCATAACATTATACATGTCTTTCTCTTTTCGTATATAATACAACCGTCACAGGAGTCACCGTCTGTACCATAAAGGTACACCTTTACCATTTTCCTTTTCCATATCCTTTACCATTTTATCGTGCACGAGTACAGCGTCCCCAGCTAGTACCATAAGGGGGTGAACTCCATCCTTTCAACATACACATGCAAGCATTCAATATACATAAGCATATCATTTCATTCCATCTTATTCCTTATAACATATAAACCTTATCGTAAGATATCATAAATTGTACATGTAATTTGTATGATCATTCATTTGGTATGAGTAAAGAATTAAGATTGGAGCTATCAAATCATATAACATGTGAGAAAGCAAGAGATATTACTGAAATAAAGAACAGTGCATACTTACAGAAGTTTGGAAAATTGATTTCTTCACGCTAATCCTTCTTCCTTCGAGATTTCTTTAAAACACCTAAAAGATATAACTTCTTCTTCAAATACATTTATAATAAATCTAAATTAATGTTCCCATTCTATTTTTTTTTACAATCTACCCTAAGTTCTTCCTCTTCCTCTTTCCAAAAGATCACATAAAGTATATCATAATCTAAAAATTCATAATTTTTGTCTAATTACCTAATATTAATCAACATAACACTTTCTCCTTAATCTAAATTAATTTAAAATAATTCTATTTTCGGATTTACCTAAAACCCTAAATTTGGAAAACATCTTTTCATTAATATTGTTATTTATGCATGCCTAAACTTCCCATAAATCAAATTAATAATTTTTGGAAACAAATTTTCGGAATTAAAATAATTAGAAAATAGGAAAATACATTTTGTAAGAAAAAAACTCAATTTCTTTTCTTAAAAACCCCTTTTGGACCTTTAGGAACAACTTTTGCAAATGCTTTTCCAAAAACTCCAACTTTAGAGAAAACCCTAATTTCCAAAATTTCATATTTTTCAAGAAAATACTTCACATTAGGGTTTAAAAACTTCCCCTAACCCTTCCCTAAACTTTTCTCAAAGGAATCCTAAAGAAAACTCAAGTTTTTCTCAAACCCTAGAAATCTTCTCATCCAAAAATCTTGAGAATAAGAGGGAAAAACCTAGTTCTATTACATACCTTTGCTTTCCCTTAGTCTCCCCTACGATTTTCCCCAAGGTTGGCCGCCGGAATCCACCGCCGAAGCCACCCGTTCTCCTCTCCCGTCCGCCTACCCGTCCGCCTTCTCCCTCTGTTCGTGCTTTCGGCCGAACGAAATAAAATGAGGGGACCGAATAGAATCGGTCCCCTTAAGGCTTAGGAGTTAAGGGAAAGGCCTAATTACCTATTTGCCCTCACTTAAGTAACCCATACTAGAATAAACATTAGGGGTAGAATTGGCATTATGAGACTTCTCTTAATTTTAATTCTTAAATTAAGCAAAATCAAATATAAGTCCTTTACATCAAATTTCTTAGAATTTTGCGCTCTAATTTATAAAATTATTTCCGTCGAAATCCGACAACATTGAATTTTTCACTTAAACCTCGTCGCGGCGCTTTGAAAAGCGTGCGAGATCTAAAACGGTATTTTCGGGTTTTCACAATCTTCCCTCCTAATAAAAATTTCGTCCTCGAAATTTACATAACTATAGTTGCAAAATAACCCAACAGCTTCCATTTCATTAACATAAACCCCATCATTGAAATAGAATAATCTGATCATTCCCAAAATATTTGACATGACATAACAAGATAAACTACAAAAATCCAAAACATCAAAACATCAAGTTTATCATTACAAGTTTTTGAAAATAAACTATAAATCCATCTCAATTATCATTGTCAGCATCTATAGATCCATCGGGCTCTTGCTGAGTCAAACTGTAAACTCGTGGTCTGACATTCTGCCTGGATTGATTTTGCACTGAACCTGTAACTGATGGTTCTATCATCTTGGGTTTTCCATAATTCTTCTGTGAAGGTGTTTCAGCAGATTTCATTCCTCCTGAACTCTTCTGAACCAAAGAAGGGCAATATTTTGCTATGTGTCCAGGCTGATGACACCAATAGCAAGTGTTGGAACCAATCAGACATTCACCTTTATGCATTCTGCCACACTTAGCACAAGGTTCAGTGACTTTACTTACAGTTGCATCACTGCCTCCACTAGAACTAAACTTGGGCCTCTTCCCATTTGATCCCTCTGTCTGGTTGCTTTGAATATCCTCTTCAGAATTCTTCCTTTTCGAAAAATCTCTTCTCCTCTGAATACTTTGATAATCAAGCTCAACCTTCCGTGCTTTATCAACTAATTTAGAGTAATCTTCAATCTCAAAAGCAACCAATGGCTGTCTAATGCTATCTCTCAAGCCACAAAGGAAACGGTGGCATTTCTCTTCTGCATTAGGAATCAGATGAGAGGCATACCTAGATAGCATCGTGAATTCAGCCTCATACTCTGCAACAGTCTTATCACCCTGCACCAGCCTATTGAATTTATCTTGCATTGCTCTCCTAGCAGTCATTGGCACATACCAATCTCTAAACACTTTGACAAATTCCACCCATGAGATTTGACTGCTAGATCTCCCAGTAAAAGTTTCTTCCAATTGTCTTCTCCACCATCTGTTTGCCTCCCCCTTGAAGGCATAAGTAGCTAAGGCTACCCTCCTATCCTGAGGGCATAGCATCCCCTCCAAAATCTTCTCAACTTCCATTAACCAGTCCTCTGCTTCTACAGCTCCCACCTCCCACAAATGATGGTGGCTTCATGTCCTGGAATAACTTTAAATACTTGTCAACTGGAGCACTTCCACTACCACCAGCTTGAGTCTGAACATTTCTTATCATCTGTGTCATAGACGCCATCATTTGAGTGAAAGCATCCAAAGTAGCATTAATGCTACTGCCTTGAGGCTCTACTACTGTTGGTAATACTCTCCTGACCTCTCCAGTGTTGCCATTAGTGGCATCAGGTTCAGGTTCCTCAGCCCTAAAACACAAATTAACAAAACAATCTAAGCATTAAATAACACAAGCACCTTATATCTACCCTAACCTATAAGATCATCCTATTGGCTCTTTCATGAAAATCAATATCCTCAAATCCTTTGCTCTGATACCACTTCTGTCACGACCCGGCCCGGTTAGCTCGCGTAGGCGAGGCGGGAACAGAGGTCGGACGGTAGGTCAAGTATCTAAATTCCTAAATCTATCAATTCCCTAAATAAATCTCCAATATATTTTTGAAAGAGCCACTATAACAATAAAGTTTGAAGTCACATAAACATATAAGCAAACATATTCTTCGTCCTTACCTTTCTTCCGGAGCTCCTGCCCTACGATAAACAATGCCGCCCCTTCTACTCATTGAATAAAAATTAAGCTCACCTGAAAATGTTAACAACTAACATTAAGCTAAAGCTCAGTAAGCAATACACAATTCTAAACTACAGTAAACAAGGAAACTGAAACAATATGATAGATGCAAATTTCATATGAACATAACATAAAATGATTCCATACTAACATAGCATTAAACATATCATATCATAAACCATATCTTTCATTTTCCTTTCCATATTCATAACATTATACATGTCTTTCTCTTTTCGTATATAATACAACCGTCACAGGAGTCACCGTCTGTACCATAAAGGTACACCTTTACCATTTTCCTTTTCCATATCCTTTACCATTTTATCGTGCACGAGTACAGCGTCCCCAGCTAGTACCATAAGGGGGTGAACTCCATCCTTTCAACATACACATGCAAGCATTCAATATACATAAGCATATCATTTCATTCCATCTTATTCCTTATAACATATAAACCTTATCGTAAGATATCATAAATTGTACATGTAATTTGTATGATCATTCATTTGGTATGAGTAAAGAATTAAGATTGGAGCTATCAAATCATATAACAATGTGAGAAAGCAAGAGATATTACTGAAATAAAGAACAGTGCATACTTACAGAAGTTTGGAAAATTGATTTCTTCACGCTAATCCTTCTTCCTTCGAGATTTCTTTAAAACACCTAAAAGATATAACTTCTTCTTCAAATACATTTATAATAAATCTAAATTAATGTTCCCATTCTATTTTTTTTTACAATCTACCCTAAGTTCTTCCTCTTCCTCTTTCCAAAAGATCACATAAAGTATATCATAATCTAAAAACTCATAATTTTTGTCTAATTACCTAATATTAATCAACATAACACTTTCTCCTTAATCTAAATTAATTTAAAATAATTCTATTTTCGGATTTACCTAAAACCCTAAATTTGGAAAACATCTTTTTTCATTAATATTGTTATTTTATGCATGCCTAAAACTTCCCATAAATCAAATTAATAATTTTTGGAAACAAATTTTCGGAATTAAAATAATTAGAAAATAGGAAAATACATTTTGTAAGAAAAAACTCAATTTCTTTTCTTAAAAACCCCTTTTGGACCTTTAGGAACAACTTTTGCAAATGCTTTTCCAAAAACTCCAACTTTAGAGAAAACCCTAATTTCCAAAATTTCATATTTTTCAAGAAAATACTTCACATTAGGGTTTAAAAACTTCCCCTAACCCTTCCCTAAACTTTTCTCAAAGGAATCCTAAAGAAAACTCAAGTTTTTCTCAAACCCTAGAAATCTTCTCATCCAAAAATCTTGAGAATAAGAGGGAAAAACCTAGTTCTATTACATACCTTTGCTTTCCCTTAGTCTCCCCTACGATTTTCCCCAAGGTTGGCCGCCGGAATCCACCGCCGAAGCCACCCGTTCTCCTCTCCCGTCCGCCTACCCGTCCGCCTTCTCCCTCTGTTCGTGCTTTCGGCCGAACGAAATAAAATGAGGGGACCGAATAGAATCGGTCCCCTTAAGGCTTAGGAGTTAAGGGAAAGGCCTAATTACCTATTTGCCCTCACTTAAGTAACCCATACTAGAATAAACATTAGGGGTAGAATTGGCATTATGAGACTTCTCTTAATTTTAATTCTTAAATTAAGCAAAATCAAATATAAGTCCTTTACATCAAATTTCTTAGAATTTTGCGCTCTAATTTATAAAATTATTTCCGTCGAAATCCGACAACATTGAATTTTTCACTTAAACCTCGTCGCGGCGCTTTGAAAAGCGTGCGAGATCTAAAACGGTATTTTCGGGTTTTCACAGGTCATCTCTCAAATTTTTGCTTGCATCAATTTGGTATCAGAGCAAGTTGGTATATCCTAGGTCATCGAGTTAAGTTGTTGTATGAGTCTTGGTGTCATGTAATTTTTGTTTTTGAGTCATGAGTCATAGTCTATGCAATCAGCCTTCGGAAGCCTCATATCAACATTCAAGGCAAACTAAAGCTTCATCAGGAGATAAACATTTTCAACCGTAGGATAATCTGATGTAGGCAAGGGGGGGTCAAAACAAGTTGGATTTTAAATTAGGGAGCTTCTAGATCCTCTACTATAATCAGCTCATTAATATCTAGTAGAGAGCCCTTTTAGCTCATAAATTGAGGTTCATTCCCCCATTTGCTGCCCCTTTGGTTTCCCCACTTGCCTCTTCTCCTTCCATTTGTCTTCTTCGTTTCCTGTGCTGGCTGATTTTCCCGTGCCTTGTCCCTTTGTTTCCTGTGCTGGCTGGTTTTCCTGTGCCTTGCCCCTTTGTCTCCTCGGTTTCTCTTGGCTGCCTGTTTGGTTCCCGTGGATGGCTGCTTGGTTCCCGTCGCTTGGCCCTTTGGTTCCCGTGGCTGGCTGCTTGGTTCTGTGGATGGCTGCTTGGTTCTATGGATGACTGCTTGGCTCCCGTGGATTGGCCCTTTGGTTCCCGTGGCTGGCTGCTTGGTTTCGTGGATGATTGCTTGGTTCCCATGGCCTTCTTGTCTCTATTTCCTGTACCGTAAGGGGGGTGTTGTTTGGCGGATGTTGGTCTTTCATTTCCCTAAATCTAATAGGTTTTAATTAATGTTTTAAGTGGCTGTTTGGTTGCCATTTTCTTCTATAAATAGCAGATGTTTTGGCATAAAAAAGAATGGTGAAAAATGTGATTTTTGGAATGAAAAAACTAAAGGTTTTTCTTGGAAAAGCTTGAGAGCTTTGTCCACTTCTTCTTCTTCTCTATCTTGGGATAACTTGCGAGTTACTTCTATCATTCGTCTTGGCTTCTAATCTAATTCTTCTTCCCGCAAGTATCCACCCCACTTGTATCCTTCTTCTCAACGAATGGCAAGCTCCTTTAGGTTTGTTTGTGTCCAAATTTGTAAGGTGTTTGTGTTCAAGAGTTATAAGTGTCTTTATATAATATAAAAGGTGTCTTTTTAATATTTTGTATCTTTTTGTAGTATTTTGTGTATCTTCTGTCATCTTCTAATTTATATGAAAAATTTTTATTTGCTCGTAAAAATTTGGGGCCCTCTCCCAAATTTTAGCTTGCATCAATTTGGTATCAGAGCAAGTTGGTATATCCTAGGTCATCGAGTTAAGTTGTTGCATGAGTCTTGGTGTCATGTAATTTTTGTTTTTGAGTCATGAGTCATAGTCTATGCAATTAGCCTTCGGAAGCCTTAGATCAAGATTCAAGGCAAACTAAAGCTTCATCAGGAGATGAACATTTTCAACTGGAGGAGAATCTGATATAGGCAATGGGGGGGGGGGGGGGGGGGTCAAAACAAGTAGGATTTTAAATTTGGGAGCTTCTAGGTCCTCTACTAGAATCAGCTCATTAATGTCTAGTAAAGAGAGCCTTTTTTGCTCATAAATTGAAGTTCATTCCCCCATTTGCTGCCCCTTTGGTTTCCCCACTTGCCTATTCTCCTCTGTCTTCTCGGTTTCCTGTGCTGGCTGGTTTTCCCGCGCGTTGCTGATGTAGGCAAGGGGGGGTCAAATCAAATCCAAAAATTTGATTTTTGACTTCTCTAGCTCATTAATGTCAAGTAGAATTTTAGCTCATTATGAGCTGATTTTTAGTTTATTTATTGAACTAAAAATTAGCTCATTGGCTTTTCTTCCCCCCCCCCTTTTCCAAACCTCTGTTCAAAATTGCGCAATAAGAGGCGCGCCTCTGCGCAATTTGACCCAAAACGGCCTCAAGGCTTATGCAATTCCTCTCCTGGCAGAGGCGTGCGCCTCACTTGGACTGAGGCGCGCCTCAGAGGCGCAATTGCGCAATTCTGGCTGAGGCGTACGCCTCAAATATATGCTCAGTACCGCTCAGTACATGCTCGGTACCGCTCAGTATATGCTCAATATAGCTAGGTATTTGCTCGGTACTGCTAGGTACATGCTCGGTACCGCTTAGTATATGCTCGGTACAGCTAGGTATTTGCTCGGTACTGCTAGGTACATGCTCGGCACCGCTCAGTACCGCTAGGTACAAACTCAATACTGCTAAGGAACATGCTTGGTACCACGGGTCGAACCCCGCCAGGGGGCATCGCCCCCTTGGACCCCCAGCAGTCCGGCATATTATTCTATTCATCATCTTTAGTAATAGTTGTTAGTGTTAGTCTACTTCTTCATGAGTGCATGCTTTAATTATACTTTGGGAGTTTTGATAGACTAATATTTTGTGGTTTTGTAATTTAGGACATGATTTTATTGTATATATTTTCTTACTTTCCCCTAATTTTAATTGTCATTTAGATGTTTTTATTGTATGATAGAATTTTACTATTTTTTACTTGCTAAAACCTTTAAATTCTCATTTACGCAATTCTTCGTCGATGAGGCTTATGCCTCACACCGCCTCGAGGCTTACGCCTCGCCTCACGGATGAAAAATGACTCGAGGCTTATTTACGCAATTTTAAACCTTGTTCCAAACATTTTGTAAAACCCGAAAATCTTATTTTAGGCTTAGCACGCTTTTTAAAGCGCCGCGACGAGAATTTAAGTGAGATTTTCAAGGTTATCGGAATGCAACGAAATTAATTTTAGAAAATCCTACGCGAAATTCTGATCGTTTTAGTATATAGAAGTTATGCCCAATTTTGCCTAATTTTGGAGTTATTAATTTTAGAAGTTCCTAAATGCCAACTTTACCCCTCATTTGTTTTAAGGCCAAATCCATTTAAGTGAGGGTAGTATGGTAATTAGCAAACCCAAATTCTCTTATTAGGCATAACCGATCCCTCCTCCCCTCCCCATCATTTCACGCGTGAGAGACAAACCGAGCGGAAGAAAGGGCGGACAGGCGGACGGCGTGGCTTCCGCGAGGGCGTTCCGGCGGCGATCTTCCGGCAAGAACTTTACGTCAAATCGAAGAGGACGACGAGAGGATTACTCCGGTATGATTCTTTTCAAACGAAACTTTTTGGATCTTTAGATTTTTGAGAAGGAAATTTCTAGGGTTTTTCCTAAAAATAGTTTTCTTCCAAAATTTCTTTAAGAAACCTTTAGGAAATGATTAGGGAAGCATGTTAGCCGTAGAAACGATATTTTTGGAAGAATATTTGGAGATTTGTAAATTAGGGTTTTTCCTAATCTATGATTTTAAGAAAAATCTTTTTACAATTCTTGTTCCTTAAGGTATAAGAAATGTTTTAATGATAAAATTTTTGATATTTTAGAAAAAAATTAATTTTCTTAATTTTTAGGATTTTTTTAATCCGAAAATTATTATTTTATTATTATTATATGTTAATGATCATTTTAGAATCAATGTTTGGATGAAATAGAAGATTTATGAATTTTCAAAATTTAGGTATTTTATTAATCCGAAAATAAATATTTATTTAATTAAATATTTATTAAATGTCGTATAAAAACGTTAAGGAAAATATGATTTAATTAATGATATGTCTTTTTTGGAACCATCTTTAGGTTCTAATCGTTAAGGAGAAGGGAACTTGTTGAAGCGGCGGATTGTGCTTAAATTCGAAGTAGGTGTTCAGAACCAGTTAAACTTATAAGTGCTTTATTTTCTTAATTTAAATGCATTTCATGTCTTTTTAATTCATGTTTTCATGTTTTAAATTTTCAGTAATTTTGCAAGTTTATGTTTTATTCATTTTTTTCATTAACTGTTGCATATATGGACCATACGAAAAGACTTTTAGACATGAAACTTATGAATATCCATTGGTAAAGGAAATTTAATAAGGAAATGAAAAGATATAAGAAATGAAATCACATGTTGCATGTTGATCCGGAAGTGCCAACGGTAAAGGAACTCGGTTGAGTATTGGTAATGGGGGACTCGTATGAGTCTTGGTAATGGATTGGTTCTTATGAACCATTGGTAAAGGATATGGCCACAATTTTTGACTGCGTACCTGATCAGTACGAATATGGGCACTTCCGGGACGGATGATACATATAGCACATTCATTTATATACATTGAATTGCATATGAAAAGATTTATGTAAGAATGAAAGAAAGAAAAAGAAAAGAAGAATGATATTTTTAATGACCTGCTTAATGAAATATTTCTAATTGAAAATGTTTTTAATTCTCATGCATCTTATAAAATTTAACTGTATTATGAATTACCTGCTGAGCGTTAGCTCATTCCACGTTTTTGGAAATGTTTTCAGGAGATAAGTAATGGCTGCTCGACGACCTCATACTTACCGTCGTAGGGGAACTCAGGAGGGAGAAAGGTTTCTTATAATTATGTTTTAAGTTTAATTTCGAGTTTGTATCTGGGTATGAATAGTTTGGAGTTTATGTAATAGGTCTTTAAGAAGGTTTTAAATAGTTATGTGTGATGAACAATATTACATACTTTTATATGGTGATGTTTAGTGGCTCTTTTATGCTTATTGATGATGTTTATGTAAAAACTCTTAAAGTCTTTGTTGAAATTATTTATGTTTTATATGCTCTTCCGTACGACTTCTGTTCCCGCCCCGATATTATCGGGCTAGCCGGGCCGGGTCGTGACACATTTCCCTACCTTTTCCTCTTCCATTTGCCTCTTGAGCTACCTTGGTTCCCTGCTGGCTTTGACCCATGGGCTGCTGGTTTTCCTCCCTCGGGTGGCTGTTGACCCCTCGGTTTGCTGCCTACTTTACTGCTGTGGCCCCCCCTTTACCGTGAAATGAATGTGGCTGCTGAAAACCATGACTTACCTGCTGGTTCTATGGCCTTTTTCCTTGTGTTTTGCTATGTCGTTTGGGATTTCTATACAAGAGCTGCTGGATTCCATGAACCTGCTTGGAACCATGGCCAGATTCTTTGTTTTTTGCTGTGCTGTCTGGGATTTCTGTGCAGAATATGTTGGCCTTTTATTTCTTCATTTATGTGTGGAATTGAAGTGTTTTTTGGGCTATTTAGTTTCCCCTTTTATGCCTATATATAGTAGATGTTTTGGGTTGTTTTAGGAATGTTATATGATGTGATTTTTGGAAATAAACCTGAGGGTTTGTTGTTTGGAAAAGCTTGCGAGCTTTGTCCAACCTCTCTTCTTCTATCTCTTGGGGAGACTTGCGAGTTCTTCTCCACCCTTTGTCTTGGCTTCTAATCTCTTTCTTCTCTCCGCAAGTTTCATTCCACCTGTATCTTTCTTCTCAAACAAGAAATGCAACTTTAGGTGTTTGTCTTGTTAAAGTCGTTTGTAGGGTGTTTGTGTTTCTAAGTGTCTTGCAAGCATCTTTAATGTTATGTTAAAAGTTTGTAAGTCCTTTATATGATATAAAAAGTTTGTGTTTGTTTTAATTTGTCTAGTTTTATGAGTTCTTGATATTTTCTAGATCCTAGAAAGAGTAGTTTTTTGTGATAAAAAATTTGGGGCCCTCTCTCAAATTTTTGATTGCATCAATTTGGTATCAGAGCAAGTTAGGAAGTCATAGGTTTTGTTTTACTTTGTCAAATTTGAGTCTTGTGAGTTTGTCAAGTCAAGTCTTGTTATAAGTTTTGTCTTGTCGTGAGTCTTATTGTGAGTATTGTAAATTTTTAAATCTTTTTCGAGTTAGTTAAAAAATTCAAAACAACAAAAATATGGCTTCATTCAAGGAAGAAATAAATTCAGATAATCCTGATGTCCCACTCCCGTTGGACAGATGGATTCCTACAGAAGGCGATTCAACTGATCCACTTCAAGACCATCTATACAAGCTTCAATATCACATGTTCTTATGTGATCAAAAATTCGAGAAGTGGAAGACATATCTACAAAGGCAGTTCGAGAAAAGAGCAAGAAGATATCCTAAAAAAATTTGGAGAAAAAATTAATGAGTTGGATGATCAGTATGCACCTCCTCGAAAGAAACCAAGAACTGACTCATCGGGAGCTGAGTCATCAAGAAGGGGAGTCTGATGTAGGCAAGGGGGGGTCAAATCAAATCCAAAAAAATTTGGTTTTGACTTCCCTTGAGCTTGCTAGCTCATTAATTTTTGAGCTAAGATTTAGCTCATTATGAGCTGGTTTTTAGTTTATTTATTGAATTAAGAGTTAGCTCATTATAAGCTATGCTTTTAGATCATTTATTAATTTATTAGTAGGTCATTATTTTGTCTCTTCTTCTTCCCCTTGTTTATTCGTTTCCCGTAGATGGTTCTTGAGTTCCCGTGCCTTGGCTCCTTGGTTCCCATGGCTGCCTCCTTGGTTTCCTACGACTGGCTCTTGGATTTCCGTGCCTTGGCTCATTGGTGTCCACGGTTGGCTGTTTCCGTGCCTTGGCTCCTTGGTTTCAACGGTTGGCTGCTGGTTTTCCGTACTGGGTGGTTTTCCCGTGCTTCGGTTCTGTGCGGGCCTCTTTGGTTTCCGCGGCTGCCTCTTTGGGTCCCTGGCTGGGCGGTTTCCCGTGGCTGATGGGGGGCTTTTCCGTGGCGTTGGTGCTTTGTTCTTAGCATAGAATTATGTGGCTTTTATTTGCTTAGAATATGGAAGGTTAAAAAACACCAAAAAAAAGGCTAAAAGACACCTAAAAACTGCAGTAGAAAACTGCACAGAAAAACAGTAAAAAACTCTTGGAATTCCCCCCAAAACAGCCATCAAACATCCACTTAAAACCTCTTCAAATACACAAATAAATGAGGAGATAAAAGGCCAACATTCACCTCTCAAAATCCCAAATGGCACAGCAAAAGAAATAGGGAATAAAGCCACGGTTCCAGCAGCCAAGCACAGGAAACTAGCAGGCAATTCATTTCGGTAAAAAGGGGGACCTCGGGCAATAAATTCAAGAACAAACCA